>JAFMOC010000002.1:8962500-9545000 GCA_019802505.1 Corydoras sp. C115
CACACACACACACATAAACACAAAGTAGGTTTTAGTGTGGGTAGCTGGTGGTGTACGTGTATGCCAGGTTGCAGGTTGTACAGGTTTGTGCTGATGGAAGAGATGAGAAGCAAAACAGGACGTTAAATGCACACGAAGACAGTCTTGACAGCCTTCTAGTGAAGGAAGTGGTTAGATGTATAAGTCAGTTCTTATGATTTCCCATCACAGTGAAAAAAATTATTCTCATGAAAAAAGTGCTTCACATACAGCCAGTTATTAGTAGTTAATAGTACATGATGATTCTGTAGCATGACTCATAAAGGAAGTAACACGAAATGAATGCAGGGCTTTAATATTTTTGGTACACATTACAGTACCATAGCTTTCTTACCTGCCGGACAAGTCCCAACTTCAAGAAGCCTGCGATGTATGAACTTAGTTTCCTGTTACATGCAAAAAAAAGTGCATGAGTTACTTGCACATAGCTTATCTTTAGGCACCAAGATATGCTGAGAATAGCTTGAGCGGACACCTGCATCAACTTAGTTCTTTTTTCACCTCTTTTCAAATAAGAAGCCACATCGAACTTAATTAGCCTTAAAACCAAAAAATTTTAATTGTATTTTTATGCTTTTAAACGTACTGAGGAAACAAAATATAGAATATTAGTTGTTAGACCTTTGCTCCTCAAAGATATAGAAACATATTGAGAATTCAAGTTGCTGTCAAACATTTCAGAAAACAAAAGATTTTGCTAATATTAAAATTCAAGTAAAGGCAATATTGAGCAATGGCTAAACCAACATTTACACACTTTGATCTAAAGCAAAAAGAAAAATGGAGTTACCAGAGGAAGACTGGAAATAAGGCCACCCATTACTACAACCATCACAGCAAGTAGTACCTTTTTTGGCATCTACAATCATAAAGCTGAGTATTAGCTTAATATGTAGAAAATAGCCACTGACCTGTATCAGCACATCAAAACATACTCAAGGATTTAATCACTGTCTTTTTAATAAATGTCTCCCAGTTCTCTAGATTTAGGCAATGGATTTCTAAAGATTTATAGCAGCAAATATATAGCTAGAAAAATGAATAGTAAACAAGGATCAAACTTGCCCTGAATAAAGCATTATAACAAGGCACTTTATCATAATATAAAATAACTTGCCTGAATAAAAACAGGTGCAGACCACATTTGAAAGTTCAAAGTAAAAGGTATTCAAAGTATTAGAATACCAATCATTTAGTATAGTCCAGACCACAAGCTATTGTTACTTTCTTGTTTCTATTGTCTTGTGTGTGGGACTTTACTCTTGTGACAAGACGTATATCAGCGTTTCCTCTTTAGCTCTTCAATCATTCTCCACCCCTTTTGACTGGCAAGCCTTTACTTCAGTTCATAAATCCAAAAATACCAGTTATAATAGTTTACATTAGCAGAAAATGCCAGAATTGTTTTTTGTAAAATACTTTATGTAAAACCCAACCCTATTCAATAACACAGTTGCACACTTACTCCAAAACAGTGCTTTATTTCCATTTAGATGAGCATCACTGTCTGACAGAAAAGGTCAGCTTTAACTCATCTACCCCATGAATTCATAAATGAGCACTTTTGTCTTGCCAAATATAAGAAAGAAAATACCCTGACACAAAATCTCCATAAAGTCAGCATTTTTATTGATTATTTTTCAAGTAACATTTAGCTCAATGTTTAACAAAAGGATTCTGTTTCAGTTTGAGATATATTGATTTTGATATGCAGGTCTGTCTACCCTGTCAAAAAAAAAAAGATTTAAATTAAGAGGTTGAACATTGATGTGGGTTTGTTAGCAAGGGTTTGTTGATCAAGCCACTATTCACAGTGTTTTAAAAATTATAATTATATAATATTTACAAAAGGACAGGAATAATATTCAGAATTATTTTCCTTTACAACCAAACTGAAGCTTAATATAAGTAATATAGTACTGCAATTACATTTTGGCACAAACAACTGAAGATTCATGCATGACAAAATCCCTAAATAATCAAATGTTTTGTTAACATGATTAATCACACTCTCACATATACACACACACACACATTATATATATATATATATATATATATATATATATATATATATATATATATATATATATATATATATAATGTGTGTGTATATATATATGTATGTGCAAAAATAACAATTAAACATTAAAGAATAAGTAAAATTGAAAAGAAAAAGATTCTAAATTTGCATTTTTCTATTTAAATATGTTCTTTTTTTATTACCAAGATCAACCTTTCATTGAGGAAAGTGTTGATTAAAAACAGAAGTAAATAAGGAACCAACAAGAAAACAAATGCAGAAGAAAGATAAGTGTTTTGGAGACAAAGCAAATTTAAAATTTTTCAATCTACTAACTTTTCAGTGAATTATGTTAATATACATGTTGATGATTCTTGTTGCAAAATGTTTATATTACTTCCATACAATAATTACAGTATTTTATACTTTGCCTTTGAAAATTAAGCAAATATTTACAAGATGAAAATTCAGCACCATATTTGAAAGTTTGCTGAAAGCTTGCTTCACATTTGGCACAATGTTTGATACCAATAACAAGAAATTCTGTCCTCTCCTCATCTTAAAAAGTTTCTTTTACTCTTTTTTTCCCTAGAATTTCTACATCACATGGCCAAAAGTCAGATTTTTTTACTCTAACTATTGAGGCTAGCTATTTTTGCTAATAGATGCAATCAATCATGTCATACAACCTGCACTGGCAGTCAGTGGTAGTAAATGAGTCATAGCATTCCACTTTTAAAATGGTTTATATTAATGCAATTTCAAAGTTATTTGGCTTAGACAAAAGTTTTACTAAACTAATGCTTAAACATAAATAAATGTTAAGATACTGGACCTCAAATTCAAAAGATTTGAGTTCAGGACTAGTTTTTGACAAACCGCCACTGATCGTCTCATTAGCAGAAGGCTTTACTCCAACTTGTTTGGATTATACTAAATAATACTTTGAGAAGGTCCTTGATATGATTCTTGGGTAGGGTTGACATGGTCTGTTTAGTTAGAGTTAGCTATTTATCCATATATCTGGGTTTCCACTGGAAGTTTTTTTTCTTAGTTAAAATCATGCTTAAGATTAAATTGGCAATGAAAAAATAAAGGTAGTTGTTGCTTGCATTGCGATTTGTTGGTAACTGTGAGTGTTGGAATTTGGCACCAGTTTCCCCCCATCCCAAAACAAAATTTTAAATAAATAAATAAATAAATGAATGATGGCCATACAAGCACAGATGTAATGTTTGCTAGTTTGACCATTTTTTTTTTTTACATCACCTCAAATATCTTTAGTCATAGAGGTTATCGATATGTAAAATGTCAAAGGCAACCCAAATCTAGCACTTGCTCTCCTCTCAAGTTTTGCAGCACCTATATTAAGTGCTATTTATTGCAGCCATAAATATTATCCACCAGAATAAAACATGCATACACCCCCAGGCACGTACACGCATACAGCTGTTTAGGTCATTTCCTTATAATGTAGATAATATGCCAGGCGTCATACTAACAAGAACAACTATAAATGGAACTCTGACAGTCTGAAGCACTCAACTTAAGCAGGTTAAATAAAGAATGTTTCTAATGTTTGTTTCCCTAGTTCCAGGGTGGGTTAACCATAATATATGAGGTTGTGTCCTCTCGTGCCTTAATGCTTTATTATATTACTCTGAGTGTAGTATATACATATTTAACTAAAAAGATTTGGAAAACGTGTCGGTCCTACCAGCTATAAATTTTATAATGTTTAATATTAGATATGACCAATCTTATAAACCAAATGGCTTAATAGTTATATAATAATAATAATAATAATAATAAAGATATGCCCCAGCAAACTTCACACAAAATACACTACTGTTAACTTGTGAAATTGGAATAGGTCTAACAACTTGTTCTTTCTGGCCTTAAGCAGCAAACTTCTTATTATGACAAAACTAGTAAAGGATTCAGCTCAATGGGATAAACTGTTTAGTTACCTGTTGTAGTGATTATTGAGCTAGAACAGGCTCAACAAAAAGGGGGCTCAAAATGCAGTGTGAGTGCAGTGTCTCAGATAGAAAGTGAATAGAAATGTATAACAAAAAAAAGTTAAATATTTAAGCATCTTCTCTAGTAAATCCTGAAAATTAGCATAATACATTTTTTTAAAAATGTATATAAGCTATATAAAACATTTTTAAAAGATCTTCAGAAGTCTATGTGTTGTCTATATGTAACAGAGCAGCCTACTTGTTCATCATGAGTAAACATGGTTGTAAGAAGAACCTTAAAATGAATGAAACGTACGAATCACTGTAGTTAAATACAGTTCATCACTGTGGTGCGAGGGTGTGATAGGCGGAGTCTGCAGATGGAAGGCATGCACATGAAGTGTAAATCAGGTAAATGGTGGCACCTGTCTACAATTGAGTAAGATAATCATCTCTCCTGCTGTTTCCAGTGATAAGGGGCCGGAAGAGACAGGGAGAGATGCTGGAGCACAGCTCCATAACTTGTGTCGCAACCTCAGATCAGACAGGCAAGACCCCGTAATTTTGTGTATTTTTTTGTGATAAAGGCTAAAATAAAGCTATTTTCATTTCAAATCAGCCTGTTCCCTCCAGCCACACTCCTGAACCTTATTGCAGTGGTGCCGAAACCCTGGCTAATCTGCACAATGCAGTTATGGAACCCTTCACCATTAGAGCAGCTGATCCAGACCCTTGTATCCATGCAGCAAGAGCAGACCCAAGAAGAATTTGTGGGGAAATGTGGTGCGAGGGCATGATGGGTAGAGTCTGCAGATGGGAGTCAGGCACAAGAATGCAGATGAGATAAATGGTGGCACCGGTCTGCAATTGAGTGAGCTATTTACCTCTCTTGCTGTTTCCAGTGAAAAGAGGCTGGAAGTGGAAAGATGGGAAAAGAGATAGAGAGAGAAAGACGCTGGGGCACGGCTCTACAACCTGTATTGTGACCTCAGATCAGATAAGCAATTATCTATAGATAAGATAATTTTGTAAATAGCGGCTGAAATAAAGCCATTTTCGTTTTTAACCTGCCTGTTTCCTCCAGCCACACTCCTGTACCTTATTACCATCACATAAATGGGGGGGGGTGAATAAAAATCACATTTGCTACTTTTAACCAGATAAAATATCAGAAATATAACTTAAAAATTATTACCATATTTAGTTTGTGGTCACCTAAACCACATTATTCCAAGTCCATGTGAGGTAATCTGGTAACATTTAGCTTATTTGGCCCCTGACTTCTAGGAGATGGTTATTTAAATTCCAAAGCAATGTCATTTTTAGCAATAAGCAAAGCACAAGTTTAGCAGTTTTGTACCAGTATATGTGGGCTAAATATGGCTTTATAATTATATATGGACATCTTCACAGTTGAGTCATGGCTTTCTTCAGCTTCAGGCTATTATCTTGCATCGTCTTCAGTAACCTCTTTTCCTGCTTCATCACTTGACTCCAGACCTCCACCAGGACCAGGAGAAGGAGAACCACTGAGAAAAAAAAAAACATGAAAAAAGAATTTATGTAAAGCAAAATCATTTTGTGTAGAAAAATGTTTCAAACCCTGATTACTAAGAGTTACCAATTACTTATTTTCTATTAAAATAAACAGAATATAAAACAGTATACTAGCTACAGTAATAAGCCAACCACATTCTACTGGTGCTGTAGTGATAAGGGTTGTAACAATTTAAATTCTAGATTAGTTCATTTAATCTTACACTATATAAAAATACTTCAGTTTTTAATGTATATGTATACTGAAAAAAAAATCCCTTATCAATATTTTTATTTTATTTATTTTTTCAATATTACATAATTGCCATTATTGACAGAAAATCTTAAGAACAAAGATTGTCAATCTTTTTTAACATTTATACTTTAAAATTTTTGTTGATTAGAGTGTCTATGAACATTTGATGGGTAACTTTACTTTACTGTGCCTACATGGGTTTACTTTAGGGGTTGGAGAAACTTGGGTTTCTACTTGCGTACCAAATTGTACATTATTATGCTGATGACTATATCTTATGAACATTCTAGCGGACACTAAAACATGTCTTGCTGTTAAGCTTCCAGCAATATAATTTGAAAAGTCAATTTGTCATCGTATTACAAATCCAGGCACCATAAATTCCTGGCACCTGTGTTCTATGATTACATTTAAGACTCAAGGCATGCAATGGCATTCTATAATCGGTTTAGTAACTTTCTTTTGTGCAAAAATGCATATTTTTGGAAATATGGGTCAAATTGTAGTACTTAAAATTGTATTTTGTTTAATAGAACTCACTAGTTTTATATGATTTAATTACATTACATTACAGTGTTCAAAAATGTCAAAGTCACAACCCTATTCATGTCAGTAGAATTCCTCATTACCAAGCCCATGTTGAGTAACCCAGTGCATTTGTGCCTGTAAATGTAAATACCTATCTCCACTTTGGGTGATTAGCCTTCTGCATGTCTCCATCTGAACATCCAGCCCTCGCTTCATACTACACATCTCCATGTATTCATGCAGGTGCCTGTTCATGTCAGATTTTGCAGTGGCCAGCTCAAACTAAAAAGAATATGTTTATTTATTACAACACATTTATTAAAACAAACTGAATTGTTTCAAATATTTCACAAAAACATTCAAGTGATACTAGTTTCAGATAGATGACAAAATATAAAAATAAATAAATAAATAAATAAAAAATAAATAGAAATGCACTACTAAAACACATTTTACCTTTTAACTAATTCTTACCATAAAATGCCTTTTCCCATTAATATAGAAAAAGTAATTTGTACATTTTGTAACCTTACAACTCAAAATACAAATGTGCTTTATTATGTTTTTACTAATTGATGTAAGCTAAATTAAGACCATTTGGATATGGTGAGACAAACTTTTATCTATTTAAACATCATGTGATTTTACATTTGGTTTTAATAATGTGTCTTTACTGACATCACAAATTGGCAGTTTTAAATTTGTGCACATTTATAACTAGCATTAGAAATATATTGATGCCTATATCGTATAAACCATAGATATTATTTCTAAAAATATATAATTGGCGAGAGGATTAAGTTTGCAAAATAATTTAAACCCACACAAACATATAGCTTTAATGTATGTAACACCATCAATTCTTCTTTCCCCATTTCCTCATGTTTACCCACTGTAGTGTCACACCCCTACATGGCACCAAAGAAGTCCAACACTGTATGCAGAAGAGTGGATACACCACACAAACAAACTATATGTACCTAAAAGCGGTAAGATTTTGGTCAGATTTTGATAAGTATCAGTAATGTCTTTGGTTCCACAACAACTGGTTTAAAGCCAGACAGGTCATGAGAGACACAAGAGGCTAAATTTAGTGAGAGGTGTACATTAAATGCATGACTCATTCACCTGTTGTTTGGCTGGGCCAACTAGTTGGGGGCCTAGTTGCAGTTGGTATGCAGGATGCAAGTGGGGTAGCATGGAAAGGGGTGCTGTGGTTATGGTGGTGCACTTTGACAGTCATAAGCTCAAACAAGAACAGAGTTACAGGAAACATCTTCACTGGGCTGTGTGGTTTGGGGCATGCACAGACCTGGTTACAACCAGATGGCATCAGGACTATTGTGGAGATGCCTCAAAGTGGAATGCCATGCTGATGGGTGTCCAGTCATTTTAATCTAGTTAATTTTTATAATTATTTTTTTAAAACTGCTTACTTAATTTTGTTTTGATTTTTTTTATGAAGACACTGTAAAAATCTGTTTAATCAGAATAAACTAAAATTAGACATTAGTATGTCTAATGGTTATATGTCATGTATTAACCAAAACACTATTCATTACTTCTCCTTTTCTTACCTCAATCTGATCAATGGTTTCCTGATACTCCTTCTCTCTGGATTTAAAAAGACACTCTGTATCCTTAATCACCTTCTCAAGACATTCCTCCTATTGAAAAGTAATATAAAGGGAAAAACAAGCCAGAGAAAATTAATAAATGTGAATACGCATTTGTCTATAAAGGGTCCTTACAAGTGACATCACCTGTTACATTATAATGATTGGATCAGGTAAAATGTGATGAACAAAACAAGAAACTAATTTAAATAGTTTTTAAAAAAATGTAAAAATAATTATGAAAATTATTTGATGAAAGCTATTTATTAATAACATGTGCCATTCCTACACATGTGCAGGAAATGAGCACTGCCCACAAGAGAAATATTTGATAGCCAAGAGAGCATGCATTGTCTTCCAGACAGTAAGTAATGTGTGTACTGTGCACTCCTTTTAGGCAACCAGTATAGTCAGACACCCATGCACCTTCAGTGCGAGATGCCCTGCACCAATATGCATGCTGCAGTCAAATCTAGGTCGGCCTCTAACCATAAGACATTGGTGTTCTACTGCTGACACACTAACATACAGGGTAACGTAATGATCTGGCACCAATGTTAAATGCACATGGACAAAATTGTTCGTACCCCTCGGTTAATGAAAGAAAAACTCACAATTGGCACAGAAATAACTTGAATCTGACAAAAGTAATAATAAATAATTATATTAAAAATAAACTGGTGAAACAGGCCAGGACAGAAATGATGGTAACATTAACATCATATTTTGCAAACGATTCCTGTAACCATCAATGAGACTGCCCCTTTCAGCAGGTATTTTGGCCTACTCTTTATGAGCAAACTGCTCCAGTTGTCTCAGGTTTGAGACAACTTTTCCAGGTGGCATGTTTCAGCTTCTTCCAAAGATGCACAATAGGATTTAGGTCAGGGTTCATAAATGGCCACTTCAGAATACTTCAAATTTCTCTCTAGAATCCCTTGATAGTCTTGAGATTTATTTGTACCCTGCACAGATTCAAGACATCCTGTGCCAGATGCAGCAAAGAAGCCCAGAAACATAAAGCTTCCTCCATGTTTCACAGTAAGGATTTTCTTGATATGCTTAATTTTTCCATCTGTGAACATAGAGCTGATGTGCCTTGATGAAAATTTACATTTACATTTTTTGTCTTCTCTGTCCATAGGACATTCTCCCAGAAGGTTTGGAGCTCATCAACATGCAGTTTGGCAAATTCCAATCTGGGTATTTTTATGATTTGTTTTTAACAATGGTGTCCGCTTGGTCATCACCCATAAAGTCTACTTAATTGGCTGAAATAAAGACGATTGGTGCGATTGGACAATCATGTTCGTTGAGCTTGAAGTTCACCTTTAATCTCTTTAGAAGTTTTTCTGGTCTCTTTTGTTACCATTCGTATTATCTGTCTCTTTGATTTGTCATCAATTTTCCTCCTGCGGCCACGTCCATAAAGGTTGACTACGGTCTTATGGATCTTAATTTCTGAATATGTGTAAATGTAGTGACAGGAACATGAAGCTGCATGGAGATGGTCTTTTAACCTTTAGCTTTAACATGCTTGTCTATAATTTTCTTTCTAATCTCCTGAGACAACCATTTCCTTCACCTCCTCTGGTCCATGTTGAGTATGGTACTTCATTTTCATAGATTTTTTATTTATTATTACTTTTGTTAGATTCAAGTTATTTCTGTCACCATTGGGGGTTTTCCTTTCATTAACTGAGGGGTACCAACAATTTTGTCCATTTGTGTATGCTTCTTGCTGGATCAGCGATGTAATCAAGTGCATTTGCATTTTTATTTGATTATGAATGTGAATGTTAGATATTAAATTACTTTAATTGAAGGCCTAAATAACAAATGATGTGGGAATCATGGAAGTATAGAGGGCGCCACTATCTAATGACAGCAAAAAGGTCCTGGGTTTGCACTGTTAATGTTCATTCAGTATCTGGGAGGGTTTCATGCAAAAACTCTAGCTTCCTCTTATAGTCCAAATACTCATGAGTCAGTTAGAGTGGAGATAAATACTTAATTTCACTAATTATGTAATTCAATAGTATTGTATAACCACTTTGAGAATGCATAAATGTGTGACAAAGCATTACTAAATCCATAAGTGCATTAACCAAAAAAATAATTGTTTTGCTCTTTTGCTCTTCTGTTTAAGCTTTAAACTGTTGTTTACATCTGTGCCTGAATTCTTAGAGGAATTACATTTTACAAAACAACTTGGAGTTACATTTTATACATATTTTTAGCCTTACCTCACCATGACCTGGGTCTGTGGTAAGAGTACAACCTGGAAAATCCTCCCAAAGCAGCAAGGTCTCTTCAGTTTCCTCCCATGCCAAAGAGTCACAGTCATCATCAAACTCACATTCCCGCCTACAACACACACATTAAAACATTTTGCTCCACAATATCTAGACTCCACCATATACCTAAAACTTTTGAAGGTTCTTTCTTAAATGAATTAGGCATGTGAGGTTTGAAATTTAACTGGCAACATAATGACAATGCAAATTATATATATAAAATTAACCACCATTCTCTCTCCTGGGATCGATTTGGATCATTTCAACTGCCTGGTAGTCATTTCTAAATTTGAAATAATGCACTGATGCTTTACCAAACTGCAAATTACATTTAAGTTAAAAAAAAAAAAAAAAAAAAAAAACTCACAACTGGAATAGCATCCTCTGCATTTCTTCATTGATCTGGCTGGTTGATGTGCTGGCAACATTATCATCTTTTGCTCCTTCACTTTCTGAAGTGCTAGTTGGCTCATCTGTCTCACTGCAGTTCGCAGGTTTCCGTGGACGATAATTAATCGTAGACTGTGGACTCGGCACCTGAAAGGGACAAAGCTATCTATAAACTGAGGTATTGGAGGTCAAAGTTGCATCACAGAAGTTAAGCATATGTGCTACACAATCTTTACACAATTCAGCATGCACTGCCTTTATAAAAACAGAATCAGCAAAAAAAGCACTGAAAAGTGAAGTGTCCTCCATCTACATTAGGGCTGGCAACGCATCAATTCATTCATTCATTCATTATCTCCCGCTTTTATCCTCTATTAGGGTCGTGGTGGGGTTCCACATGCCCATCCAGGGGAGAACGTCTCGGGCGCTGGGCAGATAGACCCAGGACAGGGCGCCAATCCATCGCTGGGCATACACTCTCTCACACAGACACACTCTATATGGGGCAATTTTGAGAATTCAATTGACTTGATCCATGTTTTTGGACTGTGGGAGGAAACCGGAGTACCCGGAGGAAACCCACGCAGACACGGGGAGAACATGGAAACTCCACCCAGATGGGGATTCGAACCGGGAATCCCTAGCGCTGAGAGGCGAACGTGCTAACCACTAAGCCACCGTGCCGCCCATCGATTACATTGATGGCGAAAATATATTAATTTGCATAATTTGCGTTGACGCATCAGCAAGATGGCGGCACCCTACTGGAAAGACTGATTTATCCGGAGTGCAGCAGCTAAAATTCTAAATTGTGGGAGCACATCTAAAATGTGGGAGCACTTCACACAGAAACACAACAGGATGGTGCTCGGTCAGATTTTCAAAGTGGAGATGGCTATTCACAACAGTACAACTACTATGCACAAGTGTGTAAAGTGCAGCAAAACATCCACATAGCAACAAAACAGGTTTGGTTTACTTGTTTTTCTTATTTAGGCATATTATTTTCCATACGTTAACACATTTAATATGTTTCCGTTATTAGTAGTGCATTACTAACCGTTTCTTCACCATCCTGTGTAGATACATGCAGCTTTTCTTAATACCAAACCATGCACCATATTTTTGATATTTCAGTAATCAGAGGACTCGTTTAAAAATATTCCACCAACATTATACAATGTTTTATATAACACTTGAATTGTTGAATCTCTTGTGGATAAGATTTTTTCTTTAATAAAGCTGTTAATGCGAAAGCATTTTTGTGTTTCAATTGTGCCCTATAGCGTTTTTATTTTTCGTTATTTTGGAGAAGTTATTTTAATTCCAAACACAATCACATTAGAGTAATAGTTTTTAGATTAATGGACTAATCAAAAAGAAAAATCACAATAATCAATAGAAAATTAATCATGAGGTGCAGCCCTAATCCCTATAAAGTAACAGAATAACAAAAAATGCTAAAATGATTAAAATATTATTAACAGATGCACTTGGCTGTTAAAACAATACATCTTTCCTTACAATGCTGTAAGTAAGTATTAATCCTTTTAAACTTTACACACTTTTAAGTGATGCAAGTTGGATATAATTTGTTCTGATGCATGTGAAATTTTCAGTAAGGGCTGCATGATTATGTTCTGTTGCTCTAAAAAATATTTATTTTCACAATGAACCACAACAATCCTATCTTAAATCTATGAATTATAGTAAAATTATGTTACCAAAAGCAGAAAGAAAGTTTTGTTTTAGAGTCATATTATTAAAAAAGACTATTAAAAATAATGTTCTATTTAATAATAATCAGTTTTTATATTTTTTTTATGTGAGCCAAAAGTAGAGATGCATATGCATATTATGAATCTTTTTTTTTTACTTGCTTGTAAGATTAGAGGAAATAACAATAACAGGTAAAGCAAAGGAAACCACAACATCCTCTGTTTCCAGCCCTCACTTCTTGTCCAACAAAACACCGCACTAACAGAAAAACACTCTATATGTGAATCTCAGTTAATAATATTTAAAGGGTTGATTAGTTCCAACTTATTTTTTGCACACACACCTATTCTGACACATGCATACAGCAAATAAGTTTAGATTAAAACCCTAATGGTGTTGCATTTTAATAGATAAAGTGGGGAATGATTATGCCTTCTGTTGAAAAAGTGAAAAGTTGAAGTGAAACTGTTTATCCACCAAAATATTAACAAATGCAATTGTTTACATAAAAACTGTTAGTGTGCTCTGTTATTTGTGTTAGCATGTTGGTTTATAAACAGGGTTATATGAATATAGTGAAGTTTATTATTTTAAAAAAATGTATTTAAGTATATGCAAATGGAGCTCTACAGCATTATTTTAAAACTCTGTCTACTACATAATTACTGTGCTTTATTAGCTAGAACTGCTTTTCTTGTCTGTTTTTTTGAGGTGTCATTAGCTTGTTTGAGATGTCGTCAGCTCTTCATGGATAATAAATATTGGATGGAACATGATCTCTCTTGGACTGGTGACATTGCAGTCCTGCCAGGATGGTCTCACTGGACTTGTATTGTTTTTAAAATTTTTGAAAAAAGCTGTCCTACACTGTTGAAGCTGCCTGGCCGCTCAAGGATGGTGAGACCCCCACTGAGACTTTTTCATTAAAAAAAATTACACAACAGGGAGCTTTTTCTGGACACTCTCACTTCGGCTTGCTCTTTGGGGGTTCAGGCTTATAAAATTGTAAAGCTGCTTTGTTACAAAGTACTGTTGTTAAAAGCACTATAAATGATAGTGATATGATATGAACCTAAATAGCATTTTATTACACATTCTTTCACTATTTTTTTTAAAGTACCCTGGTTATCCAAATGTTATCCATCAGGGATTTACCTTCTTAACATAACATTTACATTTAGTCATTTAGCAGATGCTTTTATCCAAAGCGACTTCCAAATGAGAACACCACAAGTCAGAAGCCATGGAGAAAACCAACTATACTGTAAGTTCATCAAACCTGATTGTTATTCGAAGCTTCCCCACCCCCCTTTTTTTTATTTTATTTATTTATTTATTTTATATCAGGTATTTGTTAAAGAGATGCGTCTTAGGTAGTTTCTTAAAACTGTTTAGAGATTCTGCCTTACGGACAGAGTTGGGAAGATCGTTCCACCATTTTGCAGTGGTGAACGCCACAGAGTGAGAATTAGCTCCTCGGTGAGGTGGAATCGCCAGGCGGCAATCATCACTGGAGCGAAGTAAACGGGTCGGAGTGTATTTTGAAAAGATAGAGTGAAGGTAAGAGGGGGAAGATCCAGAAATGGTTCTGTATGCCAGAGTCAGCGACTTGTACTGAATGCGAGCAGCTACAGAAAGCCAATGGAGGGAAGTGAATAATGGAGTGACATGAGTTCGCTTGGGCTGGTTAAACACGAGTCGGGCTGCAGAGTTTTGAATTAGTTGAAGAGGTCTGATTGTGGAAGTTGGGATACCAGCAAGTAACGCATTACAATAATCAAGCCGGGATAAGACTAGGGCTTGAACAAGCAGTTGGGTAGCATGATCAGTCAAAAAGGGTCTGATCTTCCTTATGTTATAAAGAAGGAATCTACAAGAACGGGCGTTCTTGGACGGGGTTTTTGAACATGATCAGAGAGTTTAAGGTGGGAGTGTATTGTGAACCCAAGGTTCCGGACCGAATCAGTTGGGGAGATTGTGGAGCCATCAATTTGGAAGGTCAGGTTGTGATAGATTGAGGGTTTAGCTGGGACATAAGGTAATTTTTTTGTGCTTAACCTTTTTTTTTATGAACAGGAATACTTATAAACTACTCCATCTCTTGTGCTCTGTATGTACATTTGTATAAGGCGACAATTTTTTTATTTAAATGTGATGTTTGCTCCTTATAATGAATGTACCGACATTTAATTGTTTTCATCTGGATATTTTCTTATCTATATCCTCAAAAACAAATTTTAATGTAGGTTACTGTAGAATAAATCACAGTGAGATTTATATGGTTTTAGTAGTTGCACAATTGATGTCATCAGATGACTAAACCCTGCAGAAATAGAAGAATGTTTGCTCAAAAGCACATTTTTAACAAGTAAATGGTTTATATAAATGTGTAACTAACAGTTAGTGTATGGGAAGAGTTTGTGTTTATATTATGTTAATAAAAGCTGCTAACTTGCTGAAGGAAGTGTTAAACTAATTCTGAATCAGTTACACAGGTAATGGTGTTTGTATTTTCATTTTTGTATTTCTTTGTATTGAGTTGTTTTGTGCTTTAAGTAAAATATGATGCATTAAGATGCAAAATTGGAAAAAAATATTATTGAATTATTATTGAAAAAGTATTATTATTATTTTTAATTTACTTATTCTATTCCAACTAGTAATGATCATTTTAAGTTCTCTTGGCCACCAACCACCAGTGCTTTACCTGAAAATTTTTGATAGTGTCCTCACAATTCCTTTGTTGTGCCAGGTCGCAGAGGCGAGCTGTGATATCAATACGCCTGCAGATATCCATATCCACCTTCATTGCCTTTTCCTGAATCTTACTGTCCAAGTCACTCAGATTCTGTATGAGTTTAACACAAATAATTTGAGTTATTGCATTATTTAGGGAAACTCAAAGTTTGCTATATCATTTACCTGTAATCTGTCTTACACAGCACTTATAAAGAGAAATCCTCATTAACAATAATTACAAACAGATTAGGAGAAATGCTTAATATTATGATACGGTTCTATCAAAATCATGCCCAACAAAATTGAAAAACCTGATGCATGATGTTTATATGGACTCAGAAAATTGGTAAAATTAGTGTGCAGTTCTCAGTTATACCTACATTGCTCATCAAACCCTTGAAGAGGACAAGTTCCGCTTTCAGTTGCTCCACCCGCAGGGCTAACTCATCCTGGCAGACCTCACTTTCCTGTAGGTCCTACACTCATATAGAAATTTATTGTTGTATTTAGTTTTAAAAGAGCAAGAAGGAAAAACATAATAGTAATTATGTTTTTAATAATTATAATTATTATTACACACATACAGTATATATACAATATATATATACACATATATATATATATATATATATATATATATATATATATATATATATATATATATATATATATATATATATATATATATATACTGTATGTGTGTGTAATAATAATTATAATTAACATTAACATATACATAATATTAATTAACATATACATACACACACACACACACACACACACACACATGCATGCACACATACACACACACATACATACATACATACATACATACACACATACACTTGATATCATGTTGATATTTATTTATAATGAACTAAAGCTAAATGTTGAATCAGTGGAAAAAAAATTACATACAAGCTTCATGTTTTAATAAGCAAATTCTACCTACGTTGGCCATGTAATTTTATCATGTGTCTGACAAACACAAAAAGCATAATAACAAAGCATCACAAATCATAAATATACAACTACATACAAAGTGTATATAATAACAACAACAATAATAATAATAATAATAATAATAATAATAATAATAGAAACTGGAGCTAAGGATAAAGGGTAACACACAGAAGATTCTACAACCTGGGAGCACTTAACCAACTATGGTTATATGTCCAAAAATGTATTCCTGAATGACAGAACAAAGTAAAATATGCCATAATCATAAGGTAAGCAAAGGGGCTAAATGTAATAAAAAATAATAGAACAAATATGATGCACTACACTGTGCACAGAGGCTTAAAGTTATAAAGCTAGAGCAATAAATTAAGCATAGCTGCTATAGGATGAAATAATGGAGAAATACATTAAACTTGGAGGTCTTTAAAAAAAGTTTTGAAAGCAATAGTCAATAGCAATAGCAATAATAAATCACGAAGGAAACAGTGAAAGGAAAATCTCTCATTTGTAAGTCAATTTGGTTAAAAGCATTTGCTAAATGACTTAATGTAGTGTAAATGATATACAATATGGCAAGCAAAGTGAATAGAGAAACACAGGTAAAGATCAAAACAAAAAAGCAAAACCGTTTTTTTGCATGCTGTCATTTGCACCGCATAAAGTGTGCTGTTTACATTCGAATAAAGATTATTGTTTATAGTAGATACAGAATTTATTTATAAAATACATTATTATAGCGGGCGGCACGGTGGCTAAGTGGTTAGCACGTTCGCCTCTCAGCGCTAGGGATTCCAGGTTCGAATCCCCATCTGAGTGGAGTTTCCATGTTCTCCCCGTGTCTGCGTGGGTTTCCTCCGGGTTCTCCGGTTTCCTCCCACAGTCCAAAAAATGGATCAAGTCAATTGAATTCTCAAAATTGCCCCATATAGAGTGTGTCTGTGTGTGTGAGTGTGTGCCCAGCGATGGATTGGCACCCTGTCCTGGGTGTATCTGCCCAGCACCCGACGTTCTCCCCTGGATGGGCATGGGGAACCCCACCGCGATCCTAATAGAGGATAAAGCGGAAGATAATGAATGAATGAATGAATGAACATTATTATAGCTGGAAGTTAAGTTCAGAGAACTTCCAAATGGTGGAACAGTTATTGATGGCAGAAATCAATTTCTTTCCTAGATAAAGAATAGGAACGCTCTTGTACAGAAATGCAACAACAATTACATACATCTTTTTTGTTATTGTTTCGTTGAAATGTTTAAATGGTTTGTGAAATGAATATTCATTCTACAAAATTAAACAATTGAAAGAACATCCTACTGCTAATTGTAAAACCTTTTAGACCTTACTGATGTAACCTGTAGTTTGTTTTGTTTTTGCACCACGAATGCTACAGCTATATATTTCTAAATTAGTTAATATTTAACAAAAGCTATTACATAAACACTAAACATATTTTTTAGTCCTTTTTGTCTGTTAAACAATGATTTGATTAAATTAACATTTTAAATTTAAAAACTTAAATTTGATTAAGTTTTTTTGACTTTATAGAAAATGACCTTTTTTTTGGAAATAGAGTTTGTAATAAATATAATAAAATAAACCTTAACAGAAATGTAAAACTGCTAAATTAAGTATTACCGAAGATGCAAGTGATACATCAAAAATAACAAATAAATTAAAAAGGTACAAAATTACAAAAATGTCAGCATTCTTACCTCCTGTAGGTCTGTGACCTTTTGTTCAAGGTCAAGTCTCATGGTATATTCCTCTTCCCATCTGAGCAAACAATAGACCACAACTTTTAAAAATGTGTATACATTAATATATGATTATGACTACCCATCATTTTAATTTTAAGTACACAAAACCCAATTCATTTCTCTTAACTTTTACAATTGCAAGCCAGGAAAAAATGTATGTTATTATTCTAAATATGTAATGTGTTGGATACACTGAAAATCAAAAAACAGTATATATGAAGTTAAATCACAATAAATAAAAAATAAAAAAAATTTAATATTAAGTTGACATAATTTACATTTACATTCATTTTTATTTTCAATAATTTACATTTACAGTCATTTGATGCTGCGCCCCCCCCGCCCTTTTTTTTTTTTTTTTTTTTACAAGTATTTGTTAAAAAAGATGTGTCTTCAGTAGTTTCTTAAAACTGCTTAGTGATTCTGCCTTACGGATAGAGTTGGCAAGATCGTTCCACCATTTTGCAGTGGTGAAAGCCGTGGAGTAAGAATTAGCTCCTCGGTGAGGTGGAATCGCCAGGCGGCAATCATCACTGGAGCGAAGTGAACGAGTCGGTGTGCATTTTGAAAATTTATGACTGAACAGCTGAACTACAATTGAATCTTTTCTAGGGTTGGAATATTTAGTTTCAGAGTTATGGTTGTATAACAGTAGCATCTTGCACTTCGTACACATCACATGTTTTTGCTGTTGCAACCAGATTGTAACACCTTGGTGTATGTGTTTGATCCATTAACACTTGTAGAGATTCCTAGAACTAGCCTAAGTAATTAACTGCTTACCAAAAAGTAATTTTAATTCATATATATATATATATATATATATATATATATATATATATATATATATATATATATATATATATATATATATATATGTACACACAGTGCACATAACGATTCATTTTCAATTGGTTGATCTAACAATTCTCCAAAATAATATAAAATAAAAACCTTTAATGTTGAAATGTGTTTTTAATCAAACAGTGCTCTTAAAGGCACTATTGAAACACAAAATTGCTTTTGCATTAACAGCTTTATCAAAGATAAAAATCTCAGCCACAAGAGATTAAATAATTCAAGTATAATTATAAAGCACATTAGAATGATGGTGGAATATTTTAAAATTAGTCTTTTACTATTGCTAAAATGTTTATCGCTCACTTACTTTTTCACGCTGAATTCTTAAACACCAAGTACTTCATTCTTTGGCACACAAAATTTTGTCTTTACCATGACATGGTCGTTGAGCCAGCATGGTTCACTAGTGATTGGTCATTGATTGTTACCCACATCCTGCCTCCTCCGTTCAATATCCACAAAAATTCAGATTTGAACTTTATTTACTGCATGAATGGAATAAAGGAAAGTATGTTCATTAGGGCTGCAACAACGAATCGATAAAATCGATTATCAAAAGTGTCGATAATGAATTTGTTCGTTGGGTCGCACCATTTCCGCGTTACTCGCAATGTCGTAACCGCTTACGTCACCTGCAGCGCTTGAATACCACTGGAAAAAAATAGCGGGTTGAACAGAACGAGGCAGAATCTGCAAAACTATTTGATGAATCGTACAAATGAAACACAGCAAACGCATAAAAAAGCTTCCGTTTAAATCAGCAAAACTGCGTGAGCTTCACGCTTCACACAAATAAAGAACGTGGAACATGCGAGCTCTGCGAAAATGAATTGACCTGCACGGAGCACCACGGTGATGATCCACCACCTGAAAGTCCACATGCTGGAATCACCGATGAGGATGCAGATAAATCAGTACAACATCCCGAGTTACTTTAGTTTTGAAGTGAATCAACGTAACATTGCAACGTAACATTATTAGAACGGCAGAGCGCGCTTCATGCTGTTTTTTGTTGTTAACTGGATAATAACAGTGATGGAGAACGTGTCTTACTTTATATTTTCATTTAAGTAGCTAGAGTGACCAAACGTCCGTATTACCCGGGACATGTCCGTATTTCACGCCCTGTCCCGGGCGTCCCAAGGTTTTTTTTTTTAAAAAGTGATGAAATATCCTGGTTTTTAAAAGACCACTCTGTGTGTCAGTCTGCAAGCAACATGCCGAAGCGCAAGTGTATTTTTACCAACGATTTACAAAAGAGTTTCATTACTGAGAGCAACTGAGTATCATGTGTTATTTGGAGTTGACTTTTGTTGTTAAGTGAGGGATGTTTAGATGACACAATATTTCTTTCATTGTGCTTTTCATTCATTACAGGAAATGTTAACTTAAACATTTTGAATAAAATGACTACATATAATATTATACTATAGAATAATTTTACTGAAAAACATCCCCCCCAGCTCCAAGGTGTCCTGATTTTCCCAAATGAAAATCCTAAATTAGCTTGGTCATCCTAAATTAGCTTTATTAATAAGTATTTAAATGTGCTTTTATAAATACATACAACTTTTACACAATGGTGCTAATTAATGATCAAGCTTCACGTTTTAATTATTTGATAAAATAAGAGTGAAGACACTGCACACTATGGGAGTGAGGTTGAATTAGTTGCATTTAGAGGGGAATTAGGTAACATATTACAGCTACTCAAATGTGTAATTTAGTATTTTTTTTCCACATTATGCAACATATTGTGTCAGTGTGTGTTTGAGATTTATGTTTAATTGCTCTTTGGGCTACTTGGGTGCCTTAAACTCATACTGTAAATAAAACCAGACATTTATTGACCTGCTTAATAATTCTACAGTGTAGTTGGTTTTCTTCATAACTACTGACTTGTGATTTTCTCATTTGTAAGTAGCTTTGGATAAAATCGTCTGCTAAATGATTAAATGTAAAGAAAAGGGGAAATTTTTTTTTTATCCGAGTCATTGATTAATCAAAAAAAAAAATAAATAAATAAATAAATCAACCGATTAATCTATTATCAAAATAATTGTTAGTTGCAGCTCTAATTTTCATAATCGATTACGTTTACGTACTCGATGCATCCCCTCAGCCCTTATTTAAAGTATTCTTAGAGAATTCTATAAGGATAATCTAAGGATACTCCTTTTAGGATTCTCTAAGGAGAAAACGTTTCAAGGAAAAATATTTTCTTTTTAATAACAGTTGCTAGTCCTGGTGGACACAATTTGAACACAACATGAACAGATGTTTTTTGCTTTATTTTTTTATATTCTGCAAATGGCTGTACTAATAATCAGAATTATTTTTTTCATGGCTAATTAATGGGTTCATTTACCTTATTGATAATGCTCTCTGCATGTCCTACTGTATTGACTTCAAAGCTTGCAAATCATTTAAAGGATCCATTGAGCATTCTGGAAAACATTTCCTATACTTGCATGCAGTAAATTAGAACAGATCCAGCCCTCTGTGCACATAACACACAGCATCTATTAGATAACTGCTCTTTTAAATTCAAAGCACTGCAGGTTTTCTTCATCTTATTACAGCAACTTGTGGGAAATTCAATGATGTTTCAATATTCAATAGTAAACATTGCAAGCATGTTAAAGGCTCCACCATACAATAACAAAGGTGATAATTTAAAAGAAAAGGAATGAGAATAAAAAGGTAAAAATATAAAATGTGATGAGCATGTAACTCTGACAGTGCAAGTCTGTGGGCTGCAATGCAGATACTGCATCCAAGGGAGTAGTGACAGACATGAAAGAGCAAAGGAGAGAGAGTGAGAGAGCAATAATTTAATAAGATAACTCAGAATGAATCAGCCAGAGTAATTTAGCAAGACCACTTTTACCCTTGGCATTATCTCTCCAAACCCAAATACATGCATAGGAACGCAAAGCTCAGTTTAAAATTAGATTTCAGACACAAGCCACGAAAGAAGACAGATGGTGATGGAAAGACTTTCAACCATTATACAAAACAGTTCATTGTGTGACTGCTGGGGGAGCAATGCAATTTGGCTGAACTATATATAGTTGGGAGTTATATATAGTATAAGTGAGCTACAATCTGTATGTGCAAATATTTACTTAATCCATTTTTACTCATTCTGAATTATTAAATTAAATTAATATTAAACAGTATATAAATCTATCTGTATTATGCGACACCATTAAAGAGGATCTAAGTCCACACCTTCGGTTTCATCAAGTTTTTTTAAAGTCTGCTTGAGATTAAATTAAACTGTATTTGAATCCATCTTCCTTATAAGAAAAGCATAAAACTTTATTCAAACTGTAATATTAAGCAGTCTTTAAATGCATTTACATTATAAACTTAATAGTAAACAGTATTTAAATCCAGGAATGAAGCATCTGAATCATTGGTTTATAGGAAAATGACTGCAAAAAAGGGTAAAGAGGGATAGATCCATTTAATGGCCTGGAAACAAATCTCAAGGGAAACTGAAGCTCCACCTACTGTCCTTTGTGACATTCATTAAAGACCTTAATCCTCAAACTTCTTAAAAACTCCTTTCAAATAGTGCTAATGCTCATTTTGGTGATGGCTCATTCCCCCCCCCCTCCCCCCCCATATAAAAATAATAACAGAAAGTTACATCAGATCAGAACACGTGTTCACTTAGGCTTAGTCCACAAGTAGTGAGGTATCTGGAAAAACAAATACATTTTTATGCGTTTGGGCCTTTTTTATCCACATGAAATCGTAGTTTTACATCACCAAAAACAATTATTTATGAAATCTCCAGACAAACTGGAGATTTTGGAAAACTTTGTTTTTGTGTTTGCGTGTGTACTTGTGAAAACGCCATTTTAGGGTCCCGAACATCACCGTCTGCTACAAAATGTGACGTTATTGATTTTGTATGTAAAAAAATGTATGCTACCAATGTCGTGCTGATTCTTATGTTAATCAGATGATTTTTGCTTGGTTCTTTTTACAAACCAAATTGTTACAATGCATTGAGGGGCACAGGAGAAGAAGAACTTGGAAGTTGGGTGTTTTATGCCGGCTCTTCCACCAAATATTGAGGCACAATGTCGTTCAACGTAGTTGCCATCAGATTTTGGATCAAACCTGGATGAATCATGTTTGTTTTGAGTTCTGTTCAAGTCTAATATCAAATGAATAATGTGTTTATTTTGGTATAAAAACAGTATGATGAATTTATTCATTCATTAATTATCTTCCGCTTTATCCTCTATTAGGGTCGTGGGGGGGGGGGTTCCCCATGCCCATCCACGGGAGAACGTTTCGGGCGCTGGGCAGATAGACCCAGGACAGGGCGCCAATCTATCACTGGGCACACACTCACACACACACACTATATGGGGCAGTTTGGAGAACTCAATTGACTTGATCCATGTTTTGAAACTGGAGAACCCGGAGGAAACCCACGTGGACACGGGGAGAACATGGAAACTCCACCCAGATGGGGATTCGAAGTGGGAATCCCTAGTGCTGAGAGGCGAACGTGCTAACCACTAAGCCACCGTGCCGCCCTATGACGAATTTAATTTTTCAAATTAATTTGGCTATTAAACCTCAACTATATTGTACTTTATGCATATTTTAAATGCAGGTTGTACCATTTAACACTTGGGTGAAATAATTATATGATTAAACAAACAACCAAATACTAAACAAGGTGATTTATTTAACTTTTTTTTAATTTTACAAAGATGAAGTAATAACAGATTTCAAAGCTAAACTGTAACCTTTAGGCTTTTAAATGTCTCTGTTTGATGTCCATCTTTGATATTCCTTACTTTGATTTTCTTTTGTGCTAAATGATTTTGCTCTGTTTTCAATTGTTTTCTTTTTAACTGCCGTATTACATATTTTAGATACATTAATATTTTTGTTACTATATGTGTTAAAGTGCAAATTTGCATATTCCATATTGTATTCTGAAATGCTCTGCTACCCAAACTGAACCAGTGCTTGAGGCACTTTTGTCTTTAGCGACTGGGCTGTGTGACTATGGAATAGATCCCTCATTTAACAGCATAGTGGATATTTCACTAAACTGTTTTAGTTCTAGAATAGTGTTAACCCATACAAAAAGTTAGCCATGTGCTTATATATGAAGGTCCAATCATGATTATCCTGAATTCTCCTGAGACAGACAGGTGAGTAATAAATAAATGTTTTTTACAAGTTTCACAAGCACTAACATGTTCTGCTCATGATCAGGATTTTAACAAGTTGGAGTGTACCTACTCCTCTTCACTTTTCTTCACCTTACAAGTTGTTTTTTTCACATGAAAATGTTGACAGGTAAGAATTAGGCTCTAAGATTTAACAAGATTTAACTCAGCACTTTCAGTGTGGAAAGTGCCTTGGTCAATCCTAAATGAGTTCCTTCATGACCACTTACTCTAGCATGCCCCAATTTGTACACTTGCACAAAATACAGAGCTGTTTGACCTACAGCCTGCTGAGTTTGCTGTATTCTGCTGAGAACAGTTTATTGTGCCTTAAGCAAACAGTATGGATCAACATTAATCATATAATTCTAGTGCTGCAAACACAACCACAACAAGATTTCTATTGCAGATGAATTTCACTGAAAAACACATGACATATGTCATAAAAATAACATATAATGTAGATAGGAAAAAACAGGAACTTTATGCCCTTTAAAAATAGTATACTGTCTATTCCTAAGGAGAGAAGTAACACCAAAAATAAGAAAAACTTTCAAACAGCATACTTCCTTTGACCCTGTCTGCTCAAGAAAGCTTAAAGCTTATATATTGTATGCCCTTGCCAAGAGACACTATACATTTAGCAACTATTGGCTACAGAAAGAATAATGCAAATCAAACTGGATAATAATCACCTGCGCTTGTACTCATCTCTCTCCCTCTTTACTTTGGCCAGGACATTGTAGAGAGCTCTGATTTCTGGGGTGATGGTGTCAATCTGCACTCCGACCCCGTCCGGGTGCACCCAGGACACGCCTGGGCTGGTGATGGCCTTTGGTTCTGAACCTGTTCTTAGACTGTATGACCAAATAGTGCCAGGCAGACTTCGGGGACTAGGCCCTACTCTGGCAACAGCACCATTCAGGTTGGGGGCATTGTTGGAGTTATTGGTGTTGGCTGCAGCAGCTTTGCTCGGTGTACATGAGCTGACAATTATGGCAGGGTTTGGGCTTGGCTCATAGCTAGTGGCCTGTGTTCGGTCAAGTTCCAATTTAAGTGGAGTTGTGAATAATGAAGTGGGTCTTGTGGCAGGCAAGGCTGTGTTAGCTTGCATTAGTGCAGAACGACCACAGCTGGTCTGTAAGCCGGCTTCTTCACTCTCGCTAGAACCACGAGAATTGCTTTCCAATACTTGCTGCAGTTGCTTCTCCAGGATTTTGTTTCTCCTCTCGAGTTCATGCACTTTAGCCAAAAAGCAGCGAAACCGCAAGTTAAGGGTCTTTAGGACGCTGATGTTGGAACCCAGGTCATTACGAAGAGCCATGGCTACGGGGGGTGAAGGCACGGCACGGTGCAAAGGAACTTGGGAAAGGTATGATAAGCCGGTTTGGGACACGACGTCCGGGACAAGTCCGGGCTGATCGCCTAGGTGGAAAATAGAAGAGTGGTGAGCTGAGAGAAGAGCTTCGGGAAGGACAGAGGTGGGTGAGTCCGGGTGGCTGTGCACTTCTGCGCTATGATGCGGATGCGCAGAAAAGCCATGGCCCAACATCGGGTTCATCCTGTGTGGGAAAATGATTCGCTGCAGATCTGGCATGAACGGCGGTGGTTTTATCGACTACGAGGCGTCAAAACAGCTAAATTTGTAATAAATACACGAAGTCGATTAATCTACTGGTGCAAGCGAAAATTCGTCCAGAAACTTGATATAATATTGCGCTTATTTTAGGAAAACGGACTGTCCACGAAAAACAATAATAAACGCGCGTTGCTATTTAAGACGCAAATATCACACAAAGGTTGTTTCGTATCGCAACCGCATAAAAAACTTACCGATATACAAAATAAAAACAATAGAAGGTCAAACCATCGAATTCGCTCAATTGTGCGTCTTGCGGCTTTACTGGTGGATGAGCATCTCTCATTGACTGCGTCAACCCACTGCTGAGACTTTGAAAGATCGCGTTACCGTAACACACCTTAATGTATATTACGTTTTACTTCAAGGTGGGTACAAATAATCTAGTTTTTTTTGTCTCGAATTCTGCATCGGATGTTCATTAAAATAGTAAAAGTTAAAGTGCTTTCTCGAAATGCAAAGTCAAACGTGGTTTCAATCCAACAACGTGAAAATGGTTTAGAAGCGTACTTACGGTAAACAGCGCATTGACGTCACACTATGAAAACGCAGACGCGTACAATAAATAATGTAAACGGATTTAATCCCGAATCTATTTGCATTTGCGATTATATTTTAATTTAAACGTCTGCTAAATGACTGTGTACATGTGAAATATATAATATGGTTTTATATAATATGTATCTTCTCTTTAAGCCGTTTTATGATCGTTTAATATTAAAAAAATGGTTAAACTAAATTTAAAATGCTGTAATTGCATACGTTTAAATGCTTTCGATTATTGACTTAATAACTTAATGACTTAGTAATCTTTGATGAACTAATGTTTAGCCTATCCTTTCTGTTATTAGTATAATAACATACAAAACTATATATATATATATATTCATTCATTCATTATCTCCCGCTTTATCCTCTATTAGGGTCGTGGTGGGGTTCCCCATGCCCATCCAGGGGAGAACGTTTCTGGCGCTGGGCAGATACACCCAGGACAGGGCGCCAGTCCATCGCTGGGTACACACTCACACACTCCAACACACTCTATATGGGGCATTTTTTTTTAGAGAACTCAATTAACTTGATCCATGTTTTTGGACTGTGGGAGGAAACCCACGGGGACACGGGGAGAACATGGAAACTCCACCCAGATGGGGATTCGAACCGGGAATCCCTAGCGCTGAGAGGCGAACGTGCTAACCACTAAGCCACCGTGCCGCCATATATATATATATATATATATATATATATATATATATATATATATATATATATATATATATATATATATATATATATATATATATATATATATATATATATATATATATATATATATATATATATATATATATATATATATATATATATATATATATATATATATATATATATATATATATACAGTATATAGTTTTGTTGAACTAAAAGCGGGCTAAATTTGTACAGTGCTAGCATGTGCTGGCTCTAAATAATAATAAAAAAACACTGAGGTTTATAATCCAACATGTTTATAGTGCATAATATATTTATTATTACATATTATTCATAATTTGTATTTAATAAATGTCACATATTGGTCTAAAAATAATTAATGCCTGAGATTTATATTTGTTATATTATGTTCCGAGAGCAATATATACAGTCACATATGTATTCATACCCAGCATTTTTGAGACTGTAGAAGGAAACCATAGGTCTAGTAACAAAACTATTCAGATGCATTTAGAACATGCATGTTCCATACTTCTTTTCTCCCTAAACGAAACCTATAACATTAATACTTTGAGCTAAAAGCACTAATCACTGTGCAATCATGCCATCCTACACAATTTGTTTTAGGATGATTTTGTTCCACTAACAAAATCCAGGTGTGATCTGTTCTTACTAATGTAGGTAAAGCTTTTTAAATTAAACCTCACCTTTGCATATAATATTAAAACAACCATATTATTTAAAAAAAATGTTATTGTAAAGTAAAATTCTAAAACTCTATACCTTTAGGACATTTGAGTTTAAAAACAAATTAAAGGGAGTGGCAACTCAAATGATAAATGTAAATTATTGTCACTGAAGTTTATAGGTCATATTTTAAATTTTAATGTGTAGGGTGTGATTTTTTGTGTTGTAATATTTTGTGCTTATAATGCCAGCATAAACTGCCAAATTTATTTTATCTTTATTAAATATGACTTGTGTTGAAGTTTTAACCTTTAGGTTTCTCAAATATTGTCAAGACTAAAAATGCCAGTGGCCATAACCTCAAGCAATATTCATTCATTATTTTCTGCTTAATCTTCTACTAAGGGTGGGGGTTCCCCATGCCCCTTCATGGGATGATGTTTTAAGTACTGGGCAGATACACCTAGGACACAGTGCCACTCACTGAGCACACACACTTTATGGGGCAATTAAGAGCATTTAATTTACCTTGAATCCATGTTTTTTGACTGTGGGAGGAGACTGACACAGGGAGAATGAGAACTCCTCCCAGATTGGAATTTGAACCTGGAATCCCCAGTGCTGAGAAATGAACTTCCTAACAACTTAGCCACCATGCCTCCCCTCAAGCAATATGTTCAATACATAATTCTTGTACAATTATATGACTCATTGTAAATTCCATTGATGCCCCAACTTGAAACATTGCCCTTGGTTATGTTTTGCAAAAGCTATACCAACTATTTTGTCTAAATAATTTAAAATATTCGACCAAGCTAAAGTTACCATCCTAATGCATTTTAGTGAGACTGGGGGGGGGCAGCACACACCCCCCAATCTTGGTACATCAAGTCATAAATTGAAAAACAAACATGTTTAGCGAGCAATTTACATGGAAACAAACAGGTGATAAGCTATAAAAGATTGTATGCTAATGAAAGTTAGGCATTTTGTCTAGACATGGTAAAGCATGCCAAGTAGCGTTGTATTTTAATACTGCATACATTTGTATGCAATGTGAATCATGTCAAATTAAGTATGTGGCATAAATGTTACTATTTGTGCACAACATAAAATAGACAAGTCTATATTTGTGGCTACATGAGACATACTAGCCTGTGTTGTGTCTATTTTATATGAAGGGCTTTGAGCAAACTTAAGATATAGATGTATGCAAGAGAACAGTCATGCATCATATTAGCAGCATAAGGAAAAAGGAAGCCACATCACAGCAGAGGACTTTATTCTGTCACAGGTTTCAGCAGGCCAAAACATTCCATTATTCAATTTTAACCTCACACATTTTCCATAGATATAAAAAAAATTGGTCTTCAATTTGAAACAGGTTTTATTCCATGCAGGAAGACAACCAGGCTGGCAAATATAGGTTCCATTTATTCCTTTGATGCCATGTGGGCCATCAGGTCACAGACACGGTTGCTGTAACCAAACTCATTGTCATACCTAGAAGGAAGAGAACTCCATAAATAAAACTGAACACCCTCCACCACCCCATTTATTTTTATGAATGAAACATACCAGGTGACAAGCTTGACAAAGTGATCATTAAGGGCAATTCCTGCACCAGCATCAAAAATGGAAGAGCGTTCATCTCCATTGAAGTCAGTGGATACCACCTATTTCCATGCACATTTAAAAAAAAAAAAAATTACTACATTCATATTCAGGTTAGAACCCAATTTAAATTGTGCATTCCTTTCTCAAAAAAAAAATAAAAACTTACCTGGTGCTCTGTGTATCCAAGAATACCCTTCATGGGTCCCTCAGAAGCGGCCTTTACCACCTTTTTGATGTCATCATATTTGGCCTATAATAAAAAATATTTTATAAAAAGCACACATGGAATCTCTAGGTTAACATATACCATTATATTCAGCCATCTTACTGTAGATATGGCAATGTGCATACTAAAGTTAGTGTACCAACTTTTGACCTCATTTAATTAGAGAAATTCCTACTACAAAAGGAATACATACAGGCTTTTCCAGGCGGACAGTCAAGTCAACAACCGACACATTGGGGGTTGGGACACGGAAGGCCATACCCGTGAGTTTTCTGAAAGTGGAGTGCATTTATTAGGAAACAGGATTCAAAAGTCAGTATGAACTTAAAACCAGTTACAGACTAAAACTGACCCATTAAGCTCAGGAATGACCTTTCCCACAGCTTTGGCAGCACCAGTAGAGGCTGGGATGATATTCTGGCTGGCACCACGGCCATCCCGCCACAGCTTACCAGAAGGACCGTCAACTGTCTTTTGTGTAGCTGTGATTGCATGAACAGTGCTCTGGGGATTGATAAGGGTGGGGGAGTTTTTTTTTTTAATTTTTAAAGGTTAACAAAAGAATGTAAACATGGACAACCAAAGTGTGATGTACACATGTCTCACCATAAGACCCTCGATGATTACAAAGTTGTCATTGATGACCTTAGCCAGTGGTGCAAGGCAATTAGTAGTGCAAGAGGCATTACTGTGAAAGAATAAAAATGCATTTAGATGTATTGTAGCATCTTATAAAGCTATTAATGGCAATTCTGAAACACAAGTTATGGTGAAAACATCCCAAATTAAATTTTATCAGCAACTTCACAAAAAGGCATTATGGTGCATGTTACTTGATTGCCTAATTTTAGGCAACCTAATTTTAATCCCCATAAGGACAAAATAAATGTCCATTTTAAGCATTTTCATATTTGTAGTCACAAACCAGGATTAAGCACAGCCAATGGATGTGATTCATAACAAATTCCAGGTCAGTTTTATCAACATTCACAGGACAACTAAAAAAAATAAATAAATTAAAAAAAAAAAGTCACTAACCTGACTACTTTAAGAGAGTTGTCATATTTATCATGGTTGACACCCATTACAAACATTGGGGCATCAGCACTAGGGGCTGAAATGATAACCCTTTTTGCACCACCCTTCAAGTGAGCCTATAAGAGACCAAAGAATACAGCTCAGCCACAATTTCATTTTGGGTTACAGAAAAAGGTTATATACATTTAAACATCACACCAAAAAAAAACAAAAAAAAAACAAAAAAAAAACCTATTGCCCCATCCAATTTAAGTAGAAATTGAGTTACTTACAGAGGCCTTCTCAATAGTAGTGAAGACACCAGTGGACTCAACGACATACTCTGCACCAGCATCACCCCATTTGATGTTGGTTGGATCCCGTCTACCACAAAAGTTTTGATTAGACAATTTATTGTAACACAAAGTTTGTAAATACAGGTACTCACTCGCTAAAAACTGTGATAGCTTGTCCATTAATAACCAGCTTTCCACCCTCAGCTTTGACTTCTCCTTTAAACTTCCCATGGGTGGAGTCATACTGGAACATGTACACCTACCCAGTGAAGGCAAAATCAGATACACACAGTTCAAAGTAAACAATACAAGCATCAGTTTTTTTTTTGTTTTTTCTTTTAAAAAAAAAAGAAAAGCTTTAACAATAATTCAGGTTTACAGCAACTTACCATGTAATCCAGATCAATGAAAGGGTCGTTAATGGCAACGACCTCCACCTTCTTTGAGGTGAAGGCTGCACGGGTCACCAGGCGCCCAATACGGCCAAATCTGTAATAAGAGTGCCTTTACTTTTTTTGATAGTCAAAGCATTCTAAGACAAAATGCATTTTCACCAGATATGTTACGACCCTGACACTAGAGGGCAGGAGTGTTCCGCTGTCAACTTTATGAACGCATCCAATGTGAAAGACGTGAGGAGTGGAGTCACGCTACTCATTGGACTTAAATTAGCCAATCATGGACCGCCGCTGTTTCAGTCACCAAACACGCTAACTAAAAGGTCAAAGTTAATCTCATGACATTGCCAGTTATATCGTCACAAAAGGTTATAGTAGGGTGCTATTCATTTATCCACAACAGAAAACCAAGTCATGGCCATTTCACGCCAAGTTTGAACAAAGACTTAAATGTTAAACAACGTGCAGTCCTGTTTCTAGCTGCTTAAAACCTGAAGACAACTACTTTGTCAGCTTTAACTTTGTTTGCTGAGAGATATCGATTTGTAAGGACGGGGGTGTAAAAAGATTGTGAACAAAACTCCAAGCTTTTTGAATCTTGCATACAAAAGAAATTTTAAACCAAGGGCCTAGCTTTGAAGTTCTGATCACCCAAGGCAACCTTTAAGGGCATCCTGAAATAATTTCAGTCACAAGTCTGGTAAGCTGGTGGAGTCCGCCATGACCTCTGAGCTATGTAGAGGGCTCACGGTATCACATTCCACCCTTGCTGCATTTCACTATAGTACAGCTGCTGCCACAAGTAGAGCCAATACATGACAAACTGACCTGAATCTACACAGCATAGATTTTTAAAAACTGATCTTCAAAAGATAGTCTAAAGTTTAGCACACCGTTCAATCATCTGACAACATATTACACTCTACAAACACGTTGCCAAGTCAATCTACAGCTGGCATGGTCCAGGATCAAATCTACCAAGACCAATAAGAATTTGCAGAACTACAAAGCAAACATGCACCGAACCACAGCACAGGCTCCCTTTTAAGAAGTGCACACCAAGGGGTTTAAAGCATGAACTTCATATACTTATAGTTTGCGTCAGTGAAGTGTGGTATAATAGTGCTTACCCATTGATGCCAACTTTAACCATTTTTCCCCACTTTAATTTAGTCCTCTGCAATGAAAAAAAAAAATTATATATATATAAATAAACACACTCCATTATAAATGCTTTTGATACTGTTAAGTAACATTAAGCTACTGTGTCAGCACTGTGAAAACTTCTGAAAGTATTGTACAAAGTTAAAAAGTCCAGAAGCACACTTATTTTTAGAGAAACACAATCATGTGAAATCCTGCTTAAGTTATTGTAACTGGTATTTCACCACATTTCTGCATAAAACTACATTTAAAAATCAAACACAGAAAAGCTTATAAACTATAGAAAGCCTGAAATCTACCCAAGAGCACAAAGGTTACTTACCGTCTGTGAGAAGCCTGTGTCTGTCCTGGCACTGTGTGTGAGTAGAGAACACTCATGCAGGAAAGTTTTATTTGTAGCATGATTGGCCACGCCTTCTTATCACTAACTACTTTAATTCTCCACCCCTTAATAATGTTAGAGTCATGTTTTGGACTTACAAAGCAGCACAATATGCTGATTTACCTACTTTAACACACCCACCACTAGAACTAACCGGAGCTAATTGCTTCATCAGTTGAATCAGGTGGGTTAGGTTTTGTAAGTTTTCAGTCCTGGAACTCAATCCTAACAAGTGGTGTTAATTTTTACACAGACATGCATTTACTAATAGTAGTGATTAAAAAAGTGTATATATATATATATATATATATATATATATATATATATATATATATATATATATATATATATATATATGTGTGTGTGTATATATGTGTATATATGTATATATATGTATATATATATATATATATATATATATATATATATATATATATATATATATATATATATATATATATATGATATGTGTTTACTGTTAAACCTACTACAAATAAGATTAAAGAAATCTGTTGAAAAGTGTAAATAATTTAAGGATATAACACGTATCATACGACATAAATGTTTTAAATGAGCTTAAATCTGCTTGGGCAGGATTTAAATTTGTGTGAATTAAAGGTAAAATAAAACTTTAAATGGTTTAGTGTTAATTTGATAAATATAGAATGCTTTCAAAAGAGAACCAGCAGTTACATCAGGTCAGACCTTAGAGACAGCAATTGCAAGTGCAGTCACCTTTCTCACTTTGACCTTCTCAGCAACCTTATACAGACAGCAATAGGCCCATAGCAAGGGATCAGATCACTCTCTTCTTTACTGGGTGACATTTACCAGAAAGACCATGACCCTTCACTTTTAATCAGCCATTCCTTCTTCAGCCCTGTCTTCATCACTACTGTCTATCCTGTGTGAGCAAGCAGAACCGCTTACTGATAAGTCTTCATTGTAATAAGTCTTCATAAGTGCTAATAAGTCTTCATTGGTGTGTTTCCTTCAACAGTGCTTGTGCAACGAAGTGTCTATATTTTCATATAGCTTTTGCACAGACATCAATACAGTGCAATCATTCAAATTAACTATTAACTATTACAAACTTGCTCAATACAACCATATTTGTTTCCTGGCTTTCAAGCACTTAAATAACTGATTCAAAAACTATAACTAAGACATATATTTGAACATACATGACAGATCATTATAATCAATGAACAAGTACACTGTATCTTTAAGCACTACAGTACTTGCTGGGTCCTCTGTACTGCACATGCTATAGTATGCAACAAGTATCTTCTAGAATTACAACTTCTGTAAACTTTCACCTCTTAGACTTAAGGTCACACTGATCAGCCTAAATGTATAGAATACAAATACACCATAAATTAACTGTTTTAAGATAAAGATAAAAAAAACTGCCAATCAAATTTCCTGGGTACTCAATTTTCGATCAACTAAAAATTATTTACAGATATATTTACTACATTGTATTAAAATAAATTAATTCATAAATAAGTGCCAAAATACAGTCTTGTGCAAAAGAATATGGTTATTATATTTATGACATGTTAAATACCAAGAATTTGATATCGCAAATGTAAATCTGCAGTTTGTATGCTAATTGAAACCTATTGATTCATATGATCCTGTAATCTCCTTAGGAAAAACGCTATGCATGTTACAGCTTTTACATGTTTTGTGTATTCAGGCTAATTTGTGCCACCAATTTCTATCAGCACATTTGTAGGAGAACAAGTTTTGCACGTGTATTAACGTGCAGTTTGTATGTTCAGGTTTTCCTCTTTCCTCATATACCCAGCTCATAGAATGTGCCGGAGAAAGGCCAGGGTTAAGCTAAAAATAAACACACTCAAAGGCTGACCCGACACCCTTTATATATCCAGCTATCTGCTTTAGTGAAGTGTTTTTATACCAAGTACTTTGTTTAGTGCCAACACAAGCAAAAGATTCATGAATACATATATGATCAGAACCTTTACTTGACTCTGGGCATTTGTGTTACTGTTTTGCTCAATTATACAGAAACATATTTTTCAACTCATACTGGCTCATACTTCAACATCATATCTGTATTTATTCCAAGTCAGTTTTTCACATATTAAGTCCCTCCAATAGGTCTATTTGGCTTAGTTGGACAAAATTTCTCCAGGCTGTCTGTTTGTAATTCAATGTAATAGATTAACTGTTAGCCATGAAGCTGTTTGTCTTTTATCTATATTGCGTGGATAACAGCTCAGAGTCCAGTGTCTTGCCTCGGTTAAAGTACACTCAGCAATCTACACAGATTTAGATGTTTTGACATTTTGACAAACTGTGCCACCTAATGGTAAAAGCTAGCGTCAAAATATATGCATGTTATCTGGTATTCAAAGCTGGATTCTAACTTATATAACCCCAAATTATAACCAATTAAAGCAAAATCAGAAAAAAAGAAAAAAAAATTACTTATTAAAAATTTTAACTTAAACAGGTTACTTTTTGGAACAAAGATATATCAACACACATGCGACTGTTTTCTGTGACTCGTGTTCCCCAGCGAAGATATGCTCCCTCCACATTCCGCATCTCACCCCTCTCTTAAAACCTGCACACATATTATTAGCAGAACTACAGCTGGTGATTCAAATGCATTCTTCTTCTTCTTGGCTCCACCTCCCACTTATAAGCCAGCATCCAATGCTGTTGTCACACTCCCCTGAGCATCAACCATGTCCACTCTAGGATCAACCTCAGGACCATTGTAGGTTGTAAGGTTAGCGACTGCCTCCTTACATTACAACAAATTAAAGTTTTAATTTTATTCATGTTATTATTGTGTGTTAAGAAATAAACTTATACTGGTAAACATACGTCATAATATTGTACACCCACATTTTCTAAAAAATATATATTTTATACAATTTAATTAAGATTCGGGCGGCACGGTGGCTTAGTGGTTAGCACGTTCGCCTCTCAGCGCTAGGGATTCCCGGTTCGAACCCCCATCTGTGTGGAGTTTCCATGTTCTCCCCGTGTCCGCGTGGGTTTCCTCCGGGTTCTCCGGTTTCCTCCCACAGTCCAAAAACATGGATCAAGTCAATTGAGTTCTCCAAATTGCCCCATGTAGAGTGTGTTTGTGTGCGTGTCTGTGTGTGTGAGTGTGTGCCCAGCAATAGATTGGCACCCTGTCCTGGGTGTATCTGCCCAGCGCCCGAAACGTTCTCTCCTGGATGGGCATGGGGAACCCCCCCCCCCGCGACCCTAATATAGGATAAAGCGGAAGATAATGAATGAATGAATTAATTAATTAAGATTCTTATAACTGGCCAAAAGTCTTAATTAATTGTACCGCATCAGTTTTCTTCATTCACTTTGCAGAGCATTAACATTTACATTCGATACACTCTCCCACACTCCTTTAAATATTTGGACATTTAAATTCTTCTTGCATTTTTAGTAAACTTAAATGAAATATCATTTTAATTGGTATCATATTTAATTATTTGCATTGTGTCAATTAAGATGATTATAAATACAGCTTTGCTACAAAAGTTGCAATATAAAAAGCTAATGGGTAGAAACTTCAGCATTTGCACACTTTAAGGGTCTCTCCATATTTCACGGGATAGATAAACTGACAAATTTAACAATTCATAAATTATTCTTTATAACTTTTTTATTTATATAGATTACACATATCAATTAATACTAATCTGCTCAAAACTGTTCGAAGTATTAACCCATATATTACACTACACACAAACATAATTTAAGACATTAGGCCCTTTTATTTATTATCAGTAGAAAATTCACATTGTACAATAATATTTGTTGTTATTATTAGTAATGTTTGGGCAAATAGATATGCTAGCTCAGAAAATAAACGTATAAAATGCTTAATTTAAATAGGCATACACTATGCATTTAGTATATGCTGTAGTTGTTCTAACTTCTGGTTTAATAGAGGTGTTTGCATATAATTATACTTTTTTTTACATCATAGACCTAATGTTTTAACAATGCCTTTTTTGACAGGCAGCCAAATGCATAATGTGGTATTTAATGTTACTTTATGCTCCATGTCTTACATAATAGAGCTAGAACACCAAATCGTGACTCCTAATTGAGCTAGACATGTGTTTGAGAGAGATTATGATAATCCTGCCACCTACTCAAAAATTCAGTATGAAAGGAATCATTTTCTGCAAATGTAAATGTGGTTGCTTGCAGTTTTCGAACTCTTTGAAAATTTAAACATCGGTTGGCCATTCAGCACAAAGTATCATTTTAAGCACAGAATACCTCTGATAGCAGTATGACAATTTTTCAGGAAATGGCAACGTTGCTTATATTTTTATAATGTAATATTAATAACTTTCAATGTTATTTATGATTCACAGGATCAAAATGTTAAATAATGCTAAATTAATTCCCTCTTTTGAATTGCTTTCAGTCACCTTACCATATTTTTAACACTGAAAAAAATGGGACATGAACACAATGGAAGTGATAAAAAATTTAATTGACAGACATAAGCCAATTTATTTCAGCAAAATATTTAAATAGCCTTAAAATTTATGCTTTTATTTTTTTATTCATGCCAAATATTCACCAACATGTTAGTTTTACTCATACACCATGCATATAATCTAAAACGGTTTGACATACAATTAAAATTTTTATGAAAGCATCAATTACATCCATGACTGACAATGATTTTAAACTATGTGCATTAGCCAACACACTGTTAACAAATATTAAGCATCGATTACTCATCATCTATTATCAGTTGTTACAGTATATATTAATTTCCAATATGTGTATTTCCATAATCATATTGAAATAGCAAAAAATAAATGATGTTATGATGAATATAGAAGAGAAGTTAACAACACACGGCATAAAGAATTAGCATAAAGGTGAATAAAACATAGCACATGTAACATTCATCTGAAGCTTGGCAGAACATGGGTCACTATTGACTGGTATTTTTTTTTCTGTCCAGCATTAGCAACCAAGACCACTTATAGAGCCAATTCTGTCCAGTTTCAGGCCAAAGCAGCCACGATTCCAACCACGACGAGCTCTGTCTGACACAGCTCGCTTTTGATTGACCAGTGCCTCTTTGAGGAAACGAAGCCAGGAGTTTTCATTCTGTTCAGGGATGTCAATCCATTTGGGACTTTCAGCTACTTTTAAGGCAGAGTTAAAGATATGCACTGGCTCCTCCGTTTGGTCATAGGTAAGGTTTGACAGATCGTCTGGTGCCAAAATGTCATTGTTTTGATCAATGAATTGTTCAATAATCTATAAGAGAAAACACAGAGAAAAAATTGTTTATATAACTTGACTAGCTGATGACCCTTATTTATTATAGCTTGAAAAAAAAAGCAAAGATCTAAACTGTTCATCCTTAATTAGTGGATTTTTCATAATGATTACAAATGTCCTGTGTCTAGAAGTGATAAGTAAATTAGTCTACCTGCATGGCCTTGTCAGGGGTTTGGAGACTTCTGCTGAGGCTTGGTTTCAGTGGGGCAAGCAGCACCACAAACAGAGCAGCACAGAACAGCATTGTGCAGCACAGAAACACACAGATGTTTAATATCCTGAAGACACATTAAAGATTATATTTATATTTGAAGTAAAAATGCATATAAAGAGAACACAATTAACCAACAAAAATGAGCATTCATGAAAATGAAATAACGATAACAGGTGTTTAAACATTTAAAATGTACTTCATTTAATCACAACTTGAATACATGACAACACTGCTAATCTCTTATACCTATAACATCTCTTATAAAGCCATTTCACTTTAAGTTTATTAACAAAAACAACAACACTAACAACTAAACTACAAATTCAGTTTAAATACCATTTACAAAAACATAGCAAAAAAATATTACTTAATACTATTATAATAATTATATATATATATATATATATATATATATATATATATATATATATATATATATATATATATATATATATATATATATATATGTCAATTTACTGTAAAGCTTTCAACTAGTAACTTTTTTTATTGTTATTGAGTAATACCCAAAAATAATAATAATTAACAAATATATTTTAAAATTATTTTTCAAAGATTAGTCACAACTTTTAGATAAGGGAGAAAAAATGTAAACTTAGATAGAATTACAGTTATATTACAGTTATACAGCTATTTAAAACAAAATTTACTTTAAGTGTTTCAGTTGTTTTAACACATAAAATGAATTATCTCCTAATAATTATAATTTAGGCAAGTCAAAAATATGTTGCTTACAGAGACTGCAGAGGACCTGTGGTTGGATGTTCAGTGGAAGCTCTGCTCCATTCTTCCTCTCCTTTTGCTTCTTCTGTCTCGATTGCTTCAATATTTGGAACCTGCTATGAGCATCCTTTTTATTCCCCTCCTCTTTTGCGCTAACTCACTCCCTTTATATTGAAGCTCTTGTAGTTGTGTGTGTGTGTTTCTAAGTTGGAGAAGTGTATCTGTAGTGCTTGAATTAGGTGTCTTAGCCACATATGAAGCATGAAATACGATGTGTTAAACGTTATTCTTCATGTGAAATCTTGAAAACTAGTTGGTGTATGACATCAGGGTAATTATTTTGTTGGAGACTTAGCATTTGTGGACTTAACACATTTGAACAAATTAAAGAAAAGAACTGCATCAAGACCCAGAATACATACTAAGATTTAAGCAGGTGTCCTCTACCTTCTCATTTTCCTCCACTTCAGTAATGATCTCACTCTCCTTTATCTAGAGTCCTTAATAGGGGACTTCTTGTTTAACTCACTTTCCTGTGCGTGTCTGCCACAGATGATAGAAATATTTATTGGGAACACATTCTATTTTTTTTGTATTTTTTTGTAGCCTGTATATGGCCCATAACAAAAATAAAATAAGTAATAAAATTGACATTCAATATTTTATTACAAGTAGTAAAGAATGAAGAGCCAAAATAATAGTTAATAATAGTAATAATTGCTAAATATAATAGTTATGAATTTATTTGAACCCAACTACAATTTTATCATTTTAATGAAAATATCCTGATAAGTGTGTGTGTGTCATTTCACAATGGTGAGGGAAAACTAATGCTAATGACTAAACATCTGATGGGGTATATCAATCCAGACCTAACAGCCTGTGTCCTGGAATCTCAATTATGAATTAAAGACTCTGCTTGGAGCAACCCTTCATGTGAACAATTGTAGTGTCCAACAATTTGTCAGAAATAAGGAAAGAATAATTGTTTGTGGCCAGCACCTAAAAAAAAAAAAACATTCAGTTTGTCATTTTCACCAAAGCTGATGACCAAACGTTTATAAATATACACATGCCTCATATTTGTGTAGACTTATATCCCTGAAGTTTAACTGACTTGGTGTTATAGTGTGATGTTCTCTTAATATTTTGAGCAGTGCACAGAAAAGGGCCTAGTGAGAATTTAGTGAATATTTTTGTTCAAATTAAACTTTTTAGGAAAACTTGCCAACAAATATCATAAAATGTCAAAAGAAATATGAATTACTGTCTTGCCACCTCCAGCAAAAAAACTAAACTAAACAATAACATACAACTGACTGATGGCTAGAACCACCAGGACATCAATTAAACATATCCACAGAATCACACTTTAAAAACAAGAATTTTAGAATATTTACTGCTCTTTTTTGTTTTGTTTTACAATGTCCGGTGTTGTTTTTTTTTTGTTTAAAAAAAATAAAATAAAAAAATAAAAAAAATAAAAAATATATATATATATATATATGACAGTAAAATGACATTGATGATTTTGTAAGCATAGAATATGACTTAGTTAATTGGTTTAAATAGATTCTATGCTGTTAGTTTCACTTCTTTTGAATAAACTGGACTTTCTACATGCACTGTAAATGACTTGTGGTTTAATTTCACCACAAAAGAAACATTGCAATCTTAAAACATAAATTGTGAATGCTTTAATGAGGGAATAAACCTTTGATTAAAGTTAAATCAAGTTTGGTTAAAGTTAAATCAAGCATTCAAGTACAGTGTCATTTTAGATGGAAAATTCTTAAACATTTTGTTAAATAAAATGCAGAAATACAATTGTTCATTTACAATTATCTGACACTTGTTGCCCCAAACGCTTCTTTAACTTCTTAAATTTTTTACTCAGCCTGCTGTTACCAGGTCTTCTGTCTTGAGCTTTTTTGTTGTTCCTTTGTTTCACTCCCAATGAGAAACAATCTGCCAGTGCCATCTGCTTGTGGCTCCCCTACGAACTACAAGAACATGAATAAGAGCCAAAACACATCCCAAGCAAGCAGACTCTTGTGTGAGTGTATGTCAGACACACACACACACGACAAAATACACACAGTAAAAACAAAACAAAAGTAGATATATGCAACCGTTTTAAGACCTATTTAATTCTGCAATTTTAAAAATCTAGTTTAAATGCATAAAATGTATACGATTCCAATAACACATTACACATGATCTGAATCCAATGTTGTTTGATCAAGTTGGTGCTTTTATGGCTGTGTACCCTCTCTGAGTGACTTGGACTTCACATCCCAATGAAGAAAAATTCTGGTGGGCAGACAGCTGCTGCCATTGCTGGCTAACCACACAGCCATTTCCATACCTACATTCTGCTCCCAGCGACACTGCTCTCAGCATCATTAGCCATGCTTTACTGTTTCCCAAGCAAAGATCTGTCAGCATTCCACAGTGAGTCACTTCATCCTGCTGAGGGGATTTTGAACATTTTGCCTTTCTAATTTATACACAGCTTAAAATTTGAGCATTTTTGTGCAAAAAGAGAACATGAAGTCTAAGCATTTATTTTCTCTTTATCACATAAAACATCAAATAAATTAATGATCTTTGAGCAATTTTAGTTTGGTATAGTGGAAAAAAAACAGTAGGGTGAACATGAAGGACAACTGAAAGAGAGAGTAAGCGAGTGTGGGAGGATGGGTGGGTGACATGAGAGATAATGTGAAAAATAAAATGCAAAGGAGCAACAGGCTTCTGCAATGCAAAAAAACAAACTTAAAGTGATTGAAGGAGTGAGCATGGGAGAGAAAGGGATGTAGTGTTGAATATGTATATGGGCTCCTGTTCTGTAGGCAGAGATACTATGCTGTGTTAACGTGTGTGGGTTGGATTGTTCTGTGTTGGTGTGCAGGTGGCTAAGAGGGGAAAAAAAGATGCTGCAGGACAGAAAAGCATAAATATCTGTGAAAAGTTTGGCAGTCAGAGGTTTAGGTTACAATGAACAAAAGTTTGAGTGACAATGACAGTGGACTGAAAAATTAGTAATTTTGTTTTGTCAAGTGATATGGTGTTTAGTAATTGCAAACATTCATTATGAAGAAACATTTAAAAATAATGCTTAATCTGGACTGCTGTGGGATTATAAAAAAAGTTATTCTGCCAATATAGATCCACAAAATCTGACCCAATTATATCCTGATTTAATTGATTTAAAAAGTGAAAACATTTTTGGAGAAAGCATATCCATTTACAATTAAATAATTACAGATGTTGTGAGAAATCCTAGTGGAAATAACTCAAAGAAGAAAATGAAGCAATTAACTATTCCTTGTAGATAATGATGTAGAAGTTAAACTGTTTCAAGTTGGTGATCCGAGATAGTCAGTGCTTGCATTTCACCTTTTCACCCAGCTTACCATTAGTGGCGCTTGTAATGCTGAAATACTGACTTTTCAGGGAGCCATTTTACTGGAATTGAGTGGTCTCTATACCATTTAGTTATGCTGCTATTGTCAGTCAAATCAAAATTTGCTTCTCAATTACAGTGTCATACGCATTTATGTTCCATTATTTTGTTTTCTTTTGCGGCGACACCAGTTCCTTATCTAAACAATACTATAGCTCTTCAGCAATGACTACCACCACCTTCACTGAAGATCAAAAGGGACTAGAATATTAAACTCTAGATTAATTATTACTCATTCAATATGAGTAACATACTTGGTTAAGACCATTAAGCATAATCATTTTATCAATAGATCAATTTATTGTGTTTTTTGTAATTCAATGACTTAATAAAATCAGTTTATTTTAAAAGGAAAATTGTGATGACACACAAGTGGTTGTATCTCATATGATGGGTTTGCAGAAAGAATGGGACAACACACCTTAAACACTAAATCCTTTGATATTATTGAAGACAGAACTTCTTTTAAATGTAGTGAAAAGGGGTAACATTGCAATGGTTTGCAGGTTTGAGTTCCAAACAGGTGTGGCAGTTTTATGTGTATCTTCCATGTTTTTATGTGCAATCCAATCAGAGGCTCTAGTTTAAAACACACATGTCAAATATATGTATGGAAATGTGTTACTAAATTATGTGGAAATGTCTTTATCTAGATATAAATGTGCCCTGAAATAGACTTGCAACCTTTCTCATCTCTCAGCAAATTAGAGCTGCAACAGGCTTCAGCACCCTATAACCTTAATTTATTACTGAATAAATGATATTACCTTAAATAAAGCCCCCTCTGCAGCGAATATAATAGATTTAAAATGTTATACATGTTGAGGATGACTTATGAAAACTGTTACAAAAAAAAACTAAAGCTCTGATTTTGGGAAAACATATTTAAAACTTCCAACACAAAACAGCAGGGCAGTTAACTTCCTGCTCAGCAGAGCAATAAGCTCAGTCACATAAATGAACATGAATCAAAATAGGCTTATAGTAAAAGAATGCAATTAAGTACGTTTGTTATTCATAATGTGTAGGCACTAACCCACCCACGCACATAGCCATACACCTTTTCAAATCATATTTGTATGCGGGAGTTCGTTGTAATTAACTACTTACAATAGCACTCAGTTGAAAGGAGGGAGATCTACATTCTATTAGATACAGGTTCAAACTCATTAAATATTACTTGCTATTATCTTCCTTGCATAGCATCACAGCACTGTAATTAGGATCAAAGCTTTGCCCACCTCTTTGCATCCTGGCACAAAAGAGCGTTAGGGTGGAACAATGAGTGGTGATTAAGGCATTTAGCATTTTCTTTTTTTTCCCCTTCTAACTCGTTGACAAAGTTCTCCGAAAAGAAGCATTTCAAGGTTCAGCAAGTACCACACTGCTTTGTTGCCATGGTGTGTCTAATACAGGGAAAGTGATGGTTGATACATTAAATACTTGTCTTCAGCCTCTTGAACCCACTGCCAGACTGCATTAAAACTAATGGATGCTCAGAGGTCAAGTGTTAAAAGGGTTATACCAAATGTGAACATTTTCCAGCACTGACAGCTGAGACAGCCATATAAAAATCCACTGACCTCATCAGACCTCACACATTTTATGTAGCAGAAAAATAACAAGACTCCCCCCCCCCCCCCATCTCTTCAGTACTGAGATCCCTTTGCCTTATAGATTCCATAAAAAAATGCCAATGGTAAACAGCATTAGAGAATTAAGTATTTGTGACACGATTACTAGATAATTTTATGAGTAATCCTACACATTGTTTCTATACAGCTTTAAAATGTGTCTAAATAGACAGAAGGGAAAATACAATTATACATAAAATGACTTTTCAATCATGCAGTTTAAATAATCAGTTTCAAATGCTGCGGCCTAACAGAAGACTAAAGTCCCATCATTTACACAAAATTTTATTTTGCCAGGGTTATTAAGAGGAGCAACATAAACTTCTAAAAACAATAGACCAACAAATATATTTTAATCCCAAAATATCAATATAATGTATATAGGAGAAAGATCATTCAAAATTGTAGTACTTTGGGTGGGGGTCTGGCAATTTATTAACATATTTTTCATACACAAACGTTTAGAGTCCAGTAACATCCGTAAAACCTGTGTTTAAAACATCATTTAAACATTGCTATATAAAGGAAGACCCCAATCTCCTCAAATTTACACTCTGTTACCAGTTGTACATTTTATTGTGCCATCTGTTTTTAACTACCTTTTTAAACTTTTGTGGATTTTTTTTTCCACTTTTTGCTCATTTGTGTTTTCAACATGTTATTTGCCTTCTTTTTGTTTTTCTGTTTTAATGGGCTTTCCTTGGTTTTCCCAGACACAGTTTTATTTGTATGTGAATTATGTTTGTCCTGTTTTGGGATTTTGACAGCATCCTTGGTTTTGCTAGGCAAATTTTGTTCCTCCAGTTTTGGCTTCTTCTTTTTGGGGCCGTTATCATTTGACTTTTTAGATTTTACTGTCTGTTTCACTGCAGTTGGGCTTTCTGATGCACCTTTTTGGGGGCTTTTTAAAACTTGCTTGGCTTCTGCTTTCCCTTTGCACTGATTTTTACATTCTGGTTTTGAGTTTTCTTCTGCTGGTCCTGAGGGAACCTCTGGTTGGTCAGCTTTGTCTTCTGCAGAAGCAGCAAATAATATACATCATTAATAAATAAATTTTGGCTCTTGAGGTAAAAAATATAGCATAGGGTTTATTTCTTAGTTACCTGTTGGTACAGTGGGAATAGTATTGGAAAATTTCTTTAACTTGGCTACAAAAAAACCATCCATATTGTGAGAATGTGGGTAGAACCTACGAGTCAGCTTAAGAGATGGATGAAATCGCCTTTCTCGAAACCTGTGGATTTATATATGAAATACAATATTGTTTTAGCTATACTGACAAATGTCAGTGTATATGAAACAAAATACAATGTTTCTGCTAAGTAAATGGCTTGTCTGTTTTACCTGGTAAAACCTTCTTTACCAAAGTCCAATCCAGTGGGAACCAGTTTCACATTTCTCTTCTTTAAGGCATAGTCCACAACCCACTCGTTTTCCTCCACCTACAACAAAGAGTTTAGTCATCTCTGCTGTTCTGCAACGGAAACTTTGTGTATGCCGTTTGGTCTAATGTGGAATTAGACATGCCTGTATTGTTGTGAGTAAGAAGCATCATTAAGTGTATTCATAACATTTATATATTATGTAAATATCTGGGCAGTAAGAAGACAGGTTGCTGGAGTTTTGCTAGAGGAATACTGTCCCATACAAGTCTGATTTGCACAGCAAACTGTGTTCACAGACACAGTGGTTTCTGCAAGTGTTCTTCTAAAGCCTATAAAATGATTTCCAATAAAGGATCATTTTTAAACAGAACCACTTGAGGACCTGAAGACCACATGTCAAGTTTTGAGTTTTGGTCTACGGCTGATAATAGACTATAGATGTGATCTTTAAAGTCTTCACAATTCTAATGTACACTGATCTAAAATTGGTCCACAAGAGTGGTTGAACTTTGCTTAGTTTTACATCCAAAAGGCTATACCTGAATGATATCCTACTTTTATATAGGTCCTTTACTGTTGTCAATTAACTCCATTAGTTGTCAAATGATCCTCTAGTTGTTTTTTGCATATTTTGCCCAGTCCCAACTTTGAGAGGTGTTGCTGGCATAAGCAGTGTCCAACAACATTACATACATTTGTTATCTTGCAAATATGACATATCTATTTGTTTATTGTTAAAATGTATAACAATTTAATCAGAATCAATTAAATGTAAAATGGTTTAGCACTAAAATGGCTGTTGAAATGCGGCTTTGCAGTCTTAATGTTTCAGTAGTATACATTTTCAACTAGTTTTGTGTTAAAATTAGGCTAATATAAGAAGTCCTATAAAAGACATTTAAAGTTTTGAAAAAGGACAGATTAAGAGAACAATTCACAGTTAAATTAACATTACGGAATAAGTTGAACACAGTAAATAGCTTACTGTAATTGAGCAGGTACAATAGATCAGGTAGCCACCGCTCTTCGAGTCGGCATTAACAGAGTCAATCGCAGCCAGAATAAGCTCTTTCTGCAGGTGAGCTAATCTGAGGATATCTGACGAATCCTGATGCACAAAGGGCAGAATTATACAAAATCTATTTACATAAAAATTGCATATTTATATCAAATTTTACAGAACTTTTCCCAAATTAAGCAGTACAATGATAGTTTAAACATATTAAATGGCAGAGAGAATAAAATGTTACATAAATGTTAGTTCACTTAACATTAATGTTAGTTCAACTAAACATTAATGGTACCCCCTTTGCATAACCCACTGTAGGCGCACACACACACACACACACACACACATTATATATATATATATATATATATATATATATATATATGTGTGTGTGTGTGTGTGTGTGTGTGTGTGTATACACACACACACACACATATATATATACACAGCTGTGTCTTCAAGACAATGTTTCATTCTTAAAGCAATATAAAAGAACGTCTAGGTTTTTGTCCTGTGAATTTTAGAATAGGTTTTAGGACTGGTTGTCTAAAAATGATAAAATAAAAGAATAAATGCATGGGCCCTGTTTTCAGAAATAGGCACAGACCAAAATACATAAAAATCAGTGTGACTTCTACTGATTGGAACAGAAGTGGAGAGCCTTAAATAGATTACATTTAGTCCACCCATCCATTATCTTCCGCTTTATCCTATATTAGGGGGGGTTCCCCATGCCCATCCAGGGGAGAACGTTTCGGGCGCTGGGCAGATACACCCAGGACAGGGCGCCAATCTATCGCTGGGCATACGCTCACTCACACATTCACACTCTATATGGGGCAATTTGGAGAACTCAATTGACTTGAGCCATGTTTCTGGACTGTGGGTGGAAACCGGAGAACCTGGAGGAAACCCACGCGGACACGGGGAGAACATGGAAACTCCACCCAGATGGGGATTCGAACTGGGAATCCCTAGCGCTGAGAGGTGAACGTGCTAACCACTAAGCCACCGTACCGCCCGATTACATTTAGTCATTTACATTAAATAGATGCGATCACACCTGGCATTGGAAATGTCTTTTTAGTGACTGCACGTGATACCAAGACACATTACATACCAAGGCACAAACTTTATATCTATTTGAAATAAAATATATATATATAATAAATAAATATTTAGCTACTACCTTGCTAGTTTTCACTACTGGGTCTTTTGAGATTACCCCTGTGCCAGAGCAGGGAGCATCCAACAATACTCTATCAAAACCTCCGATAACCTGCAATTCGTATGAAAACAGAAGGAAACAATAAGAATAGGTTGTGTGCATATATATATTTTTTTTGGCCAAATATCGAACATGTTTTTTTTTTTTTTTTTTTTTTTTTTTTTTTTTTTTTTTTTTTTTTTTACAGTGTTGCCACTTCTTCACCATTGCAAACATTCAATAGGCTAATAGGATATTTTGTCTGACATGAAGAGACCTTGGGGAATTGTCTGCCATCGTAGTTACAGATGATGGTGTTGGTGACACCCAGCCTATGGATATTGCCCACAACACTTCTCAGCCTTTCAGCACTGGCATCGTTTGCAATGATCACACCAGTGTTTTTCATCAGCTGAGCTGAAAATCACATAACACAGAAATATTAAATTAACTGTTATATCATTGTCATATATGCAAAATATTATAATATTATGCAATTAAAATTTTCAAACAAGTTGTGATTAATACTAGGTCACAAACATTCTAGGGCTGAAATTAACGATTATTTTGATAATCGATCAATTTTTCTGTGTCGGCCATGTTTCAATTGTAGAGTTTATTAAACTTTTAAACAACCAACTCATTATTATTTGTCAGCACTGCAGGTAAATTCGTTGTCGACACTTTTCATAATCTATTTTATTGACTCATTGTTGCAACCCTAAAACATTCACTAGCCACTTACGATTTCTATAGTCTTGTTAAAGTACTAGAATCTTTACAATAGTCAATATGCTTTCCACTGAACATTGTCAATAAAACAGTTGTATGATCAAGTAAATATTCCTGTAACATGATTGCCAGTCAGTAAATTAGTTTTATGTACGCTATTTAAGTAAATGAACATTTTAGATTGATCGTTTGTTATTAGAGAAAAAACATAAATTCAATGACAAAAACTAGAAAAGATTTATTTTTAATGTATCTTCGATGCAATAAAAGAGGGAATGCGTCATAAATACATATTATATTAACCACTGATAAAAAAAACTTCAGTGATTGCATTATTCTTGCTTATTTTAATATTATTTAAAGTTTGAGTAAACATTTAAAAATGCAATGAGTCATAAAGTAAGATAAAGTGAGAAGGTCATATAAAATTATTTTAAGATGGGTAAGGATGTTCTTACCCATGTAAGTGGTTTTGCCTCCAGGAGCTGAACTCATATCCAGCACAAACTCCCCCTCCTGTGGAGAGAGTGCCATTACAGGAAGTAGTGAAGAAGCACCCTGCAGCATATAGTGTCCAGCAAGATATTCTGGAGTTGCACCTGGGAAAGAAAGAAAGAAATCATGTGAAAATGAATTAAAAACTGTTATGATATAAATCAAAGTGATAATTCCCATGAACTTAAAATACTAACCAATGGGAACCGTGGAATCAAAAATAATCAAGCCTACTTTAGACCATTTGCCCAAAGGATCCAAGTTTACACCTCTGTTGATGAGAGCCTGTGCAACAAGGAAAATGTCAGCATAGCTTTTTGTTAAAATTACTTGAATATTTCAACTATTATGTCATTGGTGGTCTTTCCTTCTCACTTTACCTGAGCCAGGTCTCTCCTTCTGGTTTTAAGGGTGTTAGTCCTTATGGTGACAGGTCTTTGGACTTCATTAGCCTCCAGAAAATCTACGAGCTGATATTACCAATATTGATATACCAATATTACCAGGTGTAAAATTGAGTTTAAATTCAAAAATATACTCATGCCAAGGACACTGTTAATGTTAACAGAATAAATGCAAAAATTCTCACATACTGACATACCTCAGAAAGAGGAAAAAGGTCCAACAGTTTGCTCATGAGGAAGTCATTATAGCTGTAATATGTGCAGAGGTCAGACTTGAGCAGAGAAATGTATTCTGCTCTTGTTCTACCCTCTTCTCGCTTATCACTAAAGTGAGATAGCACATCTATATTGTCTTTGATCCTCTGGTGGATGCTCTGAAGGTCTAATGGTAAAAGTCCTGCAGCAAACACAAAAAAAGCATAATTACAGTCTATGTAATATTATATATATATATATATATATATGACATTTAACCCATCCAAGCAGTAAAATATGAACATATGCACATGCTGCCTAGAGGGCAACTGGAATTAGGTGTCTTGCCAAAGGGCACATTAACCATAGAAATAGGTGGGACCGGAAACCGAACCAGGGACCTTCAGGGACCTTGTTCCTTAACTACAAGCTATGTACTACACTACAATTGCCCCTGAATATTCTAAACAACATTTAATTTAACTGTATTTACTGTTCGGTTTGCTACAATAACATTTTTTGGTTTCTGTGCTTATGCTCTGCAAATTTTCCATCTGATATCTGCATCACAAGGTCCTGGGTCCTTTTTTGTGTTTTGGAGATGTGCATTTCTTTAATGCATATTATTTCCATATATGTTATGTTTATATGTGCTCCGTTCTTTCATTTCTTTCCAACTTTTTCCACTATAGCTAATTGTAGCTTTGTTATCCAGTGTTTTTTTTTTTTTTTAAATAACACACAAGGAACTCAAACAAGATCTCACCTTCTTTTTCTCCATCTAAAACAGCAGGGAGTTTAAATTTGTCCATCTCATCAAAATTCGCCTGCACTGTGTCTTCCTCTTCCTCCTCCTTTCTTTGTTTTATATCCATTTCATCATCTTCACTCTCCTCCTCCTCACTCTCAAGTTCCTCCTGCTCTGCAGCGTCCGAACGTTTTTTCTGTTTTCTGGCAGTTCGTTCGATGGGTAGCAACTAAAGAAATAACCAAAAAAGTAAAAATAAAATGAATTACACACACACACACACACACACATATATATATATATATATATATATACATATACACAGTGAGAGATTCAAATTGAATATTTTAAAATAAATAAATAAAAAGATCATATTACAACACCTCTTCTCCATCACTGTCTAGCTCCTCCTTTTCTTCTCCTTCACTACTATCTTCCATTGCACAATATTCATCAACCATATCTTCATCCTCCTCATCAGCACTCTCCTCAAGTTTTGCTTTTTGCCTTTTTTCCAGGTTATTTTCATAATCCTCTTCATTCTCCCACTGGCTGTCACTGTCCTCTTCACCTTCTGACTGATTAAGCGTGCGTTTCTGCTTTGCTGGTTTTAGCCATGTACTGTTCTCATCTGTAAATCCTTAAAATGGTCAAGAAAATAATGAATTGATTTCATGTGCATTTTAAACCATTACAATATTTAAAGAAAATCTAAAACCCAATCTTTGGGGTAAATGATTACCTTTCTTAGTTTTTTTCTGTTTTTCCTCTGTGGCACCCTGTGCTCTCTTTACAGCACTGCAGCAAATCCACAAATAAATAAATACATTTTATAAATAATAATACTTAAAGCATCATAAATAAACAAGCCCACCAATTTACCCTAACAAATTGCATACATTTATTAAAGTAAAATTATAAAACAGGTAGTTCCAGTCTTTAAATCTGATTGGCTATATTAAACCTTGCTGTTTTATAAAAACAATAAGGCACTTAAGATTGTGCATTATTGATCTAAATCAGAGGAAATTAGTGCAATACCCCTTTCCCTTGATTTATTTACAAAAATGCACACCCTCTTGCTTTATTAAACAAGAGCAAATACTACATTGTCTCTCATTTGTTTTGTTCAACAGCACCATATTTTATTTCAAGACGCATCCAGCCATCTGAGGCAGGTTTTGTTAATTATAGATGTTAATATTTATATACAATGTACACATATTTGATGTACATTTCAAATTGCCTTAATAAAGCAAATCTTTACAGTTACAACCTGTATATTTATTAATAATGTTTAAATTCCTATATTCTAAAAAGACAAGAAGTGCTTTACCGTTTTCTCGATCGGCTCGAGAGTTTCTTTTGTGCACCATCTGAATTAAAAACAGTTACATCATTTACAAAAACTCCCAGTAAACCAACATGATATGCAATATTTAAGTAACATCGTTATGAATACACTTATTACATTACATATTTGAAGTAACTTTTGCTTATTACACTGTCTAACATAACCAGAATAATTGGTTATTATACAGAGCAATTTGGTGTCATAGTTATATTTAAAATCCAGTTAAGAACATGTACTGCCCTTTTTTTGGGGGAAAAAAGAGAAGTTACAAGGAAAGAGTGGTTTGCATTGTAATGTTTGGATATTTAGCACAACTTCGTAAACAAGGAGATGACTTATTTTGACTTATCAGAATACATTAGAACTCAACTGGTAATCAACAACAAGCATTAAATGCTATTCTCATACCATCCGTCAAAAACTTGGCCAACTCTGCCTCTGCTCCTTTCTGTTTCCTGGCTTTTCTTCCTGGTCCCCTCTTGACCTTGTTGGTAGGATCGAGTTTCCTCCCCATGATAGATCTTATACAGCTGAAATGCTAAAACAAAATTGGTGATAAGATGGCAAACCTGTAATTTGGAATTAAACTGGTCTTGAATTAGGAGTTGGATAATGAACTCAAGTTATTTTAATTTCACTTTTATTTTTACTTATAACTCATAAGCCAGAGGATAAGAAACCTTCATCTTGCAATATACTGAAGCTCAACATTTATTCTAATGATAAGGCATTCTTTGAATAATTTAAACTGGTTTAATTTAACTTTAATGTGGTGTGCAGGATCGTTTGACAAACATAAATCACTCAAACATTTAAATAATCACTTCCTTTTTGTGTGAATATTGACCACGTGCAATCATGACAGCAGGAGAAAAGGGCTGTAGGATCGTTTGTACTCATCAGATCATAATCCTTTTATTAAAATGTGGCATGTGCAAAACCTAAGAGCAACTGACAAACATCCTATAATGAAAAAACATCTAGAAATGTGGCCTTGTATTTTGTTTCGGGGAGGGGGGGGGTAAAAAAAAATGCCACCCACGGGGATTAATTAAGTTCTGATTCTGATACATATCGACTGCTTGTATTGAGAAAACAGTTAAATGAAATAAAAACAAGATATCCTCTGTTGTTTTCACACATATAAGAACGTAAATATAAGCACATGGCTTGGGAGAGAGAAAACCACAACGAGCACAACGACGTAGCAACAATGAAAATAACGCTTTGCAAAACGAGCAGCGACAGTACAAACTAAACCGGTTTATGAACGCAGAATAAAAACGTTTAAATAATTAATAACTGGACTGTTCGGCTAATCGTACAACTAGCAAGTCTTTACAAACTGAGCGAAAGCTCTTCTCTGCATACCTCGCTTCTCGTTTTATTTTATTGGACTTTTACTCACCTTTACTGCTAAATAATCCCGACTGAGTCGGAATTAAAATAGCTTTTTTTCTACTTGAATAACAGCTCTGAGACAAACACACGTGAGTGGAATAGGAACACGTTGGTGTACAGGAAGCGCAGGCTCGACTGCTTCCGTCGCAGAATGATTTCGAGCTAACCCAGTGCTTCTCAAACAGTGGGCGGTGCATGGGGGGCGCATAACAAGATATCACAGAGCAAGTGATATTAAATGTACTGAACAAACCCTCAAGAGTAGAGCTGTGCGATACCAAGAATTTTGGTATCGATCCCATACCAAGTAAATACAGGGCCAATATCGCGATATTCGATACCGATACTTTTTAATATTTAAGCTTCATTGATCCAAAAGACCTAGTATAGAATTTCGCCAAACATTGTAGGTGACAACAAAATAATGTATCCCAATCAACATCTTTGTTTAGAAACAATGGAACAGTAATAAAACAAAGTTTGCTTTAACGTGAGGAAAATATATATTTTTGAGGTACAAAAGGAGAAACGACAATACAAATACAAAGTAAAAATGCTTCCCTCACTAGACAGTTTTTTCTTTCTTTGTTTCTTTTTTTCAAATAGAATTGTTCTTAGGCAAAACAATAAAAAAGGAATTTTCTTCCTTTCAGTGTAATTCTGTTTTTTCTTAAATAAACAGAGTGTAAAAAATATATCACTTAACACAACTTAAAACAATATTTTCTGAGTTTAGAGAGCTAACAAACCACAATACAACAAAATTAACACACCACAACATATTCTGTGAGCAGATATTTTCTCAAGTTGAACAATACAATTGCGTAATAGAAAGAAAAATGACTTTTTTAACTTCAGTGCACTTCTGGCTTTAAGCAAAATAAAATCGATAAGTGAAAAATAAAGTATAAATCCCCCCCCCCCCCCCATTTAGAACAAAGGATTAGAGGTTTTTATTTAAGAACAGTATCATGTTCACATTTTTGGGTTTCATTGACATTCACCTGATGTTCAGTAGCTGTCCTGCCTTTGAAAAAAGCCTCTCATCTTTTTTTATCTCCCACTCTGAGTCTCTCTCTCTGTACTGTGACGTGTCGACTTGGGCGGGTCAGGCTGAGCCCACGTGGTCGCTGTGCCACGTGACTGTGCAACAACAAAAGTGTGTGTGTGTGGTGTGTGTGTGTGTGTGTGTGACTGTGCCACAGTGATATCAGCGTTACAGACTCAGAGAATAGACTTTAATAAATCGGCATGCGCACAAAAAACTTGAGTATCGATCTTTTTACGCAAGTATTGTTCAATACCAATACCAGCGTTGGTATCGATATTATCGATATTTGTATCGATCCGCACAGCTCTAATATTAAGTGTACTGAACAAACCCTCAAGAGTAGAGCTGTGCGATACCAAGAATTTTGGTATCGATCCGATACCAAGTAAATAGAGGGCCAATATCGCGATATTCGATACCGATACCGATACTTTTTAATATTTAAGCTTCATTTATCCAAAAGACCTAGTATAGAATTTCGCCAAACATTGTAGGTGACAACAAAATAATGTATCCCAATCAACATCTTTGTTTAGAAACAATGGTACAGTAATAAAACAAAGTTTGCTTTAACGTGAGGAAAATATATATTTTTGAGGTAAGAAACGACAATACACAACAACAATAAAGTAAAAATGCTCCCCTCCCTAGACAGTTTTTTCTTTCTTTGTTTCTTTTTTTTAAATAGAATTTTGTGTGTGGTTTTGGGTGTGCTGTGTGGTTTTTAATGTGCTTAAATAAGTTTGTTGTGTTTCCTGTGTACCTAATAGACTTTCTGCAAACTGAAAAGGTTGCGGATGTCGCATTTTCGGCTGTAAAATACAGACAAACGGCGCTTCTCTTTCTTTCTGACATCTTTTTTTATCTCCCACTCCGAGTCTCTCTCTCCGTACTGTGACGTGTCGACTTGGGCGGGTCAGGCTGAGCCCACGTGGCCGCTGTCTTGAGTATCGATCTTTTTACGCAAGTATTGTTCAATACCGATACCAGTGGTATCGATATTATCGATATTTGTATCGATCCGCACAGCTCTACTCAAGAGACAACACGGAAAAATATTTAACAGAGATGAGGAGAGAAAGGCGGAGAGAGACGAAGATAATGAGAGCAACCGAAAGTTAAATGTCGAAGCGAAAGTAGCGCCTGGCTTCACTGTAACTGTAACTTCACTGTAACTAAGGAGGAGACGAAGAAAGACCTGTGTGTCTTCTGTGTCTTTAAATGTTGGCAGCGTGAAGCCAAATAGATGAAGGCGTCATTTAAAGACTTTTCACCCCAATCACGCCAATAAACCGCTTGAGTTTTTAAATCGTAAACGTGACGTGTATCACCAGCTTATATTAACGCTTTATGAAAACTACTTCAGAAAAGCTGTGCGCTGCAAAACGGACGCGTTGGAGACATGAGTTCTGACTTCCTCAAAAAAAAAAAAAAAAAAAAAAAACAGCACAAATTGTAGTCATTTTTGTTTTGTAGGTTAAAGTGTTAATATATTGTGCTCCTGAATTAATGTTGCTGATGAATTTGAATTTATTATTCTTTATTGATTTTATTTCATTTCATTTTTCAGTATCAAATGCCAGTCAGTTCAAAAATGTTTCTAGTTTAAATAAGGATTTTATTAGTTTCTGTTACAAACTAAAAAACAAAGTTAATAAAATGATTCTGTTCTAAGTTGATATATATTTCTTTCTTTTTTGTATTCTTTATTGTTAATAAGGAGACATTGTTATAAAAGAGGTGTATTTATAACAAATTTATAGACAAATCATACTACAGAGGGCGTGTAAAAATACTTTATCCCATTTTGTCATGTAGAGGGGGGTGCGGTGAGTGTGCGTGTGTGTGTGGGGGGGGGGCGCAAAATGTTTTCTTCTTCCTAGGGGGCGCGTAACAGAAAATAATTGAGAATCACTGAGCTAACCCAAACTCTTGCCTACGGAGCCCCTAAAGTGCCATGGAAGAAAAAAAAAATTTAATGCGAGATCTCGCAATAGTTATATTTATATTTATTGCGAGATCTCGCCATAGTTTATTATAAATGGATGTACTTTCAGGTCAGTTTCCGGGTCAACAACTATAAACGATCACAATGGAGAACGTTCATCCGTGGAAAAGTTTTATTGAGTTAGTTTTATTTTGTGATTGGCTTGCAATATAAAGACATCAAATCAGTGCTTGACCGTAACACGGTTTTCGTGAGTGTGTGTGAGTGTTGTGTTCCAATAAAACGGTCAGAAGTCGGCGGCTTTGTTCCAAAAGAACTTAATGTGTTTTACTGAATAAAAAAACAAGTGTACAGGAAAAAAATCATAAATGGCAGATGACTGCGATTAATGAGAGAGCTCTGAATTCTCAAAGATCCCGCTTCGGTATTTAATCCTTGGTTGGGCTGTCCTTCTGTGTGTGGATGAGTGTGAGTGGACCTTCCATATATGGTGGGGACATCCTGAGCCCCAGTCTCACCATTACATTTAAAAAATGTTCCCTGCTCCCTAAGTCTACAGCTCCCCCTGCACTTTCCCATGCTCATCCCGCAACTGGACATTCTTACAATTATAGACGCTCATCCCGCAAATGACCATTCCCTCTGTTCCCTGCAGTCATTCAGCAGTATAGTAATAGTCATTGCAAATAGTAAATGTCATTGCAAAAATAAAGAGCATCACGAAGTATAAAAAACCTTACAAATAATGCATTTCATGTCTTTTTATGTTTAATAAATTCCAACACGAGAGACACCTGAAGCGACTACTTAATGCAAGCGGACCGTTAGTTTTGCGAGATCTCGCAATAAATATAAATAGGGCTGTATTCAACTAAAAATTTTCATAGTCGAATCTGATTCGTCAGATTTTCCCTATAGTCGACTGATAGTCGAATCAGTTAAAATTTCACCACAAGATGGCGCTAACGGCGTAGTTTAAAAAAAAAAAAAAAAAAAAAAAATAATATATATATATATATATATATATATATATATATATATATATATATATATATATATATATTTTACTTGTTTTTCTAACAAAAGAAAACCTTTTTTTCCTAAAAATTAGGATGATTTTATTTGACAAAAGGCTATATATATAACGAAAACAAAGACATTTTATGTAAAACTGATTCGACTATCAGCAGCCATGGACACCCCCATGTGGTCAAAATGCTACATTCGACTATGAGGTTCATAGTCGACTACGGTTCTCCGAATCGAATCGTCGAATCGTCGAATATTGCAGCTCACCCCTAAATATAAATACAATTATTGCGAGATCTCGCAAAGTTATTGCAAAACTTTTGCGAGATCTCGCATTATATATATTTTTTTCTTCCATGTCACTTTAAGGGCTCCGTACTTGCCCTACCCGTATTCCGGCGAAGATGAATTGCGAGTTGGGATTGGTTTATTTTCCCCACGCGTTATGATCTTCGGCTGTCTATTGGACGTTCGTTGCCATGACGCCTGTTCACGAAAGGAGGGCGGAATACGGGTAGTAAAACAGCGCAGTCCGTTGTAGAACCTCGAGAAAGCTGGCACGTGGTGACGTGCGGGTAGAAAGCGATGATGGAGGATGAGTGGGACGTGGAGGAGCAGCTGGTCGTGGCCGAGTTCTCAGGCCTCATCGATACTGACGTGCTGACTCAACACGGCGGCGTGTGCAAGCTGTTGGGTGTGAGCAGCGAGCAGCCCATGGTGCAGGTGGGCAGGTACGTGTTCGCGGGGGAATATGAGGACGCCCTGGGCGCCTGTGTGATTTTCGAAGCACCGCCAACAGATCGGATCGACTCAGAACCCAGTCCTGCCCTCAAGTACAAGTGCCATACCACGAAAAAACTGATGCTCCAGAGAACTTTTCTGTCCGAGCGCAAGGAGGGCGAGGAGAACACTCAGGGGATTGAGATCCTGTCACTGAATGAAGGTGATGTTACAGGGAGAGCCAGCACCGTCTGTCACTACACGCTGGAACCGAGAGACCAGCAGCAGGTGAAAGCAGGAGACAACATGAGCGATGAGTCGGGCAGTGAACTCACAGAGCCAGAAAAGAGCTTAGAACAGCAGGAACACGCAACCGATGTGACGCAAAATCCAGACTTTAGTGATTGTTCATTTGCTGTATGAACTCCCAAAGCAATGTCACTCAATGTCCCCATGAAGTTCACGAAGTCTTCACTTTATTTTGGGACACACAGGCTTCATTTTTGGTAAAAACAAAAGTACTTAAAATTATTTTGTCATTGTCTTTGCTGTACAAAGTATACCCACACATTCTAATGTTATTATTCTGAATGGTGATGTGATTATATCTTAAACTGCATTGTCCTGCGGATTGTATCTCAAACTTCATCACCACCGAGTTGCATTCATGCCAAAGTTCATAAGTAAATGAAACTCGATTTAGCATCAAACATTACATTAGCAGTCTCGACTGGCATTTCACGTGATATCTTGGACTCTGTATATACTTGATTAGTTTGCTAGACTTTTAATACAATTTCGTGTGTAAAGTGTTGAAATAATGAAGTCTTATGTTTATAATGCCGTTTTATGGTGAGGTGCAGTGTATAATACACTGTCACGTGCACTGCTGTGTAAGGTCATACTAGATGTCTTAGTGGAAATAAAGAGGATCATGAATAAAGGTTCAAGACAATTTAAAGTATTTAAGACTATTTAAAGTATCATGATCACATATCGTACTAAAATATTGTGATCTGACCAACCAATTGGGTTTACCTTTTCAGACAAAGTCTGTAATGGTAAACCCATCCAATGGCAGTGTAGCCCAATTAACCAGCATCAACTATGTCTGTTAAACTTGTCTGTTTTTACATTAAAAAAAATTCCTATTCTTGTGCCTGCAACTGCCATTTTTTAATTGCCCAATTCCTGATTAATAAAAACACTCCTATAACAATATTGGTACCTCTTTGATTAACAAGGTATGACGTATTGGTGGTGCGGTGTCTCATTTTTGTAGTTTTAAAAAAAACAAAACTTTCAAGATGCCATGGCAAAAGTTAATGAACAGGGGACCAAAACTGAACAAGCCAGACCAAACTGGAGCTGGGCTTTTGGAGAATGTACACACACCAACAAATGTGTTCAATACATACCACATTTTATGTAGCTGTAACATTATTGTTTAGGTTGTATTAATGATTGTAAAAATTTGCAGCTTTTTGTTAGAAAAGTAATGCAAATTTTGTCAAAGGATCTAGAGGGCAAGTTAATGTGGGCTGACTGAATCAACCGTCAAGGTAGGGCTGCAACTAATAATTATTTTGATAATCGATTAAACGTTTTTTTCTTCTTCTTCGAATAATCGATGAATTGGATAAAAAAAAATCCTGTCCTTGTCTTAAACAGGTCAATAGATGTCTAGTTTTATTTAAAGTATGATTTTAAGGCATCCACGTATCCCAATTCAACACACATCTCAAACACACACTGGCACAATATATAGCATTGTGTGTAAAAAAAATATTAAATTACAAATATTTGTCTAATATGTTACCTAAAATACAATTCATCCTGCCTCACTCCTATAGAGTGCAGTGTTTTCGCTCATACATTTTTATGCGTATATTACACTCATTCACTAATCTTATCCATACATTGTTGCAGCCCTATGTCAAGGGCTACCAGAAGACCATTATTGCGAATTGTAAGACATGCTTGTTCTGCATCTACACAAAAACACAATATGCAAATTTTAAAAAGGTACAGAACTGAAAATGAGATTTATTATTTTTAATATATAAACCAAGAAAATAAAAGTTATATTAATGGGAAGCAGAATCACTGGCAGATTGTAACAGGAATGTCTGCTGATTTGAACAAAATAAGAAAAAATGTCCAGTTCACTAACAGACAGACAGACTTTTCACTCAAAGTTTGTTCATCACAAAATCCCCCAGGCTTCCTCAAAGGCACAGCATATTTTGGTACAGGTTAGAGCTGCTGATAGGGGGAAATTACTGACTGAGACGGTCTTCTCTGTGTAGTCCACATTCACCTACAAAATTCAAAATACAAACATTAGATTACTTTAACCCAAAACAACTGGTTAAAGAATACACTCCAACCATTTTATAAATTAAATTAATTTTGTTTCTTCATGGTTCAAAAATTGTACAGGTTTGGACAACATAAGGTAATTTATTTTGTTTGTAATATTGAATTTAGTTGCACAGTGCCCACTATTAATATTTCTTTGATTTTGGGCTTTTGATTCTTTGCTGCTTGTCCCCCTGAATACCACAGAGGTCTCAATAGGTCTACACAGAATCAGTTTATGAATCTGAAATGTTTGGTTAAAAATAGCAACATTTACACAGTATTCCTATCAACACTTAAGCCGGTTTAAATTGAGAAAAACACTGTCTACTGGAGGGTATTTTTACTTGACATAGTAAATAGAAACTTACCGCTCCATGTGCAAATGCGCCAATAACAACTGTGGCAGGACCATCATTAGGGACTAGGGTTCCAGGACGGATAGCATCTCCGGCTTTAAAGGAAGTGGCAAAGCGTGGACAGCCTGGTGGCAGGTGATCTGAAACAGGATTCTTAATCATCCTCAGCAAGCGCTGCGGTCCATCAGCTGCTCTCACACTGAGCTTATGCAGAAGTTGAACTATAAAGAGAAATTACAATAATTTTTCTAATGACATTAAAAATACACACGTGTTGCCACAAAAAAGGTCTTTATGTTTGTGTCTCTTAATTGTTCCAGGGAAAGCAGCTGACGTGCATGAAGAAAATTGAATATGGCATTGAGTTCATTTTAGCCATAATTAAACTATCACAAACCATCTGGATTAATGAGTTAATTAATGAGTGGATTAACCAGAAATCACCCTTTGTATTCCAAAGGGTGAATTTAATTAAGCCAATCATCATAAAGGCTGGGGATTGTCCTGGAGGAATCATAGGGAAAAATATAGAAAAACCTGGACGGGACTTCAGTCTACAAGGAGACACATATACAATCATGCACACATTTGCAATAGGATGAAATTTACTATTACCAATTAGTAGCACATTTTTAAACCGTTGGGAGAAAAAATTAGCTTCAAAAGAAAATCCAAGCAGACGAGAAAATATAAACGCCACACAGTAAAGACATTGTCCACTATTGCTAAATAGTGTAGCAATATTATATAAATAAATAATATAATAAATTATATATAATATAATAAATTAACAGACACAAAATGAAAACATTAACTACATACTAAGATTTATTTAAGAATTCAAACCTGAGCTTCAGCTTTTTAAAAAAAAAAAAAAAAATCATTACTGCACTTTACTACAGCAGACTACAAATTTGATCTCTCACAATTCACTATTTGATTCAGTTAAATGCACAAGTACTTTACTTCAACCACCATGCTTAAGTATTTTATAAAGACTGACGCACGCACGGACACAAAATGCACTTTACCCATAAGTCCACAAAAACGAGGGAATGTGCGAGGAATTCTTGTCTGAGGATTGATCTCAATCAAAGCATTTTTCTCAGTGTGAATGTAGACCTGTAGCAATCCTGCTCTGTTCAACGGACTATCCATCAGCATAAGTAAACACTGAAACACAAACAGTACAAGTTGTCCTTATTACACTTACATATTTTTTTTCAGTAACAAATGATATCTAAATGACTAAATACCTGGTGCGTGATGTCTGGACGAACTTTGCCAGGGTCCCGTCCACTCTTTATAATTATGTTTTTGTGTTGGTCACAGTTTAGCAGTTCAAATGTCTTTCCAACCTATGAAAAAATTGTGTTGTGGGTTAATTCAACAATATCACTAGAAAGAATGAATTAAAAAAAAGCTTAATTATCTGGAATAAATAATGGCTTGAGCAATCATGCAGTTTTAGATAAACATTTATAAACAAACTACCCTTAATCTCTCAAACAAGTACATAAACTTACAAAACTGAATGCATTGACTCTTTTTAGAAGGCATCCACAATAATACATCCACAAAACTCAATGTAAAAACTGTAAAACAGACCAGAGGAATATCTGCTGTATTGTAACATTCATTCATTATCTGAATTTATCTTTATCCTCTATTAGGGTCACGGTGTGGTTCCCCATGCCCATCCAGGGGAGAACGTCTCGGGCGCAGGGCAGATAGACCCAGGACAGGGCGCCAATCCATCGCTGGGCACACACTCACTCACACAGACACACTCTATATGGGGCAATTTAGAGAACTCAATTAACTTGACCCATGTTTTTGGACTGTGGGAGGAAACCGGAGAACCCGGAGGAAACACACGCGGACACGGGGAGAACATGGAAACTCCACCCAGATGGGGATTCGAACCGGGAATCCCTAGCGCTGAGAGGCGAACGTGCTAACCACTAAGCCACCGTGCCGCTTGTATTCTAATACAGCTCTTTATTTAATGCTCATCGTACGTCGCTCTTTTGTCAGTCTCTCCTATATTAGAAAAGGTACCACTATTTTAAATAGTAATATAATACACTTACTCAATCGCGTGTTGTTATCCAACTTTTGTTCAACATATATTTACAAACAAGCAATCAGGCGACGGAACTCAGTTTGCAGTACATTGGACGTTTTCTTTAACTTTCTAACACGGGACTAGCACGTTTATCTTCATACCTTTACTGTCTCCAGCGTGGCTCCTTCCAGCACAACAACAAGTCGCTTCTCCAACATTTTATCGTGCATGTTTCGAGGCTGTTTCGCAGCTTTTGGTTCATATTCATCTAAGTGTTCCAGGCCACGCTTTCCATTTGCGCGTGCAGCCATCTTGTTAGTGACGTCGCTCGAAAAATTAAAACGTCACGAAAAGCGCCCGAAATGGCCTACTGCAGGCGCAGGCGCAGGCGCGGATGCGCAGGACATGTGAACACAGCAGACATCAAACAGCAGGCGAAAAGAAACTAAGCCACTGCAGCACTCTGTCATCTCAGTCGAGCAGGCTGTTTGCAGGAATAAGTAAACTACAACCACTAAAAAGGATTGTATAGGCTACAACACAAGTAAACGTTGTGATTTTGTTTAATTATTAGATAAACTTTTTCATTAGTGATGTGATTTCTTAGGTCACATGACGTGGTAGTATGGAGAACATGATACTAGGTTGAGTGATGAGCGCTGGATCCAGTTTATTCATTCATTCATTCATTCATTATCTCCCGCTTTATCCTCTATTAGGGTCGCGGTGGGGTTCCCCATGCCCATCGAGGCATGGGGAGAACTCTCATGGGGGAGAACGTCTCGGGCGCCGGGCAGATACACCCAGGACAGGGTGCCAATCCATCGCTGGGTACACACTCAAACACACTCTTTATGGGGCAATTTAGAGAACTCAATAAACTTGATCCATGTTTTTGGACTGTGGGAGGAAACCGGAGAACCCGGAGGAAACCCAAGCGGACACGGGGAGAACATGGAAACTCCACCCAGATGGGGATTCGAACCGGGAATCCCTAGCGCTGAGAGGCGAACGTGCTAACTACTAAGCCACCGTGCCTCCCCGATCCAGTTTATATACTGTCTAATAAGTGATTCTTAAAGATAAATATATACTGTATATTGATATGACAATTAGTCAATTATATTGTATGATTATATTAAATTATATTGACAATAAATTTTAGTGCCATATTACCCACATGAGGTACTGTTTGGCTATGAACGCTGGTCATAATATCATCCTGCTATATCTGTTATCGTATTTTCCACTTAATCCTCTACTGGTGTCTAGGGGGGAGGCATACTCATCCAGGGAAGGACTTTTTGGGCGTTTGGCAGATACACCCAGGACAGGGCACCAATCCATTATTGAGCACACAATCACTTAGACACACTATATAATACAACTTAGGTAGGGGCAATTCAGAGCTGCCAATTTACCTTTAATCCATATTTTTGGACCAGGAGAAGATGAAAACTCCATCTAGATTTGAACCCGGATCCCAGCGCCGAGAGGGGTACATGCTAACCACGACATCATTGTGCTGCCCTGTCTTACTAATTTAAATGTATTTTTGTTGAATGTTTATGCAAATATGTTCATGGTACTCTTTAAAAAAAATTATTGAAATAAGAAATTAAAAATGTATCACATCAGTTTATTTCAGTGTTGTAAAGACCAACATTTTGCTTCAAGATAACTACATTGTTTAACTTTCTCTTCAAATTAAAAATAATTAAATATATTTAACATATGTTGGTCTAGGTATAAAATAGTATTTCAGAAATAGAAGCATTTGTGTGACTAAAGACTTGTGGCAGGTTAGGCCATATATCTGCTTTTCATCAGTGTCTTTGTTTGTCCATAAGCTGTTATAGTGCTTCCTATAATTTATTGTTGCAGTGCACTGTTGTTGATTTACTTTAACACATCTAACACAAGGGAAGTTGGTGTTCTTCAAATCTTTCCACACAAAGCACAGGTTTAGGACAGACGACAGTTCTGGAACACAGCACAGTCACCAAAAAGGAATGTTCAAAGGGCATAAAGGGCTTGTATGGATCATTATTGCATCTTGTCTGAAAAAAAGAAATGAGATATCAAGAAGCAAAACATCACAAAACAGATCAAATTTCTCTTTGTTTTGAAAAGTGGCCACTCTTCATTTATTATATTTATGACATGACGGGTATGAAATCCTGCATGTTGTATTTAACATAGTGAGAGTGCTGTGTTCAACAACTTACCTGGCTAAAAGAGGTGAGGAACAGATGAATGTGAGAGAATCCCGACACAGATGTGTCACTCGAATTCTTTTGTAAACTCCTAATATATGACTTTAAAACAATAAAATATATAGTCATAATACATAAATCAGCAACACAGGTTAGAATAAAAATAATACAGAAGATATCTTTGAAACCTACTAAAAGTATTTAAACTTTTACTGATTTACTTGAAAGGTATTTATTTACTGGGGGGGGGGGGTTAATGTAGTATGGTGTGAAGGAAAATATGATTTTACTGAATAAGTATTTCATCTTAATTATTTGTGTTTGTATATAACCATGAATAACCTTCTACAGTTATGTCTTATTATGCTGATTATAATAAGTCAAGAATGCACACGCTGACATTTAGAAGGGTCAGTGCAGATGTACATCTTACACTGAACATATTGTTTCCTATTTATCTGTTGCAATAAGGACACAAAGGCAGAAGTGAGACCAATGCCTGCACTATTATCAGAAACTTCTATTGTAGAACAAGGAACCGAAGGTTTCAGAGTCAGTTGGGGTGTTTTCAGTCGCTCTCTGCATGTACACACGATATAAATTATGAAGCTCTCTGACAGTGAGTCAGAGAGTTGGGTAGGATTTTCTTTGCACCCTCTCATTTCCTTCATGTGATCTTTTTAAAATAAATACTACTTTTATTATGCATTGTCTCAAAAAATATAAATTGTTTTAAAAATACCACTAATTTCTAACATTTATAAACCTGCTTAGACATGGAGTGCAAAATATGGGTATAACAATCATGGAGCTGACTAAAAAATGATTACACAAATTTAGTGGTCTTTAAAACCATGGATACTCAATTGAGTAGAGTAAGTAACACTACTATATTTATGACAATCTGAAGGTTATTGCATATGTTATAAATTAATCCTCATGTTTAATATAAGTATGACAATTAAACACTTACCTGTACTGCAATATGAAGAGCTGAGTACTGTACCCACAACTCCTGCTGTTGGGATGTTGAGAGAGTTGAAATTCCATTTTTAACTTTAAGGAAGTGTGACATGCACATACTCTCCAGCCCAGGGTTCTCTGACTGTGAGAAGACTAGAGACAAGATGCATTGCTTTACTTTCATTGTATTATTAGTGACAGTAAAATAAAACCAGTGTATGTAGAAAACCATAAAGCCAATTTAATAGAATTGTGATAGTGTAAGAACAGTTTCTAAACACACAGTACTTCTAAATAACTCTATGCAACAACATTACAGACTATTAGGTAGTAGCAGGTGGAGAAGGTCTTTTGCAATCATGGTTCCAAGAATCCCAAAGTTGACAGCTCTAAAAAACAAAAACACAATCTGTATTCAGAGTATTACAATCCATATAATGCCCTAGCTGTTCACATGTGTATTTATGCACGACCCAGCATTACAATTTATAATGTAGTTAGGAAACAGACCCTTTTTTATTTGCCAAAGTTATGATACAAAAATCTGCACTTTCCCCCCTTCCATCTTACTTATTACAAATAATTTATATTAACAGTCTATTGTGGAGTCATTATGGGTGTATCAAGTCAAATAAAACATGATGAGATAGAATGCGCTTAATGCTTTTTTTTTTTTTACATAAAAATAGTTTACATAAAACTATTTATTAAAGTGAAGGTCAAATAATTTTGTTTCTTGTAAAAGACTAGACGTTTTATTTGACCAAGCTATAAATAAATGTAGTGGGGTCAGAAACTGTAAAGAAGGCTGGAAATCCTACAGGTACAATTTTTATAAGGGCTTGGATCCTTTCTACTGTAACAGTGAGAGTTGTGATGTAGAAATATTAGTATAGAATAGTCATTCACATACAAAGAAATCCAATCCAAAAAAAAATGGATGCAATGCATGAGAGAAGAAAAAAATATATACATACCTAGGGTAGGAAGAATGGAACAAAGGTGATGCAAACATTCCAACTGGGACGATAATGTCTTTACCAGATATAATTGGAGTGATGGACAACCTATGGAATAAATTACATAAAAGACAATTTTTAAAATTGCATCAGAATACATATGAGCACAATTGGAATAGTAGCAAATTCTGAACAGTGTTAATCCTTGGACACAAAGTAGAAGAAATAAGAAAATTATAAAGAAATGCACCTACACTGTATGCTGGAAGAAAGAAAGCAGATTCCTCCTCCACCTCTGCTGAAGTATGAGCAGCTGCAGGTAGTTCAAGAAATAGTCTTTCTCACTCATCATCACCTAGCACAGGAGAAAGGTACAGCTCACTCTGCAGAGTGTAGAGTATTTATTTTGACAGGGAAACACATTTTGGATGTAGCTAAATTAGGCTGGATTTCAGCAATACCTCTGTATGGTCCTGATGAGGTTGCGACTTGCGGAAGTATTCATTTTTTGTGGAGAGTCTTGGCATGAGAGAATTCACCTGGAAGATAACATTTGCTAATTATTTCATAACTGTAGGTATGTTTATTTGAACATTTCACCATTTTGTTGTGCGAGAACATTTTTACCTTTTACCTTATTCAAAACCAAATCCTGTGTCTTCTCATCATGCCACGTTAGGCTTGCAACTTTGTTCTTGAATGTGTAATAAATATCTTGTATAAGCTCTTCGGCCTGGCAAATTAGAAGGAATATAAAATAAACAATAAAATGGAATAATAAAAATGTCCTTTAAATGTAATAATTACACCTGTAGGACCTATAAGAATAATCTTCAACTGTTAGAAGCTCTAAAATAATCATAATAATAAAAACAAATATCGAGAGAGGAGCCTGGTGATGTTACAAATGCATTGAAGTCACAGCTACATGTTTCTTGTAAACTATTATGAAAATACATCTAAAATTTGTATTCTACCATGTTATTTTAAGTTCCTTTTTATTGTCATTATACACAGCTGTACAGCAAAACAAAAATATCTTACATCCCATCTTTTTACATCCTGAGTTACAATATGGCAACACAGAGGTAGGAGGGCTTTGCTCACATGCCAAGGAAAATTTTAAAAGTACCTTGGGATAACAAACAAGATAACATGGCCTCTGTACTACAAGTTTGTATAACTATATAGTACTGTACTTCAAATTCAATAAATGCAAAAAATCTGTAAATGACAGCTACTTCTCCATATTTGTGAAAGCTATACATTAGCTAAAACTACTGAACAGAAAAGTTGCAGATATGCCAACATAATTATGCGTAACAGACGACTAAGCACTTAACATAGCCGTTATACCTCTTTAGTGGCAAATTGTTCCTTGATTTGATTTCTAAGTAAAGTGTCAAACCCCTTTACTGACTGCAGAACACACTGTTTCCACTGAGGCACATCCTAAAGAAACAAAGTTGAGTTTTTAAAGATTTAAGTGTAAAGAAGTTAAGTGTAAATATACAGTACACTAAATAGTGAAGACTAAACAGACACACCTCCTTTTTATTGTTGATTGAAATGGAAAAGTTTTGCATGGTCTGTGTGAAGCTAGTGTCCAAGGCAGGTATGAGGGTTTGTAGCAGAGACATGATCATGTAATTATGGAGAGGATAACTGCAATGTAAATGCACGCACACACACACACACACAGATTATTTATTCAAACACAAAACTAATAGTGAAATAATTTTTTTAATTAATCAATTTGTAAAATGTACCTGTTTATCATCTTATATTTAAGCTTCCATTCACTTATTATTTGGGACATATTGATGATGTAGGGACGATTATGCAATATTACTAAATCAGTCTGGCTGATAGGTAAAGGATGAAATATAGCTTGAAGACAACTGAGCCAGTCAATACTGGGGGCCAGCATCTGTAGTTAAAAAATATTTACACATATATTAAAACAAGCATACGTACACAAGCACAAATTAAATGCTTACACCCACCTGCAGCTCCTCTATGGTGATTTTATGATAGAGGAGATTTTTGCTGAGCCGGTAGTCAAGTGGTGAGGTTTTTATGACTAAAGTTGAACTCAGTGACATAAATAAGCCACAGTCCTTGGTACCTATGTTATTGTTAAATTTTAACAAGGACAGGATCTTCTTACAGTATGTAAAGAATGGTCGCAATGCCTGAAAAGCACAGTAGGAAAAATGCCACATTCTTTTATATTTTTAAAAGTTTAAATCTATAAATATCTGTAGCCATACCTGTGTGCTAATTTTAGATTTTTCATTCTGGCTATTCCATTCAATAGGGCACAGGAAATGTGGTTGATCAATCTGAGGAAATATTATAGTTATGAGTTAAAAAAAAAACAAGCTCTGGGTTAATGGTTTGCAGAAACACAGAAAAATGTTTTGTAATTAAATTCTACAAGTTAGTATAACATGGTTTGGTACTGCTGAGTTGTAGAGCCTGTCATGTTAATGGCAAGTTCTTGACACTATGCTAAAGGTCAATTGCATTTAACAGGTTATATAGGTTCTGTAAGGAATTACTGGGAAAAAAAAGAAAACCTTCAAGTGTCACTTAATTTATAGGTGATATATATTGTTAAGGTCATTAATAAGTGTGTCAGATGAGTTATCACACTAATAATACCTAATAATATAAAATAGAATAAAAATATGGATAATAAACAATGAAATAAACCAAACGCCACAAGTAAATATTTATTTTACTGAAATTACCTCATGGAGCTGGAATTGCTATATACTGTATAACCTAAAATATATATACTATTCATATGTGTTTTAATACACCTTACAACATAGGATGTGACTGACATCATGCAAAATGCTATGTGCTGTAAATATAATAGTAGAATACAATGTTATTATTTCACATTTGTTAGGTTAAATAGTTACATATTATACATTATATATGTAATTAATTTGTGCCTTACATAATAAAATGATATAACACAGCATACATTTTAAATGTAATGCTTTAAATGATTTATACACCACAAATCTAACTACTGACTTGTGGTTTTATAAGTCGCTTTGGATAAAAGTATTTGCTAAATGACTAAATGTAAATCTAAATGTTTAATAATACAATATATGGAAAAGCAAGTAATGTTATCATACATTACCTGAATGTATTGCTGACTTCCATTGCTGTCAGGGCCCACATACACATTAAAGAATGGAAATGTGTCATATTGTGCCATGAGCAAATTTAGTGTGGAGTTAAAATCAGGCTGAGTCCAGTTTTTAGTGACAGCCCAGCCACCCAACTAAAAGCAAGGGCAAACACGAAATTTAATTTGTTTTTGAATTTATAAACTTGATCAGGATGTTTAATATTAACAGATGAACAAGGTCATTTTATCAAAATTACTTTAAAAATAAAATGATATTTCCAATGTGTGTGAGGTAATGTGTATACTTGTTCAATGAGTGTTAGAACACGTTCTACGCTGTTATTCTTGGAACTGTTTGAATCCATGCAGGTTTTATAAAACCTCTGTGCTTTCTGCTTCTCAGTATTCACTGCTTCATTTCTTGGGGGAGATTCTGTTACACACGGGTTAGACAGAATATAAAATATTTTTAAAAATATAGTAAAATATCTTATGATATTTTAATGCTAGTTGGCAATGTATACATAACAGAACACAGAGAATAATTTTGAAAAAATGGGTATATGCAGAAGGTATATGTACCTACAGTATAAAATACTTTTTCTGTAATGCATTAATATAAACTGACCGAGAATCTCCTTTATTGCTTGGAGCAATGCTGTAAATCTATCAGGTAACCGGTCAGGCAGTGCATCTTTCGATTCTTCCATGTCTGACACTTGGTCCATTCTCATTTCTCCAACTCTATTAATTTTCCAGGTTTTCTCATGTTTTGCACTGTCATTATTAAAGGTGATTTTGCTCTTTGCCTTCCTTTGGTTATGCTTGAAGTATTTGCCTCACAACTAAGCAGGAAGTAGTCACAAGGCTGAGAAAATGGATCGGTAGCATCTGAAAAGCGTTCTGCTATTCTTAAACATGCAGGCGTGAGACATGGAAGAGGTTCTAAAAAAAAATGCAAACAGAGATACATGATTCATAAACAATCTATAAATGTCAGTAACTAGGTAATATGTTTATACAGATTAAAGATATTAAGATTGTTTTCCATCCCAGCTTTAATAATACATTTTGAATCAGTTGTTAATAGTTCCAGTTGCTCTGATGAATAATATTTTGTTGTGGAAAAGTTTGAAAGGTTTGATAAAAAGTGCATTAATTTACTTGGTAAATATATTAGTCTAATTGTAAGAGCAATAGAAGTTTCCTTCTGTTTCAAGCTTACTGATATAAGTGTTGAAGTACACAATTGTCTTGGAATACTTGTTACCTTGAATAGTATACATCTTTTGCTCCAGAAAATAGATTCCCAAACCTATAAGTATGCCAAAGATAAACAAACCAAAAATAACCAAAAGGAGTGTAAACCCCCGCTTCTTGATCAATGAACTGGGTTCTTCAATCTGAGTGTGTTCGAGAGAAAGCTGGAGACATTCCTAAAGAAGCAAAAATATGTATTAAAAATGTTTTTTGTCTATGTCAAAGCCATGTGACCTACATTTACAGAGCACTTTTAAAAGTCATTTTCAGCCAAATGGCTGTACAGTGAGTAAAGTATAATTATGGAATAATGAGACCATAATTAATAAAATACAATAAATAAAATACAGACCATAATTAATAGAATGAACTAAACTGAATTTAGGTATGATCCTTGAGCTAATGTCCTTCAGTTTGGCTATTTCTTAGAAAGTAAAATCTACCTCTAGTTATGTGTTTTCATTGATTTTTAAAGCAGTCAAAAAATATATACATTTACATTTGGTCATTTAGCAGACGCTTTTATCCAAAGCGACTTATAAGGTGAGCACAGGGTTAATAACAACATCCCTGGAGCAATGAGGGTTAAGGGCCTTGCTCAAGGACCCACATTGGTAACTTCAGTGGACCTGGGATTTGAACCCACAACCATCAGATTGGTAGCCCAACGCCCTAACCACTGAGCTATCGCGTCCATCATAATATGCCCTTGTTAATGGCATGATTCACATTGTCAAATGTCCTAAAACAATGTCATTAGTAAGACCGCTACTGATGTAGAGCCCATAGGTGCAGCAAATGAAAATGTATAATGCATAGGCACATACTGATTTATTCTATGAAAAAACTATTAATCTCATTGATTGCTAAATCTCATTATCTCATCGAATCATATCTTCTGCTCAATCCTATCCCACTGAACAGACCCACACACACACACACACACACACACACACACACACACACACACCGTATAATTATATTGTTTACTATTATAATAAAGCAATCTGCAATAAAGCAATTTTTGGTAATCTGCCTGGGTTTGTCAGTTATATTCAAGGGTGCAACAATGACAATAGAAGAAAGAGACGAAAACGAGAGACCAATAATGTGAAACGTTTTTTTTGAAAGTCACATAAACTTATAGTAAGCATATTAAGTGGCCAATTCACCAAAACTGATTCATACTAGTTCATTAAAGCAAAACAAATGTTACAACTACAGTAAAATGTGTTTTTTTTTTAAAAAATAAATCCAGGGCACAACTTCTTACTCTATTAATCATTTCTTTAAGGACTTTAACATAATCAAAGATAATCACAATGAAATTTGAACTGAAAGAAAGAGGAAGAAAGACATGTTACAAGTAACACAAGACAGGGGGCATTGGAAAAAACAAACTCATCTGTACTGCCACTCATCAGGAAGCGATAAATGTTTATAACATTAACCTTATTATATGAAAAGAAAAGCAGCAATACAACAAGTACCTGAAATAGCCACCAGGCCTGAGCATAATGCATTACATTTTGGAAGCTCATTAAAGCATCTTAAAGATCTTATAGAACTCCTGGGTTCGAGTGAGTGGGACACTTAGTTCCTAGGTCCATATCCAATACAATATGGCACAAAAACAAACCACCTTAAGGACAAGAACAAGACAAGAAGCCCCAAGGTCCCCAACCACCCCAAAGACATAAGAACGTGTTATAAACCATTTCATGGATCAGAGTAAGCACTGCTTATGTGATAAAAACATCAACTTATTTTGGCAAAACAACTCAATATTTTGAGAACTTCACAGATATCTTAGCTAGAAGAAAATTTAAATAGGCAAATTTGAAATCAGTGAAAAGTACAGTAGTCATTTCTATATTAATGAGAGTTAAGTTGATAAGTGAAGCAATTGATCTTGTTCAGGGCAGCAGTGGTACCACTACCTTGTAACAAAGACCCAACATAGGCACCCAGAGAAGTCTAAGGGTCAGTAAGGATATTACAAATAACCTAAATTTAAGTCAGACTGTAGGATAATGGACATTAATGTATAGTTAAAGCAGGAGTACAAAAATCATTCTAATTATGTGGAACCTTAAAAATGGAATAACAAAATGAAATACACATTTTAATTGTAGGATCATCACAGGGGCTTATCACTCTTAATATCCCAGCACAAAGGCTTAACCCAAGATGGTGCAGCTATTACAGATCTACACCATTCAGGCAGCTTATGGGTAGAATGTACAAAGCGGAAGAATATTATAAAAATTTACCTAGTAGATTTGAGCAATTGCCTATCCTTATTGTTCTCATAGTTTAAAGCATATAAATGAACCACGTTATCAGGGTCTTGTTCATGCAATAACACAAGTTTTGGTTCATTAATAATGGTGGATTTACATAGGCCAAGTTTAGGGGGGTGAACCAGAAGAACAACAATCAAAGTTAAAAGACGCCATGTAAGATGAAGTAATTAAAAAAAAAAAAAATTAGAAAATTTTACTTAATCTTTATTTGCATAATTTACATTTTGTCATTTAGCAGATGCTTTTATCCGAAGCGACTTACAAATAAGAGAACAAGACAATGTGGTTTACCTTAAGTTACATTTTCATGAGTATAAAAACCCTTTTTTGGCTCTTTTTTTCAAACCTGCAATTTTTGTCCATTCAGCTATGTTCACCAAGATAAGCCCAGGCCACAGATACATCCACTATGTTATCAGGTTTAGGTTTCACGTAACTATTTTTTCACATGTGTAACCAGTGAAATAACCTGCACAAAGCCACCAACTTTACGTTTAAAGACTGATGTAAAATCAGTACATTTTTATTTATTGTTTAATTTTTATTCACAAAAAATATTCATATGCAATACTTTATGCACTATACCATTTTTGGACAGCTGTTTTGTGTGAATTAATACACAGATGCTGTACAAAGTTAATTTAAATAAGGAAAAGGAAATCATATATATATATAGATAATTTGAATACAACTTATGAGCCATATATATTAAAAAAATGTTTCATATTGAATACCAAATAGCACTTAAAAGTAAAAATAGAACTTTGACAATATATGAAACTAATGTTAGTCTGTTTAGAAAAGTGAGAATATATCAAATAGAATTTGATATATACACAGTGATGGTGTTCACAGTGAAAGTTGTATTTTCAACAACATACCTCATATTTTGATATTCAACATTTCTGTAAATTTCACATAATTTTTTTAAAATATGAGATATTATTAAATATTGACTCCAACTTTTTGTTGTTTAATTGGTGTAAAGTAATTTTTAGAACTCTCAACATAGCATTTGTCATGATGAAAATCACACAAAGATATGAATAAAAATATATTTCCAAAATTTGGTAATGTTAATTTACTATATGCCATTTTGAATGCTTATATTATTACAATAATCTTCAATAATGACTTTACCTGCTGAGTCGATGTATTTTCTTCCATTTCTTTTTGTCTTCAAAGGACCTTTACATATTAGAAATTATTTTCCATTAGAGACACACATCTCCTGCATACATTTGTGCCACGTTTAACTTGTCAGAATCTTGTCTTATAAGAGGCTGATCCCTCCTTCTTTCACATGCTGATAAAACTAAGTATGCCTGTCTTTCCCACCTTACTCTGTCATACTACTTTACTAGCTCTTACTAAATATCTAAAAATGTAAAGTGTCTTCTAGACTAAACTAACGTGTGGTTTTTGTCATATCTATTTCCTAAGAGGAAATTGAAAATAATTAACCAATATATGTCACACAAACATATGTTTAGAAAAGTCAAAAAACGTACACGTATGTCTGATCCAAGCATACTATCAGTGGTTCTATCAGTGGATTGTAGGGCTGGTGTGCCCTGATAGGGTGAAAGTATGCGTCTATGAGTTGGCATAGTGCGTCACAGTGTATGGGAATATGCATAATCAACCACTGTTACATGACTGGTAGATTTAATGTGAAAAAATATAGCAAAAAAGGGCATAACAAAAAACATTTAAACAAGATGTGTCACTGGCAATTTAATAATTAAATAATTAAATAAACAAAAATGTTACAACTCACATGAAGTATGTTCTGTAAGAAAACAGTACATAGAGACATACTGTAATGCTCAGTTACTTTTAATAACACAAGCTTCAAGACAAGTGTTAAGTGCTAAAGGGTTGCATAACTAACACAGACATGTTTAAAACAATTACATGAAGCTAATCAGATATTTAAAAAAAAAAAAAAAAAAAGAAAAAAGAAAGGCTCAAGCTCTGGGTCTCCATTACCAATGAGTTACAATCTTGTGTTAACTATGCACAAATCTGAGATCTGTTCATGCAGGGAAAAGCTCAGTACCTAAATATAAGCTGCTAAATATACAGTGTGGTAAGGGACATCAAGTTCTAAATGCTTTTTATGCAAAAATCTGTTGAAACAGTTGAATGTCTAATTAGTGGTTCAGGTGAGCTGAATATTTAAAGGTGGCAAAATCACTGTATTATTAAATTTTCACAACAGTATAATAGGATAAACATTATTCACGTTCGAACAGTAATACTAGAAAATACCTGTAGGGGTATATATGTATGCATGCGTGCATGTATGTACCATACTAGTCAAAAGTTTGGACACAGCCCTCTTGCTCCATTGTCTATTTTCTTCACTTACCATACGGTTGGATTTTTCAGTTTTACAATTACAGACTGTAGTCCATATGTTTTCTTTCTTTCTTTTTTTTTAAATTTTTTTTTAGAAAAGATCAACAAGCTGAATTTGACTTGTGCAATCATTTGAATGAAAATAGGTAGATAGATAGGTAGGTAAAAGCAGGTATTGAAAAAGATCACCAAACTATTGCAGCCTTGTACAGACATCATCAAGAATCTCATTGAAACAATGAAGGTGCGTTTTATGCAAATTCAACAGAGGCAAAGAAGAGAACAGATTTTAAAGAAAAAGAAGAGCTAAAGCATCTTGCCAGAATCAACTACATGAAAGGCACCTGGTCCAGATAATGTAGCGGTTTAACATATTTGGTGGAGAGCTGAGGTTAACAAAGCTCCATAAAGTCTGCATGGAAGTGGGAAAAACTGTAATCTAGCTGGAAAAATGGATGCAACCAGTCTTCATTACACTGCCTAGGAAAGGTGAATTGCTCCAATGCAGCAACTAAAGGACCATTGTCCTGGTTTTACATGCTAGCAAGATACAAGTTACAAGTAGGCTTTAAGCAAATGCAATCTAAACTTGAAGAGAGGTTCATAACTTCTGACTTGTAATGTTCTCATTTGTAAGTCGCTTTGGATAAAAGCGTCTGCTAAATGACAATGTAAATGTAGAGGTTGCCCAAGAACAAGCTGGACTTCGACCAAGAGGCACAAGGGATCAGATCACAAACTTTTGGATCATCTTGGTGAAAGTGAGAGAAAGAAACTAGGCACTGTAGTTTTGTTTTATTGATTTTTACAAAGGCACTAACATGGTACAGCATGACCAACTGTGGATAACCATGCTGGAGATGGGTTTCTCCTCACTGGACCAACTGCTGAGAAATCTGCCTGTTTAACATCCTAGGAGTACAAGTGATCAGTGGTCATAATATAACTAAAAAAAAAAAAAAAAAAATATATATATATATATATATATATATATATATATATATATATATATATATATATATATATATATAAAAATAAAAATAAAATAAGTGGTCATCAATGACTAAAAATACCCAAGATCATTGTCAAAGAAAGAAGTTTAGAACAAGTGGACACCATTTGGGATGTGGAGTAACAAACGGTAGTGAAGTCAAGAAAGGCCTTTTAATGGTCTAGTCAAGACTGCCATCTGCTGGGTGTATGTTGTATTTCTAGTGCACAATAAAACTTACTTTTGTTTTGAAATAAAAACTAGTTATAATTAAAATTTATAATTTTATTATTTAATACACAGCTTTTAAAAAAAATTATATATATAGTTTAAAGCTAAAGCGGCACGGTGGCTTAGTGGTTAGCACGTTCGTCTCTCACCACTAAGGATTCCCGTTCGAATCCCCATCTGGGTGGAGTTTCCATGTCCTTCCCGTGTCCGCGTGGGTTTCCTCAGGGTTCTCCGGTTTCCTCCCGCAGTCCAAAAACATGGATCAAGGTCAATTGAATTCTCCAAATTGCCCCAAATAGAGTGTTTGTCTTTGTGAGTGTGTGCCCAGCGATAGATTGGCACCCTGTTCTGGGTGTATCTGCCCAGCGCCCGAAACGTGTATCTGCCCAGCGCCCAAAATGCCTGGATGGGCATGGGGAACGCCCCCACCCTGCGCGACCCTAATATAGTAATGAAGATAGTGAATGAATGAAAGTTTAAAACTGTATATTAAATTAAAATATAGCATTAATAGAGCTGGCACAATAGCTCTGATTAGTCCACAGTGCCATAGAAAATTAACCTTTTCTGAGCTACAAGAAAAAGGGTTCTACGATATCATATGATAAAATGCCAGGGTTTCTGTTTAAGAAACAGAATGGCAAGGAATATCCCCAAATATAGATCAATCACACGCCAGCATAGAATTGTGAAAAAGAAAAATATTGTCTTACGAGCCACTGAGAAGTTCCTGCAGTTCACATACACTGTAAGAATTGCACCTTACATAACGCATTAGTTCATAAAAATATTAGATAGAGCGCACTCCTAAAAGACAGGAGCAATGTAAGCACAGGAATTATTTAATCAACGGATCATTCACAGCAGTGAGATGTTGTGGTTTTGGTATGTTTGTGTGTGTGTGTTTGGATCAGCCACAGCAATGTCCAAGCACTGTACTCCTGATTAGAAAGAGCTACCTCATTAGCTAACATTTAGATCTTTCAAAGTTTGGGTTAGTCATCCTCTAAATTTTCATCACTGCTTACAGACATTTACACATGAATATGTACATACTAGTTAAACATTTTAGAACAAATCAATCTTTAGTTACAAAGTATTATTGACATCTACAGAGTTCAATATCAGTGAATAACCTGTTATGGTACAAAGCATCAAAAGTCAGAAGGACTGATCAATCAAAATGTTAAATATTTTCCAGCAACCATGCCCACACTGGCCTAGTGTAGGGGCAACTATTTTGGGCAGCACATATTGGGTAGTTAGACAGCATGATCATTGCACACATGTGCCTTAGGCTGGCCACAATAAAAGGCCACTCTCATTGTTATACAGCACAATGCCAAGGTCACATACTCATTTACCTGACTTGATTGGGCAAATGCTCACATTGGATGGCATAGGGCACATTAGAAATGATTTGCCCTGCGGAAGGCAAATGGTGGTCACACAAGATAATGACTTGTTTTCTGACACCCCTCCCAATAAAGTAAATGTAAACAGCACATTTTAGACAGACTTTTTACTGTGGCCAGATGAAGACACACCTATGCAATAATAATGCTGTTTAACCAGCATTCTAATATTGTATGTTACACCTGTCAGGTGGATGGATTATTTGGCAAAGCTGAAGTGCAGACAAGCACAGTGTGTGTGTGTGTGTGTGTGATGGATGATATATAAGTGGTTAATCATAAAGGATTAAGATGATATGCAATTTAATTTAATTGTTATTTATTGATGGATGGAATCTACCTATTCATTTGCATTAAAAATACAATCTAAGAGCAAGGCATTCTTAGATAAAATAATGGTAGGAAAAAAAAATATCCAAAGCAGTCAGACAAGAAAAGTCTCAAAATAGTATAAAATGCACAAAAAAGAAATGAATACTCTGAATGAATATGGACACATGAAATACACTTTGTGTTTGTGTAATACTATAAAAAAAAACACTCTTGATTGGAAAGTTCACTCATTAGCATAATCAAACAAATATATGAGTATAAAACGCAACATAGAAAATGTCTACATTAAACTCACAAAAGCCTGATTTAGATAAATCATATTTAAAAGCATTTTAGTCAGCAATAGTTAAAAGCAGAACAGTCACTCAAGCCTTGTAATATTGCCTACTTATCTTTACATGCTACAAGCTATGTAGCAGAAATATTTTCATTATTTACCATTATACTGATGTTAATTTCTATTGTCTTGGTAACACAGACATCAATATTTTTGTGCAAGTTTTGTGTATTTTTCCCCAAAAATAGTTAAGGGAAAAGAACCAGGCATCATCTCTTATCATTCAAAAATTGCAAATCTGTATCAAGTACAATTAATTAATTCATTCATTTTTTAAATCCCTCTGAATTATTTCATTTGTTGTGCAAAACTAACAGTATTTCTGTTTTAAGAACTTGTCAACAAGTCTCGTTCCCCAAAAGGCCTTCTATGATCAGTCAGCTTGTACAAATAAGAATACTAACAATTATTGATACTGAATTTAAAACTTGTTTAACAACTTTGCTCTATTACTGATGTTCATCCATATTGCATTTGTTAAAGGGTATCTACATTTAGACACTATTATAATACAAAAACTAGCAGTGATTTTGAGATCATTACTGAATTAATACTATGCACTATTTTAGATAGTATAATAGATAGTACACAAGTAAGCAGCTGGTCACTGTATTAAGTGTATGAGCTTTCAAAAAAAAAAAAAAAAAAAAAAAAAAAGTCTTATTTCATGCAAATCTTTACTTAACATTACATGCAGGACAAACAAAGCTTCTTTTACCCTCTTATTTCATATCACATTTCCTTGTATACATTTACACAACAGTATACAGGTAATCTGTGGGGCTTAAGCCACTTTGTTGAAATCATTTAGTGATTTTGGTATGGTCATCAATAAGCAACACTAGTTTTAACCATTCAGAATCCTCAAAGCAGTTTAATTGTTGGTGGATTGATTGTGCAAAGCAAACACATAAAATATAGGCCAGCAGATTAAAGCATACATCATCAATAAAGTGAACTGGTAATAACTTCAGCCATACTTAACACAAAACTGCTCGCTTTTTATAGCACCTACAGGGCTTACTGCATTTTCATGCTAAGCTGGGGTGTGCATTAAAGCTAAAAAAATGTGGTGGAGCTTGATGAAAGAAAGTTTAATAAGTGGTCAATTTGAAAAGCCACACATAATAAACAGAGCTGATACAGTTTACCATATAGTTATAAAGGCAGGGTTCTACTGCTGAAACATGGCACAAATAGGACTGCGATACAAAACTCACAAAACAATTTCTCAAATATATAATTAATGCAGAGTAATTATTTGATCTTGTATTTGGTTTGTCATATGAGCCACAAGACTGCTGATCACTTTGTGCCTTGCTTGGCACGCTTTGTATGGCACTTCATGCACAGAATCCTGCCATCCAGTGGATAACAGCCATTAGCATCTGCCTCTATTGAGAGAGGACGGGCACAGTCCTATAATGAAGAAAAAAAAGTAAGGGGGTGAGCAATACAAACATAATATTAGTCATGCCACTGGAAATAGTAATTTAGTACAAAAAGTGGTGAATGGTATATACCCTTATTTCCTTACAAATAATTTGACATTTTGCCTTCTTCGTATTGGCGGCATATATAAAAGCAGCACAACAACCAAGTAAAAGATTTTTATTTAAAATAATCATTGATGTTTTGGTGAAGTGCAGTATTGTAATGATGCTGCTACTGGAACCTTAATTACCCTAAAGGGGAATCCTCTGAACGGGATCATTAAAAGTACAAGCCAATCTAACCTAACCCATAAATTAGATGATACATGTGGATTGCACTGACATTCTGTGAAGCGGACTTTGCTCTTTGAACTTTAGCTCTTTTTGGTGTCTCGCAGCAAAACATCAAGCTTTTTTTTCTATAATCGCACTAAAATGGCACGTCTCACAATACCTCACACCGGTAGCACTTCAGGTGAAAGTTCTTCTCCAAGGCAACAACCCTGACAGTTTCCTCACTACCTGGGTCAGGAACAATTGGCTCATTGCAGCTCACACAAATGGGAGAGAAACGTCTGTAACAGGAGCAACAGAATCATTGAAATGTTAAAAAATATGCATTTAATGACTATGTTCTTTGTAACAACTTTAAAATTGTTGTATTCACTGGTGTTAACTTTTTTTTTGCATGGCTAAATCTTACCGGTGGTAATCAGGAACGCAGTAGGGGTGATTATTGTCATCAGTGATGAATGGAGCCCCCTCCAGTGTGCAGCTACAGGCAGTGCAGCAGAAACAGTGAGCATGGAAACACTGGCCCACTGCTTTCAAAACACGGTCTGTGATCCGTTCCCCGCAGCGAGAACAAACTGCCAGAGAGTTCTGAGAGAGTACACATACACATGCACAAAAATTGGTTAATACGAAGATCTTGTGGTTCAACATAAATTTAAAATCATAGCTTGAACACACTCTTTAAAAAACGCATAAATAAACTCAAAGATGCTCATGCACCCACACTAGAAATAAACTTAAAAAAGAACTGTAGCAAGAAAGTCATAAACCCTGAAGTATGTCTCCATCAACCCATTATTCATCTGAACGGGTTGTCAGTAGAATATAAGGGCAGAAAGGTGGTAATTAAAAAGCTGTAACAACAATTCAAAAAAATTGATAGTGTACAAAAATTTCTCAGCAAAATAATGCTGGTTGTTTCTGTGTGGAGTCTCTGTCTCTCTGGTTTCCTTCCACATTCCAAAGGCAGGCATAAATAAAGTGGAGATAAATTGTCACGCCATTGGGCGTGTATGCATCAGTGAACTCACAGTGCCAGTCCTAAGCTTGAATAAACAGAAGGGTTGCATCTAGAAGGGCATCCAGTGTAATACTTTGCAAAATTAATTATTCTATCATCACACTGTGTCGATATCTTAAAAGTTAAAGAAATAATACAGAAGAAGTAAGACTGTCATAAGAATTCATAAGTCTGTTTACAAAGCCAACTCGAGCACAGGAGATAGAATAAAAATAGAAATATTTATCTAGGTGTTGCTAAAAAAAAAAAATGAGTGCGTGTTAAATGCATTTTTGTTTTTTGTTCACAATTTTAATAAAGATTTATGACACAAGACCAGTTGAGAACCATCATGTTATGGTTTTGTGCATGTGTGTTTGTGATCACTAGTTAACTCACCACATAACACTCCTCACACTCTGGTGACCCATCACGATCATAGAACTGCATGCCCTGCAGGGGCTCTCGGCAGCTCACACAGCAGAAACAGTGTGAGTGAAAGAGTTTATCCATCGCCCTGACTGCAGGCTGAGACCGGGACAGAGCCTCACCACACTTTCCACAAACCTCTTTATAGTCATAGAAAAAAAAAACAGAAAAAAATTATATTAAGCAAAAAAAAAGTAATAACATTTTTTTTTAATTATGTTATTTAAAAATAAACCTGTAAGAGCAGATGTAATAACTGGTGGGTGATTGTCCATGTTTTTAATGAAATCCTGTGTCATTCTCTCCAACTCCTCAACCTCTCTCATTGAGAGAGGAACACCACCAGAGGGCGCAGCAGCACCTGGACTTGCAGCCTTCGATGCCTGCAAAGATCAAAAATGCTTGTTTGAAAAAATGTTTTTTACATTAACACAGCTCCCAGATTTTTTGTCATATTTATTATATTGTTTTACAAACACCTGCACTTACACTTGCACTCCATGATGCCAATGGCAATATTTATAGAGATTTTAACAGTAAAGGAATGATTTTAAATGTTATAGGATATAGCGGGAAGACTACAGTGTTACATTTTTACATCAGTACAAGTTCCGATTATTAATTACCAGAGTACTGAAAGGCAAATGTTGTGACATCGCATAAGGTTGTTAAAACAATCCCGAAGTAAATGTGTTTTATTATCAAAACAAAGGATTTTTTATACTGCATGCAATGACGGTGAGAATCTTAAAGACATTCTGTAAATCAGTGGTTTCAATTTATTACATAACAACAAAACACCTAATGCATCAATTAACCAATGTAACTTCCTAAATACACTACCTTGGGTGCAGATGGACTGGTCATAGGTTTGCTGTGTGAATATGATGTAGACGATGGTGCTGGCTTAGTCTCTGGAGCAACAGGAGGTAGGTTAATTGTGTTTTCTTGGCTTACAGAGGAAGGAGCCTTGGTGTGATTGAATGTTGGAGTAGAAGGTGGGACAGAAACTTGGGGTGGAGTCTTAAAGTTACTAAAAGCTGGGGCTGGGGCTGGTGTAGGAATATTTGCTGGCAAAGTACATTTGATGTTGCTTGCCGGAGCAGCGACGGATGCTGGAGCAGTAGATTTAAAATTAATGGCAGGTGGAGCAGAAACAGATGCTGAAGACATAGGAGGTGCAGGAGGTGCAGGAGGGGGTGGGGGATTATTGGTATTTACACCGAATTTGGGTGCATGGTTAATGTCTCGTACACCTGTCGTGTTTGAACTGTTTACTTGTTTGGGACTAAAACTGGTACCGGAGTGACTAGGAGTGGCAATGGTTTTTGAAATAGTGGCTGATTGTTTAACTGGTTGTGCTGCTGGAACTGAGGTGGCGCTTGCACCACCATGCCGCAGTGTGGTACGGGCACGCAGCTCCTCTGCCCATGGGGCAGGTGGGGGGCGGTCCTGCAGCTCTGGTGGGGGCAGGAAAGAGAGGGCTGGTTTAGGGGCAGTGGGTGGCGGTGCAGATGGCTTCAGAGAAGGCATGGACAATGGCTGATTAAGAACCTGGGCCAAAGACATAGAACCATATAAATTAACCCCGAAGTAAAACACTGCATCTGATTTTTAACCAAATAAATAGATAAAACTATTAAAGTAGTTTAAAGTACTAAAAGTATTAAAGTATAAAAGTAGACATATGAAGCTTATAATATTAGTTAGTAATTTTTATGTACCTTTGGGTTCAATGGTCTTCTAGTTTCCATTTCTGATAATAAATCAGTTAGTGAGTCCAGCTGTCGATCAAAACTAGTCTGCTTTTCCAACAGCCTCTAAAAAAAGAGATGAAAAATAGGTGCATAAAAACATGCTAGTGTCAGGGAATGAAAAAAATGTTGAATTACATAAAACGCATTAAAATATGGCATAAAAACGGAATGTAATGAAGAGGTTTTTAAGACCAAAAAATCCCTGTAATATACAGGCAATTAAACAAATGAGATGAAATTATAAAAGAAAAAAAGCCACACAAAGGGGAATTTAAATGGGTTGGTGAAAAACAGCTTATCTACTAAAGCTTAAAAATGCATAATTATAATATGTGTTTGCTTACACACAGTGCAAAATGACATTTGGGCATTAATAACTAAAAACACAAAGGACCTGTAATTAAAGTATTTCTATGAATTAGTTTTTTTCCACCTGTGGTTAAAAAACACAGGTACTTTTACCTAATTCACTTTCACCATCTGAAAGCTGACTTGCCATATACTAAGCAGAACTGGTCACAATACCATATTGCTGACAAAGAATAACAATACAAGTAAAATTTCTTTATGCAAATCTGGTTAACTTTAGGGAATCAGATCACAATATGTCTATATACATAGTATAATCTATGTACGGTCTTTTTTATGGTCTTTGGGTACAAGTTCTTAATTTTCTATGTTTGTGTGTCTACATTTCTTTGACATTAAACCAATAATACACTATATGGACAAAAGTACTGGAACACATCTAATTATTCTATTTTGTTGTTTTATTAAGACTTAAACAGCTATGAAATATATAGATGAATGAGTAAACATATCTATAGACCCACACTAAAATCATGTATGAAGCCTGTTATAGATACTAAATGAGAAATTACTTAAAATAGACTTTATAAAGTTATTTTAACATTGCACTTGTTATTTAATATTTAAAATTAAACATTTTTTCTTAAAGAGGAATATTAAAATTAATTCACTGACAAAGACTGCGTGCAAGATCGAACATTTATTAAATTACCAAGAAATTAAAGATTTCAATTTCTGCGAAGAATGCACAACTGGTAGGTCCACATAAGAATAAAATAAATAATAAAAGAATACAGCTTTGTTTAAAAAAAAAAAAAAACAGGAAATAAAGAGATCGGACTAAGAAGGAAAGTTTCTTCATCTAGGGAAAGGACTCACTGGAGTTGTTCCTCAGGGCTCAGTACTTGGTTCCCTTTTTTTTTATTTTTAATTAAATTTAAATTGTACTTGTACAAATGTACATTTACAAACGGCGAAACAAGATTTCGGGTGGGTACCTTACAAAGTAAGTGTTTCACACACTCTCTCTCTCTCTCTCTCTCTCTCTCTCTCTCTCTATTCCCAAAACCGGTGCATGGCCACGCCCCGTGCCTCAATCACATGGTGTACTGTTACCAAAACTAAGACCAATTATTATTCTTAATACCACTTCCCAGCATTATATGTGGGGTTATATGTGTTCTACGTTTTATTAAGGTGCCGTTTGGGGGAATGTGGGTCGCGGGGATTGTTGTATGCTTTACATTTGTTCCGTATGCTGTGTGTTCTTACTCATTCAGGTGGGGGGGTGGGGGTTTGCCATTTAGGGGAAATGTTTGTCATGTCTGGACTAAAACCAGATTATCTCCATGCTATTTGCTGGAGAGTGTTTAATAAAAGAGTAATTTCTGTGAAAATGGCAGCCTGAAGGCGAGTCTTTTATATACTGATTCCACAAAATTAACACGATCAATGTGAACAGGTTTCAACATTAAAGTTTTAAAAATGATCTGAACTCCTAGATCACGATGTCCTGTCCACTGGAAAAAGTATATCTCAGGTCAGAAAAGTGTGAACACACCCGATACACGCTGTCCCCTCGTCTGCCTGGTATTTGTAAATGTTGTTTCAGCGTTTGTAAATGCGGTATCTGCATTTGTTAATTTGTTTTGCATTTCTTGGGCACCGTACCATTGGCTTCTGCATAATTAGAGCGATTATGTTATTTAGAGAGAAAATGCCAATAGTTTTATTTGGAACTGTAACCTTAGCAACCACTTGAACAGCTAAACTGGCCAACTAATACTAATTAGTGCTAGCTAACGCTATAATAATGTTCTGGGATGCTAATTGTAACATATATATACGTTATATACTGCTATTTGTAACATATATACTGTTTGTATAAATTGGGGTGATTTTGTTAAACTGTCTAGCTAACGCTATATATCGCTAGCACTAACTGACGCTAGCTTACAGGCAGTGTTGTGCCAGTTCACAGATTTTCTGGACTACTTCAAGTTCAGTTCATACGTGCTCAAAGTGAACATTTCATGTTCAAAGTTCACAATTTTAATTCTGAACTAGTTCAAAGTTCAGTTCATTAATTTGTTTTCTTGAGATATTCAAATAAGTACTTTTTTTTCACACTACAAACTACAATATTTGTTTGTTAATATTTGATTTATTTATCTAAATTGGCTCATTAGTTCAAAAAGTTAATTGAATGTTGTTCTGTGTGCATTGTGAAATGTTCATCAATAAATGTTCATTCTAAAAAGATTCTGCTATCTGCTTACGTTTAGGTACACTGAAACGTTAATTAATTGTGTGTAATTTAAAGTTGTATGTTTTTAATATTGCTCTCTGTATTACAAAAAGTAGAGTAGACAGTGATAAACTATCTGATTACTTTTGTGTCTTCTTTATTATTATTATTATTATTACTTTTATTATTATACTTTATTAGTTGATAATATCGGCTTTATATATCAGCCATCGGCCACTTCTGTCGTCTAAATATCGGCATCGGCCATTAAAAAACCCATATCGGTCGATCACTATTAGAAACCTGGTTGGATATTTCAAGAATGTGCTTTAGTGACAAAACCTGAGCTCTTGCAGAAGTTAACTCTCAATATGAGTGCATGGTTTTGTTTTGGGAGGCTCTTCTTAAAGGAGGTTCACCAGGACTGAATGAAAGCACACCCTCAGAAAACATTTTGGTTTAGTTATTACAGTGTGATATTTCTAGTGCAATCTTACTTAGTGGTATTGGAACAAAAAAAAAAACGAGCAAACAGCTTTATGAGCATCACCAACACATTAGTGGAGAGTAGCGTCCCTTTTGTCAGTGTCATCAGCTATGCATTACTGGCAATACTGGAATTAAGTGAAGTTTTATATCAGTAATTACATAGCTTATGTAAACTTGTTTTGTTTAGAGCTGTACAAAATCAGGTTTATCCCCAAATTATAAAAGCAGAATTGTCTCTGTTCTTACCTGAGAGTTTGTAGCTGTGCCATGCTCTGGAAGTGGAGGCGCAGGAGGAGGGGGAGGAGGAGGAGGAGGAGGGGGCGGTGCAGAACAAGGATCTGAGGGCACAAGGCTGATATCTTCAGGTGGTGCTGGGAGAGGCAACTCTTCTGCAATTGGGGGAGGGGCAGGAAATGCAGGAGGAGGGGCCTCATATGCAGGGGGTGTGAGCTGGCATTCTGGGGGAGGATCAGGTAGCTCTGCATCCACTGGAGGAGGAGGAGGTGGAAAGTCTGGCCAGAAAGGCAGTAGACTAATTTACAATTATACAGGTCATTAGCAAAGTACAATTCTTGTAATTCCTTGCAGTGCATCAAATAAAGTAAGCATTACACCAAACACTTCTTCATAATAAACAAGACATTATCTAATTAATAAAACCATTAATTATTTTCGTAAACCATGTCCTGATTGTGGTTGTGCAGTTGTCTTTTCCAGCATGAATTGGAAAAAAGAAGGACAGGAAAAAACCCAGGATAAGTTACCAGTCAACTACAGTGCATACACACACAATTTGCCATGTACAATTCCCCCCTTCATTTATTTTTTTTTATTGATTTTACTCGGTGGATATTAACTGGATCCAGTAACTGGATAGTAACTACCAGCAGAAACCCAAGAAAACACAGAAAAATTTCTTGCCACTACCCACTACATCAAGCAATGTATTCCATAGTCTGATTTTTCTAACTTCTGAATTTCTCTGATGTGGGATTATTAAAGGCATATTACATCTCATTCTCCCAAAAATGCACCAAGGGAGGTCATTCCTAGCTGTGGCCATCAAACTCTAGAACTCCTCTCTTGATGTGTAAGATTTTTCTATGTGCAATACCAGATTACATAGTATACAGTTTTTATACACTATATTGCCAGAAGTATTCACTCACCTGCCTTGACTCACATATGAGCTTAAGTGACATTACATTTCTAATTCATAGGGTTCAATAGAACATTGGTCCATACTTTGCAGCTAAAACAGCTTCAAGTCTTCTGAGAAGGCTATCCACAAGGATTAGGAGTGTTTTCATGGGAATTTTTGACCATTCTTCCAGAAGTGTATTTGTGAGGTCACACACAATGTTGGACGAGAATGCCTAGCTCTTAGTCTCCGCTCTAATTTATCTCAAAGATGTTCTATCGGGTCTTTATGGACCTTGTTTTGTGCACTGCTGCACAGTCATGTTGGAAGAGAAAGGGGCCAGCTCCAAATTGTTCCCACAGAGTAGGGAGTATGGAATTGTCGAAAATGTCTTGATATGCTGAAGCATACAGAGTTCCTTTAACTGCAACTAAGAGGCCAGACCCAGCTCCTGAAAAACAACCCAACACCATAATACCCCCTCCACCAAACTTTATACTTTGCACAATCCAGTCAGACAAGTACCGTTCTCCTGGAACCACCAAACCCAGGCCATCCATCAGATTGCCACATGGAGAAGCGAGATTCTTCACTCCAGAGAATGCGTCTCTACTGCTCTAGAGTCTGGTGGAGGCGGGCTTTACACCACTGCATTACACTTAGTGATAGTGATATGACTTGGATGTAGCTGCTCAACCATGGAAACCCATTCCATGAAGCTCTGATTCTGATCATTTGGATGGGTGAGCAAATAAATTTGCCAATATAGTGTATGTGCAATACAAAATGTGTGCAATGAAACATCACATGTTGCATTTGATTTTGCTTTAAAAAGCACTTAAAGTATTCTGATTTCTCATAATTCTGCCTCTCACCTAACTATTGGTGTGCACAAACCTTCTTATAAAAGAAGTGAAGGAAATGGACATTAGATCAAAAAGTTGGTGTCCATACCTATAGTTAGTACAGACTGTAGTACATCCATTTTCTTTCATAACGTCCTGTTGGTTGTCTGTTCTCTATTAGTACCATCAAATAACAGGTTTAATTTAGGCGATGGTTTATTGTCAGTTCTGCAAAACCATAACTTACATCATATTTATGTCTTAATTAAAATAAAAAACCTGATTTGAATAGTGATAGAATGTAAATTAGTATATATATTTTATATATAAATAAAAATAATAATAATAATTTAAATTGCAAACAAGTTGGTCCTGAAAAAATAATGAATACTCCAATTAGGTTTATTGTAACAGTTTTAGCAGATGTAAACAAAAAAGGGAGGAGAATTCTGGTTAAATGAGGCACCAGAATATTAGCGCGTGTTCATAAGCACATGACATGGGTCTTATTGGACACATCCAGGTGCATTCATTCTTCCTCCTGCATGCATAAAGCATGAAAAACCATAGAAAACCTAGGGCTATATAAAAAAATAATACTACCACTAATAAAATAATGAAATAAAAAAGGCCAGATTGGCTAGTGATCAGGTTTGATAATTCTACAGTGTAGCTGTTTTTTCTTAAGTACTGAATTGTTCTCTCATTTGTAGGTCGCTTTGGATAAAAGCTGATTGACTAAATGTAAGACATACTCAAAATTAGAAGATGCATTTATAGTCAGCTTCTAACTGAAAGCTGAAATATTGTTAACTCTAACCTAAGTAGCTCATGGGTTTAGAGAATTCAGTATTACATAGTCTTCTCAAACTTTCAGAAAAAGTTTTTTTTTTCTCAACAGTCAAACTGAAACAAAGTAAATAATTTACTTTATACTAACTAAGCAAAGAATCAAAGTATTCTTACTCCACTGGTTGCACCTCAATAAATTGAAAGAAATGGCTACATACATTAGTCTATAGTGGCTGAGCACTAAAAATTGTCAGGTCTTTAAAAACTTTAAAAATTACACCTGCACTATACTTTTAAAGGCTTGAAAAATTTTGAAGGCGCTGCACATGCAATCTTTTAAAAACATGGGACTCATTCATATTGGAAAAAAATGTTATGCAATTTGACATGGATTTAAATTCTGCTTGAACCAAACACATCACCTCAGCAAAAACAACTAAATGCTTCTGTTATCCAGAATAATAGACAATACAAGTTAAATAAAAAGATAAAACCATCTTACCATCACTAATCAATGAAGGTGGTGGAGGAATTTCTCCAACTCGGCCAATAACAGCTGTGCTGACGGCAGAAGAAGTGACAGCCATAGGAATTGACTGATTTGAAAGTCCCTTGGGCCGAGGAGGTGCAACAGAGGAAAACTTCTTTGGCTGGTTGTAAAAAGAAGGAGTAGTGACTTGGAGAGACAGCGAAGAAGTTACCATAAAAGGTTTACTGTCACTGGAATCCTCCATCTTGTACTGTGAAAAATAAGGGAGGTATCACTAGCTTTTAAAACATCAAGTGCTTACAGAATAACACAGTCTTAATAATCAAGATTGTAATAATACATTTATGACACCATTTGAATACATAACATTGTAATAAACAAAACAACATACTCTGTTTTGAGTTTAGATTTTGTTAGTTCACTCAAATTAAACAACTTAACCATAAAAAAAAACATGTAGCATGTATTTACTGCTTATGAGGAGCACTGTTCGAACATTAAACTTTAAGGCATGAGTGGTCTATGACTGCTTCAAACTTTTATTCTTGGTGGTTGACTTGTTTACATTCAAAAGTTTTGTCTGTATTTCCATTAGTTCAGACTCTACAGTTTACTTTTAAGTCGTTTCTGGAAATTTAACACACCCCACTCCTGTCATTCGTTCATTTCATTGTAGAAAGCTGTAATCAACATGTTTTCATTTGATATAATACAAATGCTACAAAGAGAATATAATGAAACAAGTTTGAAAAACACCTACATCCATCCAAGTACCTTTGTGTTTACATCCAGTTTATCCATACAAAATGAACTGCACCAGCCACAGCGAGTGCAGGATTCTGTTACACTAACATACGTAAAACGCCAGAACTAGACATAAACAGATGTTTTCAGTTGGTGGGAGAGTATACTTAAGACACACATTCTAAACAATACCCTGGCTAAATAACATCTTTTGCATTGTTTTAAGACTTGCATCACATTTCCAAGCCTATTTGTGTAATTTTGGAAAATTATAACCAGATGTCAGATTTTGGTCTAAGCATAAATATATAGTTGTGCATGAAAGTCTAAGAAGTCTTTAGAACTTCTTCCTTATTGATTTAACCTATGAATTACAAAAGTTCTGAAACTAAATTAAGAAAACTAAATTTGATGATAAGTTGTTGATTATTTGATAATTTAAGGAAAAATAAACACAATTAAATACATGTGAGCTGAAAACATATGTAATGGATTCAATATGTGGTGTGACTCATTCCTGCAACAATAATAATAAACAATAAAAGTATACTTAACTGTAGCTTAAGTACACTTGTAAAATGTTTCAGGGAAAAAAAATAGTTCATTTTACTGTACAAATCATCATCCAAGTTAATTATTGTAACAACGTGTAAATTTGGGATTATTGCCTAGCTGCTAGACCCACTTTCCATCTTGAGATTCGGTAACCAGACAGATCCTAAAAAAAAATGTTTTAAACTTGCTAATACTACTAAGTAATAGTAGTTGTAAGTCAGGACATATTGTTACATCAGCGATCACAAACAGTCAAAGCACAGATGATGCAATGAGGCCCAAATCATTATGCCATCAACAGCATGTTTCACAGATGAGATACAGTTCATATTCTTTAGTGCAGTGTTTTCTTCTTCCAAAACAAATGCTTTTTACTTTGATTTTAGTCAATTTCAGGCGACTTAGGTTTGTCTACATGATCGTTAGCAAACTAGAGACATGCAGAAATGTTCTTTCAGCAGCGGCTTTCTTCCTGAGAGATCTCTAACTCTCACCAATTACTCACTGATGTTCCTCAGGGCTCTTTACTTGGTCCCCTCCTCTTTTCATTATACATGACATCACTGAGCACAGTTATTCAGGCACATGGTTTCTCTTACCAATGCGTTGCTGATGACACTCAGCTTCATTTGTTTTTTGCCCCTGACGCCACGATCTCAAATTGGATATCTGCCTGCCTCACCGACATATCTGTTTGGATGAAGGCCTGTCATCTCAAATTAAATTTAGCAAAAACAGAGCTTCTCATAATTCCAGCTAAACCCTCAATCCATCATGACCTTCCAAATTGATGGCTCCACAATGTCACCAACCGATTTGGTCCATAACCTTGGTTTCACAATTGACTCCCACCCTAAATTCTCTGATCATGTTATCAAAACTGCCCGTTCCTGCAGATTCCTTTTTTACAACGTAAGGAAGATCAGACCGTTCATGACTGAACATGCTACTTAGCTGTTAGTACAAGCCCTCATCCTATCCTGGCTTGATTATTGTAATGCGTTGCTTGCCGGTCTCCCAGCTTCCACAAATCATGCCTCTACAACTAATTCAGAACTCGAATTGTGTTCAACCAGCCCAAGTCAACTAATGACACTCCACTACTCATTTCTCTCAATTGGCTCCCTGTAGCTGCTCGAATTCAGTACTGACTCTGGCCCACAGGACCATTTCTGTATCTGCCCCTCTTGCCTTCATTTCTTTTCAAAATACACTCCGGCTAGTTGTCTCTCTAGTGATGATTGTCGCCTGGTGATTCCACCTCACCGAGGAGGTAATTCTCACTCTGTGGCGTTCATCACTGCATAATGGTGTAACGATCTTCCATACAAACACCTGTTGTATTCTGTGCATCATGTCTTAAGACAACAATATCAATTTATCCAAACTAAACACAATAAGTTTTTAAAACACAGAATATCGATGCTTTAGACTAGATTTTGAAAACTCATATCAATATATAAGGTAGGGCGGCATGGTGGCTTAGTGGTTAGCACGTTCGCCTCTCAGCACTAGGGATTCCCGGTTCGAATCCCCATCTGGGTGGAGTTTCCATGTTCTCTCCGTGTCTGCATGGGTTTGCTCCGGGTTCCTCCCACAGTCCAAAAACATGGATAAAGTCAATAGAGTTCTCCAAATTGCCCCATATAGAGTGTGTATGCGTGCGTGTCTGTGTGAGTGAGTGTGTGCCCAGCAATAGAATAGCGCCCTGTCCTGGGTGTATCTGCCCAGCATCCGAGACGTTCTCCCCTGGATGGGCATGGGGAACCCTATCGCGACCCTAATAGAGGATAAAGCGGAAGATAATGAATGAATATATAAGGCATTCGTCTTTCCTGTTAACATAACCAGGGAAAGCTACACCTAGACATGCATGTATTGAAGCTGGAGGTTTATCAACAAATAAAATAATTTAACCATTTACTTAATGTTAACAAACAGGCCTGTTGGGATCTTAACATGTGATGTAATTATGAGCCTGGCATTGGAAAAGTAATTCTATTTTGTTATTAAAACTTGCAGGTTTTTGTCCCATAGCATCCAATGTTTTCTAAACCTAAACAGAATTAATCTGTAATCTTCAGAATCAGGTGTTCCAACCACTTCCATGGCCACAGGTGTATAAAATCAAGCACCTAGACAGGCACACTGATTTTACAAACATAAAAGAATGGGCCGCTTTCAAGAGCTCAGTGTATTCCAGTATGGAACTGTAATAGTGTAATGGAACTGTTGCACCTGTGCAATAAATCCAGTCATGAAATTTCATCGCTCCTAAATATTCCACCATTAACTGTCAGCTGTATCATAAGAAAATGGAAGTGTTTGGGAACGACAGCAACTCGGCCACGAAGTCATAGGCCACGTAAACTGACAAAGCAGTTTGCCAAAGAGGTCACTTTTTGCAGAGTTAATCACTACAGAACTCCAAATTTCATGTGGCATTCAGAGTAGCTCAAGAACAATGTGCAGAGAGCTTCCTGAAATGGGCTTCCATGGTCAAGCAGCTGCATCCAATTGAGCCAGGCCTTCTTAAATGTACTTCTGGAAGAATGGTCAAAAGTTAAAAAAAATTAAAAAATCATTAAAAAAATCCCATTAAAAAAATCCCCCAATGAAGGGAGTCATTGACAGTGTTACACATATTTATCTCAGATAACTTTACATTTCTGGCTACTTAACAGGTTAAATAACCAGAAATGCTCAATTATTACCACTGTGCAAAAAAAAAAAAAAAAATCCAGGACATATTGCGAATATTCAAAGATGGAAAATTAATTTTCATACTTTGTATTTTATTTTAAACAGTTTATCGCAAAATTTCACCTCTTGCAGGGTAACATATCCCACTATGCGACAGCCCACTACTTAGTTCTGCATACTGCCTGTATTGTCATATTGTTATGTTTTATTTCACCAATAGTACAGTTTAACTTTTAATGTAAATCTTGGATTTAGTGATATGTTCAACCACATTTATAAAACGGCTAATTCCAGTCCTTAATGGGCAGTCATGGGCTTGTGGTTAAGGGACAAGCCTTGTGACCTGAAGGTCTCCAGTTCGATTCCCAGTCCCACCAAGCACTATGGCTGAAGTGCCCTTGGGCAAGGCACCTGACCCCAAAAGCGGCTCCAGGCACATGTGCTCACTTCACCAGTATGTGTATATGTGTGTTTCACTGCACGGATGGGTTAAATGTGGAGGACAAATTCCTCTGCGGACAGTAGATAATAAAATCACTTAAATCTGATTGGCTGAGCTGTTTGTCCAGCCATGACATTAATGATAATGATACACACCTCTGACCGCTTCACATTCGTATCAGCGTGTGATATACATTATTTTAAATCATGTACCATTCTTGAATAAAACCTTGTTTCCTTTGTTATCATAACGTGTTTGTAAACATTTTATTAAAGCAATAAGGCATAAGAGGACATGCATAATTGTGAATAAATCATGGGAAAGAGGTGTTAGTAGGCATGACACGTAGCCTTTACTGAAAGCAAAATCGTTAATAAACTGGTCTTCTACAATGTAATCTTGTCCAGTTTTAAAATCTCCAAATAACAGGTTTCCGGTTTCTTTAGCAATTACAAACTGCCATCGAGTGGCAACATAACTCAGTTAAAAAAAAGGAAAATAATGTATTTCACGAATTGATACAAATGTGAAAGGGTCAGAGGTGTAAATTGTCGGTAATGTTGCAACTAGACAACGGATCAGATTTAAGGACCGGAACGACTCATTTTTTTAAAAATAAAAAAAATAAGGCACTCTGGTTGTGCATTATTGTGAAAAAAAAAATCACGGGAAAGAGCTGTAACGCACTTCCCACACTTCTCTTTTCCATGAATTACTCACAATAATGCATGCCCTCTTGTGACTTACTGCTTTATTAAAGACAGCCTATTTAAATTGTCATCTGACAAACACAACGGTGGCCAAAAAAAAAACAAAACAAAAAAAAACATCCTTTCATTTGATAAGAAAAGAATAAGCAAAGTAACCAAACTCAGCTTTTATTGAAGCTGTAATGATGCCCTCTTCCCTGTGCCTTTACCAGAAGTGCAGGTCCATATCCATGATTGTGGAAATGTACATGTTTTCTTCAGCCAGTCATCTTCATAAATTTAATTTGGCCAGCACAAACAAAAGTTTGCAGAAATTTAATATCATTGCCCTGCACCATGCAGGTTCATGATCCATCACTAAAAATCACTTTTATTTAGTCACATACAATCCTTTGTCTTTTCTGTTCATGTGTTCATGATGGCTTTTTTGGCTTGTCTGCATGCAAATCCAATTTGTTTTAGGTAATTTCTTACAGTTGTGTCACAGACATAGACTCAAGTGTCAACCACTTATTTCTCACTTGTTTTGTTGTGCATTTTCTGTTTTCAAGCCATAATGCTTTACATTTTCTATCTTAATGCTTTTATTTCTTCTTTGGTTTTTCCATTATGCTGTTCTTTTACAACCTTCACAATCTGTTTATACTTAACTACATCTTGTCCAACATTTTATGAGGAGTTTGCGACAATCCACTTTGTGCCACAGTTTTTTTTTTTTAAACTGAAGACTAATTAGCAGACTTTGTCTAATTGTGAAACTGTAAATTACAGTGATTCCATTTTTCCCTCTACTTGGAGACAACTGTGACATATTTCCAGAGGGTTGGAATTAGGGGTGCGAATCTCTCAGTGTCTGGCAATTCGATTTGATTCAGAATCGATTTTCGATTCAGAAACGATTTTTTCAGTTCAAATTGTCTTTAAATTTTGTTTAAATGATATGATTGACAAGATGAAATGACAATGTAAACAAATGTAACACTTATGTTAAAACAACACTTTTAGGCTCCTTCCTTTATCAAATCTTTTTGCATCATTTTATATTTATACAAAAATTAGGATTGTGCCAAATTAAAATTATCAGCATTAGGTTAGCTTAGCTGCCTGGCTTTTTCTTACATAAAAAACATCCATCAATGAACAATTAATTCTAAATATATTAATACAAAAGTTGACCATGGTGCATTAGCCTTTAATCGAAACTAAAATATGTATGCATTTAGATTCTGCAAATCTTCAAAACTTAACATTAAAAATAAAAGACATACTTCAGTCTTTTTAAGTACATTGCACCAACATTCGCTACATTTTCAAACCTTAAATATTGAATACTTCTTTTATCTTATCTATATGTCGCGCCAAACGGGCTCACGCATTTGTCGTATTTCCAAAGTACCTCGATTTCATGTTATTCTCCTTGCAAACAGTTGTGCTCATGTCGAGCTCTCTCTTCCTTGCTTTAAAAGCCACACACTGGCTTTTAACAACGACGGGCAGGTCGAATCCCGCTCTCCCCCTGCTCCATGCTTTCCGATAGCATGAACTAACATGCTAGAAAACTACAATGGGAGCTGGCCAACAAGCTTTCTGTACGGTGGCGAGCGGATACGTAATGTGATATGCAGTATGTAAGGGAAAGGGAGCCAAAAATTAAATTTAAACACATTTTTTAAAAATCGATTCTTGGGCATTGTGAATCAATTCAGAATCGCCAGGACTACGAATCGCAATTCTTTGAAGAATCATTTTTTTCCTGCACCCCTAGTTGGAATATTGAAAAATATAGTTTTGTGGCACTAAATTGAATAAAACAACTTTTTTTTAATGAGTTAATGTGTACACGCTTAATCCTCCGCTCCAGAGATGTCAAATCAGACAGAAGAAATCCATTACTGAATGTAATACCCATCTCAATATTTATGTTCAAGAGACTCCACGGTATAGCAGTTATGTTATTATTTATATGTTTATGGTTTCATAAACCATTTTCACACTCATGTAAACACTTTATATGCTATTACGCACTTTTAAACCTACAGAAAATTTGTAATATGTAATACCGCAAAATGTAACAATTGAAACGCTTTGGAGAAGTACGGGTTATTTTACCTCCAGCCAGCAAAAGAGAACTTTGTAGCCTCAAACTCGGCTCAGTGCATTTCCCATGCTTGGTTTTATTCCCAACATGCCAAACAAAATCTCGGTCACAAACCATTTGTCTGTTAAAACTGAAGTTAACTTAAAATGTTCAAACTCGACTAAAGCATTACTGCAAAAAGTTATAATTAAGAGATGAGTTGGGTCCTGTGGTCTCTCCGCATACTGTACAAAAAGCAGGAAATTTTAACACGCAGCAAGTCCACATTCGCACTTCATTCACAAGCATTCTAAAGAGACAGTAGACTATTTACTGGTGTGTCCAAAATGTAGCAAAATACTCTAATACACAATTAAATATATTGAAATAAACAAACCTGCAATACAGTGAGGCCACAAAAAGTAATCTACTTATATATATATATATATATATATACATATATATATATATATATATATATATATATATATATATATATATATATATATATATATGCTTCATATTCTGAAGATAAAATTTTATACCTACAACATTCTATTAAAATCATTAAGTTATGAAACTTAGCACATTTTTTCCCCAAATCCTTTGTCAAAAATGACTCATTTAATTGACTCAACTCCAGTCACAAGACATACATCACACCTCAAATACATTAATATAGCAAAACACAGGATATTTCATGCCGTTAAACACATTGCACATTAGCTAGAATATTTTTGTGAAGGCGCATTTATAATAGTAAAGTGTTGCCATTTAATTTTCAGCACTTGGTGAAGCTCACAGCTGCAGTCTTACATAGATGGCCTGTCTGTCTATGAAAGTGTGTTATCACAGCTGCTTAAATAATGGCATTTTTGCTGGCAGCATTCCACAGCACTTATCAGTGCAGCACCAGCAAAACCTTGATGAAATCCTGTACAGCGCTCACTTGCACAGACTTGCAGCATGCTGCATCACAAATCGTATGGCATCTTGATAAAAAAATAAACACACAACAAGGCCTGGTTAATGCTTTCATGGGAACACACCTTCATTTAAGCTTTTAATGACCATTGCTTGGGATTGTCAAGGCAGGATATGCATGGTATATGCATGGCTTGATGGTACATCTAAAGAGAATATTTGAGAGAAAATTAATGTGCCACACTACTGACTTGTGGCGTTCTCATTTGTAAGTCGCTTTGGATAAAAGCGTCTGCTAAATAACTAAATGTAAATGTACTACAGAACAGCACAGTACATTGTGCTTAGAATACCCAAAGTAGAATTTGATTCAAAGAACAGCAGGAATTCCCCAAATAGACTAAATTAAGGAACTGCGAATTGGAAAAAAAAAAAGGTTACCTCTTTAGTGCATTTAAAGCCACAACAGGTACCATCCTGTCTTACTAATTCCAGTTTCTACACAATTCCGTTTTCTGATGTTAAATGAATGTTAAAAGCTACTCAATGCTTGATTCAAGTATGGAGCAAGTTTAGAGAATGTGAAAGCATGGCATCTTAATCACACAACATGAACAGTATCCATAAGCACATGTACACACAAGAAAGTTTAAAGAGAGGGTTTTTAGTACAGACTCATAAAACTGATACCACAACCCACGGAGTAATCTTCTGCCAACTCAATGACCCAGCATGAAACTATGACGTGACGTATCCTGCTCTCTTTATTTTAAACAAGCTGTGTATATTAACCATGAGGTCACTCTAAAGAAAATTGTTTCCACTGAAACAAAAGTAGTTTTCTAATAAATTTCAAAGTATGCCCCCCCCCCCACAAAAAAAAAAAAAAAATTAATAAATAGCTGTCATTATTTTATCAATGTAAATCATTACGGTGATAAACAATCTCATTATTTTTAGAATCTCCCAGGCCATACTAGTTTGAATTGTGCATGGAATGATAAGTGTATTGTACATCAAATGAGTAGAGCTGTCTACTTCTGGACAAGTTATGAGCAGCTCTTCAACCTTATGAACTTATCTATCTATCTATCTATCTATCTATCTATCTATCTATACCGTATTTTATTAATACATATACTAATACAGTACATCAATGGGAAAAAAAGTAAATTAATTTCAAATCACTGAACAGGATTTAATTATGATATATTCACCACAAAAGGCAAGCTTGTATTCTCCATCTTTAGAAACATTAAAACCACAATGTCTGTGGCTTTGTGGGGCGAAACATTAAGTACATTACTTAAACATACAAGACATAATACAAAGTATATAAATCATCCTGATCACTTTTGAAATCTAAATGTATTTTATTATTACTCTATTTGGGTCTTTTTGTAGTCTACCGTGAACCTCTGGTTGAAGGATTTCCTGTAGGTAGGCTTGTAAATCAGGGAGAAATGCAGAAGAGTCACAACTGGCCTTATATGGATATTTATCCAGCACTTGAGCTACAGCTACCTGCCAACAACACTACTAAAATTAAACATGTAAGAAGCCATTCTTGATCACGATTTATAGTTTTAACATAAATCCACTGTTTTTATACTTTAGAATTTATGTTCCATTTCGTTTTTTCCCCCAAAATAACTAACTCACCTGGCCATTTGAGCAAACAGAGGCAACAATATCTGCCCCACCCTCTACGCCTCTAACACGATTATAACCACCACAGATTTCGAAGACCTTCAAGACAAGAAACTAGTCTGAATTTTTAAGGCCATTACAAAACCAGTCAGAATAATGCAGATTATGTCATAACAGAACAAAGCTTTGAGGAAGACGCTGCTACCAGTTATCTGATGTAGTGTTTTCCCTAAAACACGAGTCGTATTGCAATTGAGATTATGTAAATTATATAAGTAACACTATAATTCAAATGTAAAGACACTTACACTGTGAGCCACTGTGTATCTTATTGTAAACGTGTTCAATCGCACACGCAGAGCGTCCAGTTCATTGGTTCCTACTTAAACAGTTCTTTTAAGCGACCTCCTGGTCTTAGGCAGCTTATGAATCCGGTGTTCAGTGGGTCAGGATCATTTTCGTCCTCGGAACGAAATGTTTAATTGTGTAGGCTTCTCCACCTGAATCTGTGTCTGTGGCAACTTTTTAATCCAGCAATGAATAGTCACTTCCGGCTCGAGCCTCCGCCTTTTCCACGCAGCTGATTGCTCAGTGGGCGAGTCCGTGTTTAAAATAACGGGGATATCGGCTACCAATCTAAATTCCTAACTGTGAACACGAAAAATTACAATTAAACACGCTTTTAAAATCCCCGTTCATGTCGTGGCTATAACAATATTGTTTCAACTGTGTTATGTTACAAAAAGCCCAGTCGTGTTACTCCATACTACCTCATACGACTGTCAACGTGCTTAAAGCTTAAAGCGGCAGAACACTGCTTGTATCAGATGGGTAGTATATAATATTGAGAAAAAAATTATTTTAGTTGGTGGTAAAATTAGACATTCCACCCCGCTCTAATTTTTGAAGAAAATAAATCCTTCAACACCCCAGACCTATGACAGAAGTCTTCATGGTTGCCTTAGCTGCTTGTGCTTTTGTCTTTCTGCTGGAGGGTCCTGGGTTTGATTAATATGTAGAGTAGGGCAAGGTCCTGTCATATAAGGCTTTTTAGTTGCAGTACAAAAACATTTAGATGAACTAGCAGTGTCTGCACTGCTATCGCCTGGTGACCTGTCCAAGGTGATTCCCTTCTTTTCGGTTTATGAATGTTTCTAAGAAGTAATAGTGGCTCATGCCATGTCCCTTGAATTTAGCTTTATGTGTTTCAGTCACTGTTTGTAGAAACACACATCTGGCTGCTATGGCCTGATTAATCATTATGTAATTCAATAGCATGGGATAGCAACACTGTTTATGTGAAAAACACAGCATTGGTAGAATGGTGTTAGTAGGTTTTTCCCTCCAGCAATGTCTCCTCTACTATGGAACTGGAACTTGGACATAAAAAACTAAATAACTAGTTTTTTGGCTAGAGATATTTTGGTATTTGTTGGGTTTCTTTCGTAGATGTTATGCATATTGCAGCATTGATTGCATTATTAGAAGTAATTGCCTAAGTAGTTCACATTTTATCACTTCATTCAATTACCAGAGAGATTTAAACAATTATTTCAAGTCGGTAATTCAACGTGCTACAAATAGAATGCCTAATGTTTAGTAAGGAGTAGCGTGGTTTATCAAAGCAATTATATCACACTGTAAATCTCTGCATTAACTGTTATGTTGTTAATCTGATATGGCTGCCACTTACACATGCATTGGGGCCAAGTCATGTGTGAAGTGGTTTGTATTTGTGGAACACAGAAGATAAACAACACCTGTGAATGTGACAATGAATTTTTGACATGAGATAGTTTCACTTGACATTTAGTAGTATCAGCAGTACCACAAAGCCTAGTGAGTCACACTGTTGCAACTAGCAACAATTAGCAACTTTTTAAGTGGTAGCATTTGTACCACATTTTCATCAAATTGCATCAAAATTGTCTTTCATTTTTATTAATGTGCTATTTTGAGTTTAGCAAATATTTATATTTATATGTATATTTATTTAGAAATTTGTAGGATTTTCAACATTATCTTCCTGGATATTTATAGACAGTCTAGATAACATTTAAAATAAAAAAATTAACAGGACTAAATCTATACTTATCTTGCATTGTGAAACATGTCAACAAAAAGTCATGAAAAATCATTAAAACACTTGTTGCTGGTGGTTTTAAAGTAAATGTTTTAATGTACACAGGATAACTCTTAAAAGGTTTGAAGCCTCTTAGTGTTTTGAGCGTTTCATTTTAAATTCACATACTCTCTAAACTATTTCTGCAACAAACCAAATAATATAAAAGAAATTTGAAAATTGGACAGAACAATTCAGCTAAATGTTAAATCCCCATAGCACAGATGTCTTTTTTCACTGTTATTCACTCTCCGTTCTTTCTATAAAACAATATGTTGCAGTCAAGTGAGATTCATTATTGACATCTAGGTTTCCATAACAGGCTTCCTCATTAGCGAATGTGTCTGTAGAAAACCAGGAAGATATCCTGCTATTTTAATTCAATATTCATGTGATGGCAAGACCCAACCTGTGTCTTTACACATGCAAAGTACACCATCAAATCAAATTGGGCAAATATTTGCCAAGTCTATATATATTTTCCATTAATTATATATATGATGGACATGGTTTCATAGAACTAACTGGTAAATTTAAAATTAGAATTAATTGCTGATAAAAGCACAAACTTTTTTAATAGTCAGATAAGCTTACCTTGAAGCAGGCTTTACAAACTTTTCAAAGTTCTCTCTTTCTCCGGCACATTCACTACACACATATGCACTCACGCAGTTCCTGTGTTACAGTTATACCCTCCTCCTATTTGTGCAAAGGAATGACACATCCCTCTAAACAAGTTCTCTCTCGTTTGCCTTACACTCCAGCCAGGTTTACAGCACACCAAGCATTTCTTCTCACTCTCTTTCACTCTCCCCAACTTTTTCTCCCTCTGTTTCCTTCTCAAGATTCTTTAAACATTCTTCATTCGATGACATCAGCCCTGCCTGCCTTTCCTTGTAAGGACAGAGAGGGTGAGAGAGCCAAAAAGAAGGAAGAGAAAGATTAAAAAAGGTTGGGGTTGATTAGATACAGACAGAGACTCATGTTTGTCAGAGTAGGAACACAGGGTTGAAGAAGAATGCAGCGCTCATACTAGTCTCAAAAGCTGTATTAATCGCATGTGCAGAGAACTTAACAAACTCTTCTCTCAACTTTACTGCTCATACTTCACAGCTGGTGCCAGCAATAATGAAAAACTCATGAGGTCATTCAAAACACAGCAGCCTTTTTTTTTGTTAAATGCATACCAAATTGTCATTCCCTCAACAAGACCAGGCTGATAAAACAGAAATAAGGGTGTGAGGTTTTAACCATGACTCTTGTGAAGCACAGTTCCACCCATCCTGTTCATATGCTATCCTGTCCACTACACACATGTTTTGTGCTCTCATTTTAAGGTTTATTTAAGTTTTATGTGCATTTTTTCTTAATTGTGGCTACGAATATATCTAGAATTTTATCATGTGCAATGATGCCACACATAAGTCATCGATCAGAGTACTAGAGGCCCTCAATCTGCTTCTTCCAACTAATTATGTCTTTTTCAGGAACAATGTCTTTTCATTAGTTTTGGGTATAAAAACAAAAGTCAAATTTAATAATGCTTGTAATTGCTGTAAGTGTTTTAATAAGTAGAACTTAATTTTGTTTTAAGGCTATTTTGCTTCAAAGGAAACAACTGCAGGCAATGCCTTTTAAATGTACTGTAGACAATGATACAGCTTAAAAGAAAAATTAGGTTCACGATTGTTGATTGATAATGGTTTTATTAATATACTAAAAAACAAAATATTCACTACTAGGGTCATATGGAGGATTCTCCATTATCATCTAGGGGAGAATGTTTCTGGTGCTGGGCAGATACACCCAGGAGAGGTAGCCTATCCATTGCTGGAGAAAAGGAATGTCGACATTGGTCGTTTGAAAAAGTCATTTGAAGTAATTTGAAAAAAATATTATATTAAATATTTGATGACCCATAAACTGATTCTTATTTCTTTTAAAAAGCACAATGGTTTGAATTATTTAAACACAAAAAAATGCTTGAAGGCAATCATTTCTTCTCGGAGGACGAGGTGAAGTGTTTCCAGCCAAGCAAAGGTAAATATCCCTGTCAGGAAGCTTTGTGGATTGCTGCCAGACTATGACTCATTCTGTACACGTCTGCTGATTTTCCTAACTAGATTTTTTATATGCTTATTCAAGGCATCAGTGGGAGCCAAGTAATGATTCTTGATATTTCTTGTATTTATTTTACTTTACTGCAGGGTGTATTTAAAATATTTATGACTAGTTAGAATTTCTCTGACTGTTGTTTGGAGATGCTGCACACATAATCAGCAAAACACGTGTTACGATCGTGGAAAGGCACATAACCAACCAGAAGCAAATCACATGCAGAAAGAAATCACCCTTTGTTCCCCATATTTAAGAATGCTGATCAAAAACAAAGTTTTGCAATTTTAGATACTTCCTATAGAGGTCAGTCCAGATTCATGCTTCAGTGGCGACGTTATTTAAAGGGGATATGATATCACTATAGCTGTAGTGTTAAAAACCATAATGCATTTTCTTTCTTTTTTCCATTATAAACAATGTAATATAGTGGTTTTACCTAGTTTATTGTAATATAGAGACAGTTTGAGTCCTAAGAATGTATTATTTAGAATCAACCACAACAAAACAGCACTGTGAGGAATTTTGTCAGACATCTATTACTGTGACCAACTATATTCGATATTTATAATTTTGTAAACCACTCATTATTTATTAAATGTTCAATATATTAACCTGTATAGATCACTCTTTGATATAATGGAGTAATTGATTTGAAAAGACACAATTATTTTAGTTTTCTTGTAATATAAGGATGTATGGATGTTAGATCACATCCTGTTTTGTGTGGGTAGTAGAGTTAATATTTTACCATCACCTTATTGTATGGATTTACACAAGAGGTCAATTGTAATGAACAGGCAGTCAGAATTTAAATAGGAAGTAATTGTTTTCCTTACTTTGTGTTTCTGTTAACTTTTTGAGAATATATTCTAACCATGCTACACTGTAATTTGTACTTGATGTTAAAAGATGAAAGCTAAAGATGAAAGTAAAACAAAACAGAATGTCTAAAACTTTTGAAAGAGTGAAGAATTAAACACTGATATGGAGAAATGTCCTTAAGCAGCCCTCCAGCACCTTGTAATTATAATGATTAAAACAGAGCAGGGGTTGTTTGCATCTCTTCGTGAGGAGAAAGAGTTTCAGCTCTTCTATACATAGAAATTCTGCACATTCAGCAAGACACATTTTCACATCACCACATTCTGCATTGTAAAGTAAATTCACACAATCAGTGACTTAATCAGCTATATTGAGATGATGGGGCATTGCCTTTCCTGTACTGGAAAGATTACAGTGATGCTTTATGTTAAAATACAATTTTAAGTACATTTAGTGTTAACCAATGGTTTTTTTTATCCACACTTATATTTTCCATTTGTTGCTTCTTTTTTTTTTACTAAAAAAATATTGATTGTCCTTCCTTCAACTCCATCTAACAGAGTGCAAAGTATCTCTTTTTCTTTAATTTCCTTGTCCTTTTGTCTTGGAAGTAAATTAAAAAGCTGTAATTGAAACCACTTACATTTTTTGTTTCTCCATCAGTTTCATCTGCGCCATAGATTTAAGAGACACACAAACACACATACACACACAGGAAAAGAGAGAGAGAGGCATTAAGAATTACAAAAGAACAAGAGTGGGCGGCACGGTGGCTTAGTGGTTAGCACGTTCGCCTCTCAGCACTCTGGGTGGAGTTTCCATGTTCTCCCCGTGTCCACTTGGGTTTCCTCCGGGTTCTCCAGTTTCCTCCCACAGTCCAAAAACATGGATCAAGTTCAATTGAATTCTCAAAATTCGCCCCATATAGAGTGTGTTTGTGTTTGTGTGTGTGTGTGTGTGTGTCAGGGAGTGTGTGCCCACCGTTGGATTGGCACCCTGTCCCGGGTGCCCAGCGCCCGAAACGTTCTCCCCTGGATAGGCATGGAGAACCCCCCCCCGCGATTCTAGTAGACTACAAAGTGGATGATAATTGATGGATTAAAAAGAAGAACAAGAGGTTAAAAGGTCAGTTACAGGTATAAGAAATGGAATTTATAAAATAGTAAAAATATTTCGATGTGCGAACAAAGGAAATAGAATTGTAAAAAAAATATGTATTGTGTGTGTTTGTTATAAGAAATGAACAGAGTAGTGAGTAAGGATGACTAAGATGCAGAAGTGCAGTGAGACAGAAAGAATAAATAAAGACAGGTTCAGTGTAGGAATGCCCTATGGTAATATGCCAGTACTGGGCAAGCGTATGGGTGTGTGTGTGCGTGTGTGTGTGTGTGAGAGAGAGAGAGACAGAGAGCGGGAGAAAGAGAGAAGCGAGCTGTGCTGCATTGTAAAACATGTGACGTGATAGCAGAACAAGAGAGGGAGACAGAGACAGAGTAAAGGTTTGAAAGTGAACCTCTGCATTTAAGCTCAGCAAAATGGCAGTGCAGATGCACAAAAACAATGAAAACACAACAAAATACGTGCATGCCTAGTCACAGCCCACCCATTCATTCTTCAACACATGCACGCAATATCCTGAGCTCAGCTTAAGTTTAAGTACTTGTAATTATGTACCAGTGAGGTGTGATGTTTAGGTTATGCTTTAATCTTTGTATCTTGTACAAGGCACACATTATATGATAAAACAGAAATTAGTCCTACAGCAGAAACAATGTTACATACTGAATCTAATTACATGACTTCCTTGAAAATCACTACGCTTAGACACAAAAACCTTTGCTGGGCTGACTGCAGAGAAGGATGAGAGAGAAAGAGAGAGAGAGAGAGAGGGAGAGAGAGAAGGGAGGGAGGGAGGGAGGCAGGGCAGTAAGAGAGCAAGAAAAGAGAAAGGCAGGTTGAGAATGTATGGTGAAAAGCAAGCGCTTCCTTGTTTATATCCAGGGCTGTTGTGAATAAACCATGGGATGTATTGGCTCACGAACAATCAGTAAGATCTGAATCTTTTCTTTCGGTGCTGGGAAATTGTGTGTGTGCGTGTGCGTGTGGTAATTAGACAGCTGGGGAGGGGTAGCTGGTGTGGGAAGAAGCACTAGGCTAATGTTCTCTGCTTCACATTTGAGATGTGTGAAATGCATTTGGCTCTGTGCAATGTACCTTGCTTAAATCTATCACTCCGTATGTGTTTGTGCACCTGTGTTTATGTGCCACTAGCTACTTGTTTACGATATGACAATGTGAATCCCAACTTGATCTCCTGATTTATGCTACTGCATGACCGGTGTGTGTGGGGGTGTGTGTGGGTGGGATGTTAATGGAGAAAGGGAGAGCGCTTGGGAGCCAAAATGAGGTAATATTAGGGATTTATAGTGATTGGATAAATGTAAATGCAATAGGAGAAGTAGCAGAAGAAAAAACAATATTTTTTTATTATTAGGTACATATCTGTATGAAATGTAACTTTAACAAAGAGGGACAGCAGGAGAAGAGAAGAAAATGCCCACTGGTATTAAACATAGTCATAGAGGAGAGCTGCAACAAGGGTTAAGAGAAGGTGAATAAAATCAGGAGCATGGTAAAGGTAATTGTTTACATATATTAATCACGTTTCTGTTCAAATCAGACACTCTGCCACTTTGAAAACCATAAATAACTGGCCTCTCTGAGACCACAGCATGTAGCAGTGAAAAGCAATGCAGCATGAATAGTGATTTTTGATGTAATGCGTCCAAACCGTAACATATATAAACAGAAAAATCACACCTGATTTATATTATCACTTACCAGTGAAGCATGAACCCAACAATTTAAATTTATTTATAGAGTAATTTGCCCTTCACGGTTTGAGTGAATTGATGTTTTATATTGACTTTTAGCCTAAAAGGCTATTTACATCATTTTTGTAATGGGAAATTGAGATGTAACAAGAATAAACCTCCAAAATTCCTTTTCCAGTAACTCTAATCAAGATTTCTGAATCCTTTTACGCATCTGATGTTTCTGTGCATTATATGAATGTGAATAAATACATTTATAGTCTCACATCCGCTCATATTTCAACAAAGCAACAAAGTTTGGACAAGTATGTCATGGAGTAGCAGAGTGAAGGCTTTAGTTTCAGATTTAGTCTTTGTCTTTATTTTGGAAGAATTCTCTTTACCCATAGAAACAGACTTGGTTATATATGAGAATCTAAGGGTTAAGGTTTTAACCATGATGGCTTGGTCATATTGAAATTTTTTAAACTTGCGTCTAGAGCCATAACATATATAGATATTTCCTTTACATGAACTGTTTATATTAGTGTTTTAATGATCTCAATTAACACAAAGGTTACTGTACAGAAGAAAAAAAGATTTTAAGAAAAAAAGTAAATAACTTATTTTGTTTCAATATTCAACAATATTTTTTTTGTTTACTTATGGATACCTTAAGGATGTCTTTAAAAGTATCTCCATGTTGTTAAGTAAATCCCTTGTTGTTGTACAAAATTAAATGACAATTTTATAAAAACAGTTTGAGGAAGTACAATCTGCTGTTAGTAGGGTGTGTAGTAATGTGTATCAGAGAGCAGTATTGTATGACAGTATCATTATATCAGAGTAAAATATAGTGACAATGATGTATAGAGTTTTGCAGGATGCTGATTGTTTGTTTGGCCAGATCTAGAGTCAGATATTGATTAGACTACCTTTCTGAGCCAGAATGCAATCTCAAAGCTGGACATTGCAATGATGGGGACACATGAGACTTGCTTAAGTAGTTGTTATTAAAAAACAAAAACAAAGGTTGGTTTTGCATTCCAGTGCTGCATTTCTGGAGATACAGCTAGACAGACATATTGCATACAGATCCTTCCATAATAATTGGCACTCATTGGAATACATCAATAAAGTACTTCTAAAACCATCCAATTTTATAGCTTCAGATTATCCAGGGTCTTTTAAGTTTATCATTCATATTTTAATGGGTTTTAGATCAGGGGCCAAAGTTGGCCAAAGTAATGTCCCATTTAAAAAAAGGTACATTTTTGTGTGGGCAGCACGGTGGCTTAGTGGTTAGCACATTCGCCTCTGAGTGCTAGGGATTTCCAGTTTGAATCATAATCTGGGTGGAGTTTCCATGTTCTCCCTGTGTCCGCGTGTGTTTCCGGTTTCCTCCCACAGTCCAAAAACATGGATCAAGGTCAATTGAATTCTGCAAATTAACCTATATAGAGTGAGTTTGTGCCCAGCGATAGATTGGCGCCCTGTCCTGGGCGTATCTGCCCAGTGCCCGAAACATTCTCGAAGAGGATAAAGCGGAAGATAATGGATGGATGGATGGATGGTACATTTTTGTATCATTTGACCATAGAATAAGGTTTCAGGTAAAATTCCAGTAGCATTAACAAACTCTAGGTATTTGTATAACAAGATACGAATAATAAGAAAGCTGTTTTCCTGGTGAGGTTTTCAAATATTTGATGAGCATTCAGATATTTTGTCTTAACTTGCCCCCAGTGTAATCAGAACCAGCAATGAGTCTAGAAGTCTCCGCTTAGTCAATATACTCTCATCAGCCACTTTATTAGGTACACATCCTTGTTTGTACACTTATTATCTATTATTAGTTCTACATATTACATACACCAACCAAGCATAGGATTATCACCAGCTTCCTAATATTTTGTTGGTCCACCCATTGCTGCCAAAACAGGCCTGATCCATGGTGACATGGATTCCACTACACCTCTGAATTTGTGCTGTGGTGTCTGGCATCAATATGTTAGCAAAAGATCATGTAACCTTTGTAAGTTGCAACAGCCATCCGGGAATGTTTCCATAAAAGGGTGTAGGTTGTCTGCAAGGAAGCTTAGATAGGTGGTTTGTGTCAATGTAACATCCACATGTATGGCAGAAAGGTTTCAGAACATTGCTTTGTGGTCCAGTTCTGACGCTGATGCTCAGTCAATATGACACTTGATCTGGTACAAACAATAATGCTCATTGTATTCTGACACCTTTCTATCAGAACCTTTTCATCATTAACTTCTATAGTAGCTCATCCGTTAGATCATACCACACGGGCCAGCTTTTACTAACCACATGCATCATTGAGCCTTCGCTGCCCATGACCCAGTCATGGGTTTACCACAGTTTCTTCCTTGAATTACTTTTAAAAGATAGCGACCACTGCTGTCCAAGAACAGTCTACAAGAACTGCAGTCTAGTCATCTCAATTTGTCCTTTGTCAAACTTGCTCAGATACTTATGCTTTCTAATTATTGCTGCATCTATCACTTCAACTTTTATCATAAAATGTTGCTGCCTAGTATATTCCACCCACTAAAAAGGTGCTTTCATGAAAAGATAATTAGTTGTTTACCTGTCAGTGGTCATTACAGTGTTGTTTCTCTTCAATGTAGATGACATTGTTGCTTTATAATTACAAATTGCAGTCTGTTTCTTTGCATACTTACAAATTTGTATTTTTTTAAAGTTAGGATTTTCACAGGACCAACACAAACCAGGTTTTATTTGTGTTATGGATTATTCTCAACACTGCAACATGGATGGAGTGGTATGTTACTCTGTGTTGCTCAGTAGATCAGTCACAGTAGTCAGAAAAATATTGTTGAAGTTTTTAAACACTGTGTTAATTCATTGTGTATTCCATTATAATTATTGACCAAACTTTGTAGAAATAAGGTCACAATTTGTGTAGGTCAACAGCGCTTATAGAATGCTACCTACAGGATGCTGGTGGGCAGGCATTTTTGGTTGGTCACAGCCTCTGGGCACAGGTCCTAAATTATATCATCACAGTACAAGTTTTTAGTGCTGGTAAGGATTACAAACCCCTCTCTATAAAGTTTGGAGTAGATAATTCCCCAGTCAGACCATTACACATCCCTTGTAATGGGGATGACCCTTAACGATCACACCAAGAGCAAGGCATATAATAATTCATTTTAAATTCATTTTTAAGAGTCCACAATCAGGAAAATACTGCAGAACAACGGTGTGCATGATAACATTGCAAGGAGAATGCCATTTCTATTAAAAATACATTGCTGCCCACTTGAATTTTGCTATATTGATTGATAAAACCAAAACCTGTTAAAAATATTAAAAATTTATGCATTCCACAAAACCTTACCAATGTGCAAACATTGGTATTTGCTATATCTGGGCCTGGATGGCTTGGCATCATTGATGGAACAATGAATTCCGAATAACACTAGCAAATTCTAAAGAAAAATGTCAGAAAATCATGCATTATGTAAATCATGTATCTGACTGTAAAGCAATGGAGCTAAAAGTTTGGAAATGGTTTTGTTATTTTTGTGTGTGTAAATTATTTACTTTGAAATCATGTTGTATGGTTATATTTTTTTACATATAATGTATAGGTATGGTTATATTTTTGTTTTAGAATATTCAAGGACACTATTGGATATGCAAATAATCATTAAATTGCCCTGTAATAAATTTGAAGAAATCCTGACATGGAAATTGTTGTTTAGATTCTTTACTCCATGGATATGGACATTAACATTTGCTAATGTGAGAAAAATCTTTAGTAGCTTTGAAGGTTCTTACACGTTTTGCTCTTATCCTGATCATTGCCGGACAACCACACCGAGGAAGGTAATAATGGTCTGGCTGTAAATTGGTGAAGTCCAAATTACCAAGTTCAATATTTTGTCAATTTCATTGTTTTTCTTTATCAATCAAGATTTGCAGACTTTTCAACACTATTGTAGCTTTTTTGCATTAAGATCTTAAAAAATGCAAAGATAGTCTATTACTCTATTTTTTTATTATCTCGGTGTGACATCTGGGACAAAAACCACAATTCCAATCTGCAAAATAAAAGACCTCCATAAAAAAAGACTTGCTGAGTTGTCATCAACAGTGCATTAATGCCATGTTAAAGCACAGGTCCACATTATCTACAAAAAGTCCTTGTAGCACTTTTTTGCCATATTTAACACATTTTAAACAGTGTTTGCCATAATTGTGAGAACAGAGATGAGCATGTCTTTTTTTTTTTTACACTTTTTTGAGCGTTCAGTGTTGGTGAGTGTCTTAAAAGATGACACACCACACACATAGATACACATGGAATACTCTGCACTGGCACCGCACTGGAGTGGGTAAACCACACAAGGTCATGCATCTTAATTTTTTCCTGCCTCCATGCACATGGCTTTAGACCAATTTGCCAGTGGGTTGTCATCCTACACTCTCCAGCGAATAGCCATCTGGGTGTATTGTCTCGATTGCAGCTGGCATCATTTGTTGGTCATCCACATCTGCCAAAGTACACAGTCTGGACGCTCTTTTGTCCTTTATCCTCTCAGCCCACTTTGGACAGACAAGCTAAAGAGCAGGTGTTCCAGCATTCTGGTGGGTTGCTGAGTAACCCCCTTTTTCAAATCCCTGCACAGACAAGCCACAGGTGAGATTCTCCAGGCTCCACCTTTTGTTCAGAAATTCATGTTTCATAGTGATTCCAATATTACATTCATCTTATGCTTTTGCATAAAGTCAATATTTTTTTAAACAACATATGGATGGGTGTCTTTTTACACAAAATTGGATCTTCGGACTACCCTAATACCTCTAAATTAATGGCAAAACAACAAGTTTTTCTTTTGAGGTGAAGCATAGTATTTCTGTCTTAGTATTTCTGTCTTTATAAAATGACATGTAACAAATAAAGTTAACTTAGGCTGAATCCTAAGTAATACCCTAAAAGGTATTTTAGCAACACAGCTTTATTTAGCTTTAAAAGCATTTCCAAATTAAGAACCCTTGGCTCCCAGTGAGATATGGCACTTTGACTGACAGAATATGGTTTGCGGACAAATTAGAGCTGCAAAATCTTTAACATTAATTAATTAAATCCTAATGTATTACTGGAGGGCGTCACAATAACATTTTTACACTGGTTGTAAGGTTATGATTTCACTTGAGGAGCAATAATCTAAAGTCCATATGAAGTAAACTTTTTAATTTTTTTTAATAGAAAATACAGATAGTTACCTAATAGGTACTAGTGTACACTGTACCTTGCGTGATGGAAACTGACTCTTATTTTACTCTTATTACTTTACTGCCAGTGTAGTGACTAGATGTGGTGTGATATCAGGTGCAATTTATCGACCATCAAATATACACTATATTGTCAAAAGTATTTGCTCACCTGCCTTGACTCACATATGAGCTTAAGTGATATCCCATTCCTAATCCATAGGGTTCAATACTATGTTGGTCCACTCTTTGCAGCTAGAACAGCTTCAACTCTTCTGTGAAGGCTGTCTACAAGGTTTAGGAGTGTGTTTATGTGAATTTTTGACCATTCTACCATTGGGAGTAGGCCTGGCTCAGTCTCGGCTCTAATTCATCCCAAAGATGTTTTATTGAGTTAAGGTCAGGACTGCAGGCCATTTAAGTTCATCCACACCAGACTCTGTCATCTATGTTATTAAAGACCTTGCTTTGTGCACTGGTGCACACAGTCATGTTGGAAGAGGAAGGGGCCAGCTCCAAACTGTTCCCATAAAGTTGGGAGCATGGAATTGTCCAAAATGTCTTGGTATGCTAAAGCATTCAGAGTTCCTTTCAATGGAACTAAGGGGCTAGTCCCCGCTCCTGAAAAACAACCCCACCAAACTTTACACTTGGCACATTGCAGTCAGACAAGTACCGTTCTCCTGGCAACCGTCAAACCCGACCTTGTCCACCAGATTGCCAGATGAATGAAAATCTGTCACTCCAGAGAACACGTCTCTACTGCTCTAGAGTACAGTGGCGGTGTGCTTTATACCACTGCATCTGACGCTTTGCATTGCACTTGGTGATGTATGTCCTTGAGCTAATCTGAAGGCCACATTAAGTTTAGAGTTCTATAGTGATTGGCTCTGCAGAAATTTGGCAACCTCTTCACACTATGCACATCAGCATCTGCTGACCCCCCTCCGTCAGTTTTCGTGGCCTACCACTTCATGGCTGCGTTACTGTCATCCCAACACTTCCATTTTCTTATAATACAACTGCGGAATATTTAGGAGCGAGGAAGTTTCGTGACTGGATTTGTTGCACAGGTGACATCCTATTATAGTTCCACGCTGGAATTCACTGAGCTCCTGAGAGCAACCCATTCTTTCACAAATGTTTGTAAAAGCAGTATGCATGCCTACATGCTTGGTTTTATATACCTTTGGCCATGGAAGTGATTGGAACAGCTGATTCTCAAAATTTGGATGGGTGAGCAAATACTTTTGGCAATAGAGTGTACATATCTGTAGTTGGAAATTTCAACATATCATTTATTACATTCATTTATCATTTATAAATTTTTCCCATGTTTGCCCATAATTCACTGCACTATATTTGATAAAAAACACAGCATATCAGCAGAAAAACATCAGTTGTCAAGGATGGTGGTAGATGGGAGATAATTTGTAGTTTTTTTGCAGTTAACCATTAATACCCCTGTATGCCAAAATATTGTATAGCTTGGCTTAAAGTGGGTCATGAATCAGAATAATGAGCATCACACTGCATCAAATATAGAACAGATTAGCTGAAAAAAAGATTTCAAAATGACCTAGTCAAAGTTCAGACCTCAGCCCAATTTGCGGAAAGGTTGCACATACAGTTCTGGTACACCATATAAAATTCCTAAAACAATTGATGAAATTACTCAGCTTTATGTAAAAGTTTGAATATCAGAATCTCAGAAGACAGGAAAAAACAATGCCAGGATATGATTAATGGCACCCTCTGCTTATATTGATACAAAGAACAAAATTAGGTGCCTTTAATCATGTCCATGTCATACACTTTTTCTTTTTTTTTTTTTTTTTTTCAAAATAACAACCAGAAGAATAAGTACTGAACTAATTTCTGTATTCTGTATTTTATTTCTGGAAATTTAAGGAAATTTCTGAAAATTTAAGGTAATTTAATAGCCTCATCAGAAATATATTTACTGAGAAATATGTTGATGTGTTTAATACTATATATACAATTTATACTAGATATTTTATCTGCTCTATGTTCATAGAATATCTTTTTTGTACAACGTTTTTAGACATGCTTATAAACAATTCTTAGCAAGTATAGTTTATAATGTGATGTTTTATTTTTAGAATTATATTATCATATTATGTTATTATGTAATGATATATAAAATCATATAGATAAAAAGTGGCATACTTTCTATATAGTGTGTGTGTGTATGTGTGTGTGTGTGTGTCTGAAAGTGTTACACAATTATCATTATGACACAAAAATGAAGAGGACAAGCTGTGCTTTCAGATGTGTCATCCAAGTCTTGTTGCATGGTTTGGAAGGCTGATTTGGATTTTTACATATTATGAAAATTATTTATTTAAAAAAGTAGAACAGTGATGAAATTTAAAACACCTATATGTTGTATATCAAATTGAAAAAAATGTATGTTAACCACGTCGTATCAGGTTTTTGCCTCCTCACTTCTGCTAGATAGTGATTTGATGAGCTTTGATTTGACATGTAGGGTTGGGTCTGTATAACAGAAGTCAGAAACATTGATGTTAGGAGACAGCCAGTCATTTGAAGCCACCAGTGTCAAATCTTTAGATTATTTGGGATAAAACTTATATTATAATTTTTGTAAATTATTATTATGGCATACATATTATTATTATTTATCTCATAGCTGCCTATAAATAATTGTTAAAATTTTAGTGCTTTAGTCATGCATGAAGTCATAACATTTTCTCCTCCTATTCTACTAAGCCCTTAATACTTGTTTATTTACATTTACATTACATTTAAATTTAGTCTTTTAGCAGATGCTTTTATCCAAAATGACTTGAGAACACAAGTCAGTAGTTAAGGAAGAACCGAGCTACGTAGAATTTTCAAACCTAATCATTATCCTATCCTACATCCATCCTACAAATATATATATATATATATATATATATATATTTATTTATTTATTTATTTATTTATTTATTTATTTTTTTAACGTTTGTGAAAGAGATGTGTTTTCAGTTGTTTCTGGAAGATGCCAAGTGACTCCGCCTTACGGACAGAGTTGGGAAGATCATTCCACCATTTTGCAGTAGTGAACGCAATAGAGTGAGAATTAGCACCACGGTGAGGTGGAATCACTAGGCAACAATCGTCACTAGAGCTAAGTAAATCAGTTGGAGTGTATTTTGAAAATATAGAGTGAAGGTAAGAGGGGCAGATCCAGAAATGGTCCTTTAGGCCAGAGTCAGTGACTTGTACTGAATGCGAGCAGCTACAGGGAACCAATAGAGAGAAATGAGTAGTGGAGTGACAAGTTCTTTGGGCTGGTTGAACACAAGTCGGGCTGCAGAGTTTTGAATTAGTTGTAGAGACCTGATTGTGCAAACTTGGAGACCGGCAAGCAGAGCATTACAATAATCAAGCCAGTAGAGTATAATGGCTGAGTAGCATGTTCAGTCAAGAAAGGTCTGATCTTCCTTATGTTGTAAAGAAGGAATCTACAGGAATGGGCAGTTTTGGTGACATGATCAGAGAGTTTGAGATGTGAGTCAATTTTGAAACCATGGTTACGGACCGAATCGATTGGAGAGTTTGTGGAGCCATCAATTTGGAAGATCAGGTCATGATGGATTGATGGTTTAGCTGGGATTATGAGAAGCTTTGTTTTTGCCAAATTGAATTTGATGACGGGCCTTCATCCAAACAGATATGTAGATATGGCAGGCAGATATCGGATTTGAGATAGTGGTGTCGGCAGGGGCAAAATGCAAATGAAGCTGAGTGTCATCAGCATAGCATTGGTAAGAGAAACCATGTGCCTGAATGACTGTGCTCAGTGATGTCATGTATAACGAAAAGAGGAGGGGGCCAAGTAAAGAGCCCTGAGGAACACCAGTAAGTATTAAAAAAAAACAGTAAATAGTATGGTTGGAAATAGACACATACAACACCAGAACCCATGCAAAAACAACAAAAAAGACAAATAAAGTTTGTTACAGTTTTGCCTGGTGCATCTCTGTATTTTCTGTTCTGCTCAATGCATTTGCTCTGGGGAGTTAAGTAGGACTCTCTAATAAGGGAGAAACACTCAGCTGTGATCATGTGATACTGCATGCCGCATCTGCAACACCACATTATGATTAGAGTCACTGAACCATATGTGCTGCAAACCTTAAAATATAGTGTGTTTCATTATTAAAGTGACCATCTAGATTTCCTTTAATATAGACCTCAATTTTTCTTTTTTAAAAATCACTTATACATTTTTGTTGTAGCATATAAATGTCACCTGGTTACAACTTAAACTATAAGATGAATTGGCCTTCTGTGTCAAGGGGCTCTGCTGAAGTAATTACTACAGGGATTTGCTACTTCATGTTCAAGAGCAGGCACTGATAATGCTAAGTTACTCAAAAACTCATGTGCCTGAAATGATTTGCTAAACAGAAGTTATTTCATAAACCTGTACTTTAATCTAAGTTGTAAATAATTGATATAATTACATATGTTTCAGATCTGTTGCCTGTTTTTGTCGCCATTCCAATGCTTCTTTGGAATAATTAGTAAGAATAGGTATTAGTATCCAGCAATAGAATGGCGCCCTGTCCTCGGTGTATTTGCCCAGCGCCCGAAACGTTCTCTCCCCTGGATGGGCATGGGGAACCCCCCCGCGACCCTAATATAGGATAAAGCGGAAGATAATGAATGAATGAATGAAAGGTATTAGTATCTTTTAGCGTGTGTAATTTTAGTTCAGTTAGTTCAGTCAGTCATGTCATTTAGTTCACTTAGTTTAGTCATGTCATTAACATGTCAGTGAATTGTTAATTTAGCCCAGCTAGCATGCAATCTGATAGGAAAAAAAAACATTAATATATTGTAGAGAAATGTTTGAGGCTGGTGAAATTTATCTTTAAAAGTATTTAATCTTAAAAGGATTTAATCTTACTTGGATTTTTTCTGTCTTGTGCCAGTAGCTTATTTTGTAAACCAATATTTACATAGATTATATTTATATACTGTATAGCCTAAAAATACAGCTACAAAGCTTGATAACTGCATGTGGGAACCTTTGGTAAATTCTTTAGTTTATAAAAGCTTCATGTCTTCTTCTTCTCAACTGTTTTCTGATAAAATCTGGTGACACATCACCTATATATTTTGGAATATACTGTAGTCTTTGAGTTGTTTCATTATTATTATAGGTGGGGCAAATTCCGTAGTTACTGTATGACTAATGGAATAACAGTAAATTGTGCCATAATTAAATCTGAAGTTAGTGTCATGGTAAGATGATTAATTTTTTTCATATCCAATTCAGCAGCAGATAAATGGCAGCTTGTTCATTCTGTGATTACTGTATATTATTTACATTTCATGCATTAGAACACACTTCTATTATTTACCCTAATTGTTATGTAAGTTATCAAAAAAAACAGCATGGTTCAGGACAATTCCCATAAATGTAGTGTTGGTATTCAGTGGGTATTTGGTCATTAACATAAAACATATCAAGAAACATGAAACTTATGTTTATTTTTTTTTGTTAATTACCAATTTTGTAATGGCATACATATTTCAATAGTCTTTTATAGGATTCAATTTATTTTCATTTGCAATTTCCATTCTTTATTTTCACAGACAAGATAAGATAGGACCCCATAGAACTGTAGAAAATTTAAATAATTACAGTAAAAATATATATATTAAAACACAATTTGAACCACACTAGGAAAACATGCATGAAACAGAGATTACTGTTCACAAAGTAAAACAGGTGCAAAGAATAGACAATGAAATAATAAACAAACAAGAACAAAATTGAATATATCAAATATAAACCAAAAATTGCATTATGGCAGGGACTATTATACTATCAGGAAGATAAATTAACTTACAATAACTCAAAGTACATCACAGGACATTTTACATAAAAAAAAACATAAACATGCACAATCAAGACACAATGTAACACTTACATTGTTACCTACATATTGAAGGAAATAAAATAGTAGACTAATTTGAAGCCTTTATAACATTCATTTAATTTTATATTGCTATATACTGTATATTGCTTGTGGTTTGTTAATAGAAGGTAATTTGTCTTTAACATTATCTGAATCTAGACCATGATTTAACTTTATCCAACAATTAAACCTTTTAAAAAACTGTGAACATATTTTAAGGTCACAGACTAATGCTGGTCTCCTGGTGCTTAAGTGATTCTGCCTTGAAATAATAATAATACCAGTTAAATAAGGGAAAGCTGCTTTGAGACCAAGGGTGTGTTTTAACTTAATTATTAGAAGGCCGTTTATAATTAAGCAGCTTTAATTACAATCACATGAAGGAAAGAATGTTAAAAAAATAAAGGAGTGGGTAAAAGCAAAATTTACATACAAGATAATGTCAGCTTCAGATTTACTTACTCCATTGAATATTCATAATAAAAAAATATTTTGAAAAGGCATTAGAACTATTTAAATCTAAAGCACATTTGTTTGCGTCCATAATTTCTTCAAATTTACATTTACAGGACTGTTTTAAATTCTTTAATGACAATTGTCTTATTATAAAATTAAAGTTTTATTTTATATATTCATTCATAAACATGGAAAATTTTGTTACCTTTTGACTTCGTATAGGTCAGGCTGAATAATAATAGCAGAGTGGTGAATACTTAGCTGAAAGGTGTTGTAAAAATATTTTATTTATATATTTTTCTTCCTCACTTCAATCAATGCTATAAGTGCTAAAATTCAAGTTCAAGTTTATGTTCTTTTTCCTGACTTTCTTTTCCTTTTTCTAAAGCAGCAGATGGAGTTCCAGTGCAGAAGGATGGGGAACAGGTAAGTTTGGCAACAACAACAACGTTAATCGTTTTAAACAAGCAATATGTATGTCCTGATTAGTCTCATTAAGACATTATTTGGATACACAAATCACTTGTATTGTAGCTGTATGTTATGATGTCACTGTAATAGATAAAATCCAAGAATTTTTAAAGAACATTTAAAGAAAGACACCAACTACCCTGCTGAGATTATTAATATTTGATTTAATGTAAGAATATTGTAAAGTCATACATAACCGGCATACATTATGTTTATCATATTTATAGAATGGACAATGGATATTCTGCTAGTGTTCATGGGTACTGGAGAATAGAGTCCGACTGATAGTCGAACCTCGGATTCAGGAGGAGCAGTTCTGGTTTTGTCCTGGTCGTGGAACACTGGACCAGCTCTTTACTCTTTACTCTCTCCAGGATCCTCAAGGGCTCATTGGAGTTTGTCCAACCAGTCTACATTTGTTTTGTGGATCTGGAGAAGGCTTTCGACTGTGTTCCTCGGGGTATTTTGTGGGAGGTGCTTCGCGAATATGGGATACATGGCTCCTTACTACGGGCCATGCAGTCCTTGTATGTGCAAAGCAGGAGTTTGGTTCGCATGGCTGGCAGTAAGTCTGACTTGTTTCCAGTAAGGGTTGGACTCCGTCAGGGCTGTCCCTTGTCACCGATTCTGTTCATAATTTATATGGATAGAATTTCTATGCGCAGCCAGGGGTTGGAGGGTGTCCGGTTTGGTGATCTGAGGATCACGTCGCTGCTGTTTGCAGACGATGTGGTCCTGTTAGCATCATAAGGCTGCGAACTTGAGCTCTTACTGGATTGGACTGCAGCCGAGTGTAAAGCAGCCGGGATGAGAGTCAGCACCTCCAAATCTGAGGCCATGGTTCTCAGTCGGAAAAGGGTAGAGAGTCCTCTCTGGGTCAGGGATGAGATCTTGCCTCAAGTGGAGGAGTATAAGTATCTCGGGGTCTTGTTCACGAGTGATGGTAAGATGGAACATGAGATTGACAAACGGATCGGCGCGGGGTCAGCAGTGATACAGACCCTATACCGGTCTGTTGTATAGCTAAGCCAAGCCTCTCGATTTACCAGTTGATCTACATTCCTACCCTCACCTATGGTCATGAGCTTTGGGTAATGACCGAAAGAACAAGATCGCAAATACAAGCAACCGAAATGGGTTTTCTTTGCAGGGTGGCTGGGCTCTCTCTTAGAGATAGGGTGAGAAGCACGATCATCCGGGAGAGACTCGGAGTAGAGCCCCTACTCCTCCGCGTCGAAAAGAGATAGGAGGTGGTTCGGGCATCTGGCAAGGATGCCACCTGGGCGCCTCCCTAGGGAGGTGTTTCAGGCAAGTCCAGATGGGAGGACACCCCGGGGAAGACCCAGGACACGCTGGAGGGATTATATCTCCCAGCTGGTCTGTGATTGTCTCGGGGTTCCCCCAGTTGAGCTGGTGGAGGTGGCTGGGGCAAGGGAGGGCTGGGTCTCCCTACTTGGGTTGCTGTCCCTGCAACCCGAACCCCGGACAAGCGGAAGATAATGGATGGATGGATGGATGGACAATGGATATGGATATGTCCATCCTGTACAGTGTAAACAATGATGCAATAAATTTGTTATTCTAAATAATTAGAATATAAATATTCTAAATAATATTCCAATCTTCTAAATACCAAGGCAACAGTGGAAAGCAAAAACCCATCTTATTTTCTCTCTTTATCTTCCGCTTATACCTCTACTAGGGTCTCTCGGGGGGGTTCCATGCCCATCCAAGCAAGAACATGAATCCAATATCAATCCATCTCTGGGCACACATTAACACAGACACCCACCCACACCCACACAATGTAGGGGCAATTTAGACAGTTTAGAGCAGAAAATTCACCTTAGATCCATGTTTTTGGACTGTGGAAAAAAACTAGAGAACCTGGAAAAAACTTTTGCTTTTTTAAATGACCAAAGACCTACATCTTCGCAAGCTTGCATTATTTTATTTTTTTTAATTGGAAATAGGTTTGCATCTACAGATAAGCTATAATATAAAACCTACCTGCTTAATATTGTGTAGGTTTTATTTGTGCCACAAAACAAGCTCTGATCCAGCATCGGTATCATAAGACTGAAAGTTCCCTGTGGTATATTTCCAACATTACAATAGCAATAAATTGCTTATGTGATGTATGTTGCAAAGTAGGAGTTCACAGATCAAACTTTCTTTTCGAGGACACCCAAGAGATGATCAATCAGACTAAAATTGGCCACTGTCATTAGGAAATCCTATTGTCATAAAGAAGTGTACTCTGCTAGAATATTTAGGTTGGAGGTTCTTGTCAAGATAACATGATGCTAATGAAAATATTTATTATAAAGATTTATCAAAACTGGTCAATTTTCTATTGCTCCATTATCTAGTGATGAGTGCATGCTCATGCTTGGTGCTTTTAAACATAAACTGTATGGGCACTTTAAGAGTTGTGTGTGTATGTAGCTCCATACACAACGAAATGGAACATAAAATATAGGCTGACACCTGGCTGTCATAGCCAGCTTAAACTGCTTCTATGGGATCCAAGTGGGCTGGCCTTTACTCCCCATACACATCACCAAGCATTGTTCATCTGTGACTCTGTTGTTAGTTCAACATTTATGCTTCCTTTGACCATTTTTGGTATTTACCAACCACTACATACTGTGAATACACCAAATAACATGTCATTTTGGTAAATACTGTAACTCATTTAGACATAATTTTCTGGCCTTTATCAAAGTAGATCAAATCCCTGTGCTTGTGTTTTTTTCTTGTTTACAATTAGTTTACATTAGTTTTGAGACTGAACTGTTCACCTGCTGCTTATACTATCCGTTGACTGTACTTTTAATACTACAACCCTTTATATCATGATAATGTTTAGGCCATTGTAAAACTCATGAATGTTTTTAAAATAAAATAACAAAAATTAACAAATATATTAGAAATTATCTGTGGGTAGTGATATTGGTTTGACTTATTAATGCCATAACAATAAGCTTTATACTTTCCATAAATATTAAATAATCATTCAACTAATTGTAATCACTTGGGTCACAGTTTATTAATGGCTAACCTTGTAGCCAGTACTGTGGCATGCAAATTTACATTACATGTTCAGTAAATGATTTGTATGTACAGTAGGTCTTAGGCATACACTATATGTTCAAAAGTATTGAGTCATCTACACATTATACCACCATGGGCTTTTATGACATCCCATTCAAGGTTGGTTTTACTTTTAGCAGAAATAACAGCATTTATTCTACTGGGAATGGTTTTAACAAGATTATAAATTGTGCCTTAATCATTTATCCAAAAGAGCATTTGTTAGATCAGACTCTGATTTTTGGATGAGGGCGTCTGTCCCACATTCTCTGTTCTAGTTCATCTAATAGGTGTTTAGTGGGATTGATGTTAGGGTTCTGTGTGAGACAATCAAGTTCTTTCACACCAAACTAACCTAACTATATCTTTATGGATATATCATTGTGCACAATCATCCACAAACAGAAAATGGTAATTTGATTGAATTAAACATTTGAATTCAGTTATTCAGATATATGTCTCAAAACTTTTGTCCATTAAGTGTGTGCATGTTTAATGGGAGTGTAGGAAAAATAACTCTGTATAACTTAGTATATCTGTATAACATTTACCCAGCCAGACATATTTTTTGTGCTGAATAGAGCTGTGCACTACTGGATTAGAATAATTTCATATGCACCTGTATGGGTGATGTATGTACTTGTTTTTAAGAGGTGCACAAGTTATAACCTTGTCAAGCAGAAAGTAAGAATTAGCACATGCCTTCCTGTCTTTCTGTTTATCTTTGTTCAAGATCAATTTAATGTGGCTCCTAAGATCTGAACAGGTTATCCATACATTACATAATAGGTAAAATACATCCATTACAGACAGGCATATATGATAGAAATTGTGCCTATAGCCCATCATATTAAACTACAATATTGTAGCACATACTTGGGCATCCTTCAAGGTTTTATCTGTAGTCTAAGTCCTGGTCCCAACCATCATACCAATCATCATAATTAAGCTCTTAAGTTACTTTTTTGTTACATTGAGATGTTACCCTGTGATTGTACTAACAACAAACCAAAGACATTTGCAAAAACGATTATTTTGGTGTTGATGAATTCAAGTGTAAAAGTGATAAATATAAGGCCATTGTTTTCAGTCATCTGGTTTGTCCTTGTGTCAAGGTCACAAGACCATTATTGCTCACCTGGAGTATGTATGTAATCAACAGAATGCATCTGCACTGTGGCTGCATTGACAGCATATGCTTATTTTTGTTTATGGTCCTGCACTTTGTGTCCAAAAGAGTGTGCACAAACACACACACACACACACACACAACCATAGCATAACCATAACCTAATATAATGCAAGATAATGACTTGCATCTCGGGGGCTTGGTTTTTGTCCCCTCAAATAAAAATAATTCCCAATTAATTATTTTATATACTTGTTGATATGTACAGCTTTGAGAAAGGCAATGGCAGAGACAGAAGGGATACACACACACACACACACACACACACACACACACACACACGAACACACACACATAATTATATATATATATATATATATATATATATATATATATATATATATATATATATATATATATATATATATATAATTGCATTTTGTAAATTGATAAAAAAATAAACAAAATGAGCAAAAAAAAAAAGAAAAATCTATATCAAAACAATATTTGTTGTTACTACTCTTTGCCTTCAAACAAGCATCAATTATAGGTACATTTGCACAAAGTCTTTTTTTTGAGGATTTTGTAGAATTATAGGGAGGTGTATGATCAACATATTATATCATACAGGTGCTAATGATCATCAATTTCACAAGTAGGTTGAAACACCATTATTTAGTGAAACAGATACAGCTGTGTAGGAGGATTAAAACTGGGTGAGGAACTCTGCTACCAGGCAGAAATTGTGGAAGACAGTTTCATGTCACAGGTCATGCACCTTGGCAAGACTGAGCACAGCAACAAGATACAAAGCATTATACTGCATCAGCAAGGATTCTCCCAGACAAAGATTTCCAAGCAAACTGGGGTTTCAAGATATGCAGTAAAGAAGAATAAGAAGAAGTCCGGGACGTGATGTTATGGCCCCCACAGAGCACTGATCTCAAAATTATCGAGTCATGTCTAAGATTAAATGGAGAAACAGAAGGATTTGAGAAAGCCTACATGTTACAGAAGCCTACATCTCCTAGATGTTTGGAAGTTTCTTCAAAAACTGTATTCAGGTGTACCTAGAAGAATTAATGGTTTTTGAAGACAAAGGTTGATCACACCAAATATTGATTTGATTTACATTTCTCTTCTGTTCATTCACTGCATTTTGTTAATTAAAAAACACTTCCATTTTTTCACACCTGCCTAAAACACTGTGATATATATATATATATATATATATACACACACACACACACACAATGATTCAATTTGCTTTTCATTTGCTTTCAACACCATAGAAACAAGTATTTAAAAAATTTGTTGGCAGAAAACAAATTAAGTTATAGGAAAACTACATATTTCCAGATTCCGTCATTTCTCCTTTCTTCTCTTTCACCTTCTACTTTACATATTTTTAAAACTGCCTTCTTCTGTCACTATCCCTCTTTCTTTCCTCCTGTCTCTTTTCTATTGTTGTCATTCTTGCTGTTTCCCCATTTCTCCTTTTCCCATTTTTCTTACTCCTCCTCCTCCCTCTCTCAGCATGGCCGAACAGACTTTTCATGGGATGGAATCAATGTAAGTGTTGTGATTATCATTCCAAAAGTTTGCTTCCCTTTTCCTTTCTTTTATTTTGATCATATTAGATAAGTATGTTTTCATTCACATTGTTTCCATGATTTACCATTTTTTCTGTAATGTCTTTCCTATAACCCATTTAGCTGTAGTATTTAGAGCCTACTGCTAACAAAACACCACAAACAATCCTTTCCATAATGCAAGAGCACAAACACAGGATAGTTGATTTTTGGAAAATTTAGTATTTCATACCCATGTTACACCAGTGCTAACTCTGTACCACTGCTTCTCTTATCACCTCTGCCCTTTTCATTCCTTCAAATATTCATAAAATTTCACTCTCAAATTCCCGCTCTGTTGAGGTGCACTTCCTGCTCTCTCACTGTACCTCTTCTGTTGCACTATTCCACCCATTTCCTCTCTTTCTTGCCACTGTCTTTTTCCCATCCAGCTCTCCATGGAGGACACAACTTCCATTTTGCCTCGGCTCAAGAAACGGAATTCTAACGCCTACGGCATTGGAGCACTGGCTAAGTCCTCACTGACAGGTGTGTCAGGTGTGTGTCTGTCTTGTAAACTGGTAACTGACCCCATGTTGGCTCCAGCCTAAGTGGAGGCAACATGGCCCTTTGTGGGTTCCCTTTTTCACTCCCTGTTTCCATTTACAATCCTTGCCAATGGCATCTAATACCATTGGTGTAATGGTTAAATGTCAGAGAAAAAAATACACAGTTCCAACAATACATTTTTCATAAGGCTCGTTGCTTCGGGAGTGCTGATAGATGGGATTTTGAGTTGTTTTTGTGTTAAGTGCTTGTGCAGTGTAGCGTGAAGATCAGTCAGTGTTTTACTGTTGTGCTGTTTTACTGTTTTTCTGTCTTTCAGACTATTAAATGTGTCTACATGTAAAACTGCGTGCTGTGTAAAGTATCTTTTCTTTTATATTCAGTTATTTTAAAAAGAAAGTAAAGCATCTTTTTTAATTCTCCGTTTTCATTTATCAGGACATAAAACAATCTGGTTACAAAAAATTGATAAATTTAACACAACACATGCTAAATTATATAAGGTCAATTATTCTACAGTGAGAAAACTTGGCCATTGTTTTGACTCATGCGACAGGACAATGATCTGAAATATACCATCTAAATCTGCAAGTTTATCGGAACTAAAGCAACACAGTAAAAAAAAGAAAACAGGCCAATTTGATTTCTATGATAAAATCATACAAAAAATATTGAGACTAATATACATTGATTTATATGATGTAATTTAAAAAAATATGGCTCCTCGATTTTACCTTAATTGATTTTAAATAAATAGACACTTTATGATTTACCATGTGTTGTTATTCTGGGTTGTATTTACCTTATTTAAATACAAAAGTTTTTTTTTTATTATGTCACGATACATGAAACATAAATTTCAAAGATCTACTTCCTTTTTCATCTAACTGTACATATTTGAAAAAAGCACATTGTATACAATGTTGTAAAAGTTTAAATGTATTGCTTTTGTCAACATGTGTAATAAAAATAGAGTAGGTAGAAAGCATTGGCATTAACAATATCAAACACAAATACAAGAACCTTTTAATAGACCTGTAGAAAACTGGATATTCAGGAAAGCTTCTTCAAACCTTTTTAATATGTGAAGGAATGCAAATTACAAATAAGCCTTATTATAGAGGGGGTGGCCCTAATGTTAATTTAAGTTCAAAGAGAAATGTTCGAATATAGGTTTATAACTGACCAACAAATTCTGCCTTCACAACAACTACAAACAATGTTTTAACGGTCACCAACTAACACCTGAAAGCATCATATGAATGCTTTATAACTGGTTGTAATGAACCATTGAAATTTGTAATTTCAAACATTCACCCTTAAAAATATCTGTTTATGTATGAACCCCATTTCTAAGATGGCATTTCCCAAAAATGCAATATAAACTACAAAATTTTTAAACTACTTATTAATTAATAATAATTTTTGTATTTTTACTTTTAAACCTTATTTTAGATTTTGGATTCAAAAAAACTGATGCAAAAGGAGACTGAAAAGTTTATCGTAACAGTAGTTACGATAACAGTAATTCTACACTTAGCAGTTTAATTTTGCAGAAAAGGATGGACCATGGTTTATCTCTCTATTACTTACTTTGTAAGATAATTTTTAGTCTGTTTGATGAGCATGTATACATGTTCATTAAGTCCTCAGGTAATTAAAAAAAAAAAACATCATGCAACTATAATAGTTATAAGTACATTACTCGGAAGTGGTTCATTGTCGTGTAAGAAGCCTCCACTGCATCAAAAGAATTAACCTTTGCAGCTGTATTATGGAAAAAAGAAGCCATATTAATTTTGTACAGAGAGACCAGCGAGATTGTTGTGCTTATATTCATCTAACAACCAAAAGACAGTGAAATGTGGTGTTTTATGAGAACTGTCTACATAATAGCTTGCTTTGAGTAAAAAAAATGAATTGAAAATGATAATCCAAGTTGTTACCCCAAAAATGCGTGGTATATGATCTGTAATTCCCTAAAATAGTGATGATAATGACTGGTATACGCCAGATAATGGTCTGGATAGACAATACAATATTTTCCTGATGTATTTTATAAACTGTGTTCTGTAAATAGTGTTCTCTAAATAGATGTCACTTTGCCCATAAAAAAAAACACACAATAAACTCGTCATGCAAGAACCTAACCAAAATAAATAAATAAAATGAAATTTGTCCAAATAATAAGAAAAAAAATTAAACGGAAGAAGAAAACAGTGGCTACACTGAAAATATACCCAAGTATCTGCCGACCACCTCATCATAGGCTACGGCAGCTACTTTGTTTGTACAAGCAGATGTCTTTAAAAGAACTCCTCCATCAACAGCCTTCACAACTTGAATCAAAAGACAGTGGTAACCTTTAAAATCCCTTACGTTCTCCTGCATTACTCACAGCACTGACATAGCAGTTCAACAGCATTCCCCCTGGCATTTTTATCACCACCGAACTGGGAGATCAACTTAATTCCAGCAAACCTGCCGGCATTCCAAACACACTTTCAAACAATGGCAGCACATGTCTGTTCTACCAAGAGGGCCTTATCACACTTCAAAAGAGCAAGCCACCCCACTGATTTGCCTACCAACCCAACCTATACTTTACAACTGGATCCTTATGTTCTACAGGCTACATATAAAAGCAATAAGGCACTTATGGTTGTGTATTATTGTGAGTAAATCACAGGAAAGTGGAGTAACTGCACTCTGCTTGCCTGACAACACCTCTCTCCTGTGATTTATTCATAATAATGCATGCCCTTATTGCTTTAATAAACACACAAACATAATTGATGTTCTGTGATGAAAAACATGGGTATTACTTGGTCTAAAAAGTTATATAAGTATATACCATATAAGTTTGATAACTAATATATGGTGACAGATAGACAGACAGTTAAAAAAAAAGGGATAAACCATGATCTGTCCTTGATCTTAACTTTGCTTAACTTTATCTAATGTCTAAACTTTAGATTAACTTTGGATACTTATTTTACACTTATATCTTGAAGATCTCACTTGTTACCAGTTGAACTTCTAATTGTGGAACATTTTAGAAAAATACAATAACCTTTACAGTCTAACCTTGCATCTACCACTGCTTGTTTTGTGGGTGTTGAAGGCACAATTTTGTTTTTAACTAAATATAGCAAATATAAGCTGTCTTCTGTCTTTTGTCTGTTAAAATGTTTAGTTGAATAGGCAAATTATAGAATAAAATATTTATTGCACTTTAGAAAGTGTCCCAATTTCTCTGGTAATGGGATTTGATCTACAGTGTGAAATGTAGTGTAGTAGATATATGTTGGGACATAGGCCTGACACTAATCGATTGAATACTCTGATACAAATTTATTGCAGACTGATGTTTAGGGTCTCTTGAAGGATGTTTTAAATAGTCATTATACTCCAGTGCACTAAGGCTCAGGATTCAAGTTGCTTTATTTTCTTAAGATGTTGCTTTTCACTTCTGATAGCTATTGTTTTAATTGCTCTAGCATTTACAGTATATAATGCCTTGATGTGAAACTTCTTAGTTCTCCCACGGTTTTAAAGTCGGCTCTTGAGCAAAGCCTCTCCCCTCTCCCAATGTGGAATTTAAATGGAAAGTCTCATATATTTCAGAGGATGATTATACCAGAAAAAAGGGAATTTGATTTTAAAGTTACAAAACGTGTTAAGCCAGTATAGATTTTATATTATAGAGCGTTATGAGAGCATACTATATATATAATTTCTCAAAATTCACTGTCCTGCAAATAGCCTTTCTTTGTCATTTCCATTTTCCACCTCAAATTAATATGGGCTCATTTTAATACAGCTTTGTATGCACCTAATTCAAAGCCTCATTCTTCCCATTCATACATGTCTACCCAGCTTTTGACCTTGTATTGACAGTGTCAACAATGTTTTTTTTTCTCTTTTATGTATCATATGCACTCAATCAGTTGTCCTTATAATTAGCTCACATTCATTTTTCCATGTCTAACCATTATTTATTTATTTAAACTTTTTCACACCTAATTATGTAATGTATATACTTCCTTTTTTATTCATATTCCTTTAACTTTAGGAGTGACACGGTCAATGAAGGACAAGGTGACAAAGCCAACCGCTATGGCACAGGGCCGAGTGGCCCACATGATCGAGTGGCAGAACTGGGGCATGCAGACAGTTGGAGTTGGGGGCACTAGTGTTGGTCGAGCTTCCACCAGCCATCTTCAGCATGAGCGCAAACTAGAAAATGATGCCTACAGTGACCTTAGTGATGGGGAAAAGGAGGCACGCTTCGCTGCAGGTAGGGACACTATTGATGATTGTAATATTTTCTGACAGCTTTCTATTAATACTTTTGTCAGTGTTGAACCTAACTGTATTTAATTATAAAGTAAAGGTGCATTTGTAAAAAAAAAAAAAAAAAAAGTATTTCAAGTTTTACCCAATCTTACAAAGTTAAGGTATGGCAGCAGTTAATCACCTGGAAAAACTCAAGATGTATTTGAGGTAATATGGCTGTCCAGAATGATCTGGATGGTGCATTGTGTACTAAATGAGTATTGCTAGATGATGGGTGTGAATTAAACTAATAATTATTATTATTAGTTTTTACAAAAAAAATGTAAAAAAAAAAAATCTAAATATCACTGCAGCATGGTGGGACAAAATAAGTAAAGTGTATGAACAGAGTATATTATTATCCTTATAATTATAAGGTGTTCTGGAACCCATACCAAAACTTTTTGATACATCCAGAACAGGTGACCATCAAAAACACAGAGACAAACAATTCACAAACACATTCAGAGACACATGGCGGCACGGTGGCTTAGTGGTTAGCCTCTCAGCACTAGGGATTCCCGCTTCGAATCCCCATCTGGGTGGAGTTTCCATGTTCTCCCCGTGTCCGCGTGGGTTTCCTCTGGGTTTTCCGGTTTCCTCTCATAGTCCAAAAACATGGATCAAGTCAATTGAGTTCTCCAAATTGCCCCATGTAGAGTGTGTTTGTGTGCGTGTCTGTGTGTGTGAGTGAGTGTGTGCCCAGTGATAGATTGGCACCCTGTCCTGGGTGTATCTGCCCAGCGCCCGAAACGTTCTCCCCTGGATGGGCATGGGGAACCCCCCCGCGACCCTAATATAGGATAAAGCGGAAGATAATGAATGAATGAATTCAGAGACACATTCACAGCTAGGGCCAATTTAGATTCTTCAAGTTACTCAATTAACATGTCTTTGGACTGTGGGGAGAAACAGGAGCTCCCAAAAAACAATGCAGATACAGGAGGAATATACCAAATGTGTCTGAACCACTAATGAACCACTGAATATTAAAGAATAATTAATAATAAATATGTTGTAATATTGTAAAGACTTTATTGAATGTAAACCTTAGCTCATTTACCTTTTAAAGCTAACTGAATTACCATGAAATTGTTGAATTTATATAATACTGTATTTAATCCAGAGCAAAGAGAGCTTTATTTCAGGTTAAAACAGAAAACTTGGTTCTGAATGAAATAAAAATTGGTGTAAAAGCATGAAAAAAAAATCACACACCCTTGTATTGCTGCTTCCTGAATAATTTATATCAGTAAGAGTGCTTGATAATATGATATATTTATGGGTTGGTGGGGATATGGCAACTCTGGTAGTGCTATATTGTATTGTATAATCAAAAACTGTGCTAATTATTTAATACTAGCCTTGGATCTATGGCAATGTAACACTTTTTCAGACTGTATTTGAAATATAAAATACTGCACAAAATGGAATGAAATTAATAAAGCGATGATTACAGTTTCTTCCCAGACAAAGTGAGTTCACTGTTATATGTGAAAAATGTAAATTAGTATTGCAATGGTCACATGCTGATATTTCTGTATCTGTGAACCTGGAGGCCATTTAAAAAGGCAATCAGATCAGCTCCAGTTTGTGTGAAGTTTCTTATCTGTGTACAACCTGTTAAACTTTGACAAAGGGATGTCATTTTAAACAATATTGCTATTTTATACAGCACCATCATGAATATAGTACTGCATTTCTACTTTCATATAAAGTTTTTTAATAATTAATTTACATGTTTATTTGTTATATATTTATGCTAAAAGTTTTTCACAATATTTTCATGTTTATCATGTGGCTTTTTTAGGTGTTATGCAGCAATTTGCAATATCTGAGGCCACTCTGTTAGCCTGGAACTCAATGGATGGTGAAAGCATGAGTGCAGGCTCCAATCAAGGCAGTGTGGCCCACCTAAGTGAAGCTAATCAGGAGAGCATTACCAGCCGTGGTATGTTACCTCTTCTTCCTCTGTTCTTTTTCTCATCACAAAAAAATAATTAATTAAAATACAGTAAAGTACAATTAAAGCATTCCCAATATCACATATTTGTGACTTCATGTTAGGGGTAGTAAAACCATCTACTTATTAATATTTTTGGGGTTGCTGCTGTTGTTAAGGTCTGGGTTCAGCAATGTTATGGGCCAACAGAGTGAGGTCAGCTGACGATCTGAACATACTGCACTACTAGTTGTTCCATCAATTAACAGTGTGTCTTTATTCTTTTGACAGTGTATTAAGCCAGACAGTATATTAAGTTTTTCAATGATCAGACATGGTATTTTATGTCATATATAAAATAATGAGGGCATGCTTTGTTTTTCACATGACTGTTGTAAACGATAGTGACAAAACATGGAAAGGGTCATATCAAGATCAAGTGTATAATCTGTGAGGTCACAAAGGTAACATTTAAGCAACTTAAGGCCTTTTTCACTCCGGCAAACCAGTCATAAGTCCCTCATCAGGAGATCACTGAACAATATGGTGTGCATGTCAGGGTTGCATGAAAAACCAGCCGCTCTTCAAAAAAACATTGCTACCCATACGCAGTTTGCAACAGTTCACATGGACAAGGCAGATGTTTTCAGCAACAATGTGATTAAGACAGCTGAGACCAGAGTAGACAATTTTGATTTTAACTGGAATTGTTACATTTAAAAAAAAAAATAATAATAATGCTATTTCAAAACATAGTGGTGGTAGTATAGTGGTGTGGCATACTCACTGTTATAGGCAATAGGACATTAGGTACAGACAGGTGCTAAACCATCTGTCTATGAGCAAAACACACACAAAGTTTTACTAACCAGTGGTTTAAAAATAATAAAGTTAATGTTTTGGAATGTCTGAGTCAAAGTCAAAGTTCTGCCTATAATCCATCAAGAATGTTGTGGAAGGATCTGCAGTAAGCAGCAACTGACATACCAAAGTATTTCCATAGTCATACTGCATCCCAATGAATGGACTATATGTAGTAAGACAGTGTATTTACCTTTATGTCATCAGCACAGGAAGGGATGATTAACTGCAAGTGCATCCACAGCAGAAGGAAATATATGAGAAAATAACTGCACCTGCACAAAATCATAACAACTAAGCATGTTGCAATAAAATGTACATTACACACTGTACAGGCTTTTTAATGATTTTTGTAAATTAATTTTGTTGTACTTATTGGGAATTGTTGTGTCAGGTTCTTTCCTTCGAGAAGTGTTGTATCAGGTTATTTCCTTCAATTAAAAACACTACACAAATTAGTCATAAAATAAAAGACTATCAAAGACAACTAAAATATTTGTTGACAAAATTAACACTGTTCTTTAAATCATTTAGACCAGATATTACACCACTCCTCAGCAGAGGTCTGGCCTCACACATATGTCTCCCAAGGCCTCTACTGCCTCTCATCTTCAGATGCCTGGGAACCAATAAGCAATGAGCAGTCAGGAGTTGCTTCACCTGCTGCAGGCTCCTATGTCATGACCGGTGGCGCTTCTTGCGATGGCAGCTATGATGGAAATGCTCCAACTCACTTTATGTCACAACAGCAGCAATTCCTCCAACAGAGTCAGTTACAACAGATTCAACAACTACAACAGATACAGCAATACCAGCAACAACAAATACTGCAGTATCAGCAACAGCAACAGGTAAGCATCTCAAAAAACACCTGGAACTTTTAAAATTCATATTTCACAATTTTGTTGCCTTGCAAAACTTTAATTTAATTATTATTTTGTAATTGTAATCCAAAATTAATTGTTGAAAATAAAAAAAAGGAATTGGTTCCTATCAAGCTAGCTACAGTTTATCATTATCAGTAATTATAATTTATGAATATTATATTAAATTCATTAAATTTGATACTTGAGTGTTAGATTGTCACACTATTTCCCTGAGTGTCAGCTGAAAAAAATCAGCTGAAACATAATATAAAGCTACACAGAACTGACAAGCCCTGAATACAGTAATAACATGACCACCAACAACATGTGAGAGAAATTAACAATGACTAATAAAAGTTACATAGGCAAAAACAACCAAAACAACAGAAAAATGATAATGGTCTTTAACAGAAGTAAAATTCTCCTGGCAGTCCCCTACTTGTGACAAAAAGAGCAGAGAAGTGGTAATGCTATTGGGACAGAAGAGTTTTGGCGTATTCAGACAAACACACACTATTAGCATACATACAGACACATGCGCTATTGGCATACACTACGACACACACGGTAGTGTCATATACACAGACCTAGGTGGTAGTGGCATATACTCAGACCTAGGTGCCAGTGGTATACACTCAGTCACATGCAATCCTGGCATACACTCAGACATAGGTGAAAGGGGCATACACTCAGACAGGCACTAGTGGTATTCAGTCAGACTCAGGTGCTAGTGGAATACACGCAGACACAGACACTGGTGGCATTACACTCAGTCACACACTAGTGGCATACACTTAGACACAGGCGCTGGTGGATTGCACTCAGACACAGGCGCTAGTGGCATGCATTCAGTCACACGTGCTAGTGGCATTCACCCAGAAACGGGCGTTTGTGGCAGGCACTCAGACACGGGCGGTAGTGGCATACACTCAGTCACATGCACTGTTGGCATACACAGTCACAGACGTCATACACGTCACAGACGCTAGTGGCAAAAAAAAACCCAGTGCTAGTGGCAAATTTTTTTTTGTCACTAGCGCCCGTGTGGCAACCCTTTTGGAAGACACTCAGACACACACTAGTAGCATACACTTAGACACAGGTGGTAGTGAATGCACTCAGACAAAGGCGCTAGTGGTATACACTCAGTCACATGCGCTTGTGGCATACACTCAGACACAGGCAGATGGTGGAATTCACTCAGACACAGGCGCTAGTGTCAAACATTTAGACACAGGCGCTGGTGGAATGAACTCAGACACAGGTGCTTGTGGCATACATTCATTTACAGGCAATAATGGCATACACTCATACACGGGTGTTCATGGCACTACACTCAGACACAGGTGCTAGTGGCATACATTTAGACACTGGCGCTGGTGGAATACACCCAGTCAGACATGCACGAGGAGCACACAATAAAAGATGGTTTGTAAATGTATTCAACATCAGAAGACACTAAGTACCGACTCACTTAAACAATCCAGAGACCTAAAGACTGCATGATTCTGAATCACTTTCTGTGTCAACTTCATTGCAGGGTGCAGGCAGGTTGCACAAATTAGATAAGAGAAAACTCACCAATTAATATGTGGGAAGATAGGAAATGTTAGAAGTCATGGTAGAAAAAAAGTAGTCTAAATTCAAACGGTTTCATTTTATTTCTGAAGTTTGCAATCAGTCATGTTGAGCCTCCAGCAAGTAGCAAAGGGAACAAGTTTTCTGTGAATTTCCCCATGGTAGGACTAAGGTTTATCTTAGTAGGGCTGCTATTTAAAACTCACTTTAACTTGTCAGTTGCTTAAGCATCTTTAGGCTAATGTATTTTATTTATTCATTAATATTGTCATAAGGCTTACCTGTTGTGTCTTTCCCCTAAATGAGTGTTTTCAAAGACCTGACACTAATTTTCTGGTAAAAGTAGAAAAGCACATAGATGCAGGACCACAATTTACTCAGCTCTCAATGATTTTGTCCTCGTGCAAATTATATATGTGCATAATAATATTTATTTGTTCATGCTTAGATTTTCTTTGCTCTGTAAAAAAAAAAAAAAAAACTTTTACTTTGGTTCTGAAGTTTGGGCGCACATTCAAATGCATCCTGCACACAAAAAAAACTTTAGCTAGGTTTCATATTACAGATATGGCCAGAAAATTCTTAATACTTAATAAGTTAGTCATGCAAGATACAGCATTGCATGTCACAATTAGCTGGTGCCTGCCATGATCCAGGCATTAGACATTTTAAATATAGCAACAAATAGTGAAATATTTGTATGAAACAGCTAATTCAACTCATATACAGCCCTACAATTCACCTGACTATGACACAGACCTGATAAGAACATGCATACTTCACAGAGAAAGGATGCATGTTTATGAATAAAAACCAGGAATTCTTGCTGTGAGGCAACAGCACTACCCAGTGTGCCACTATGCCATCTGCTCCCACCTAACCCCAAGGAATATGACGTTTACCACAGATGGGTTTAATTTCTTAATGTTTTATTGTTGAAATGTTTTTGTCTGTTCCTTTGTTACCCCGGGTTTACCTTTAATATTCTTATATCTATAGCAATTTTACTTTTTTGTAAGCATTTGTTACTTTGGTGCACTTGTCATGATTTCCTCCAACGCAAATTTAATGGCTAATTATTGTAGCATTTAATTTCAGTTTTCTTGCTTGAAATCCATTCCAACCTCTTTGGAGGGAGGATGTTAGTAATAGTTAATGCCTTAGGATAACCTATGCAGATTAATGGTCTGATTTCTCAATTTCTCTGCCCTTCTAGTTATTGGAACATAGACTGCATAGTGCCACTCAGTCTTTACAAGCTACACCAAACAGCACTATCCATAGTCTGCCTCCACTTACTCACCCACCATTGGTGGATCTATGGGGGCCTGGGCATCTAGAGACCTACCAGGCAGATGTAGGTGGGTACATGGGCTTGTCTGCAACCGCTGAGGAAAGTCTATTAGTCACCTCAGAGGAAATGGGAACAGAACACTCACCTTTGCTGGAGACTCAGGAAGAGGAAGAGGTCAAGGTGAGATCCTTATAAAAAGCCAATTTAATTAACCAATTTTTAAACCTCAATCAAATTGTTAATCAACAATGCAACACAAAAAAGTAACTTGTTGTCTCTGTTCATTAGGAGGGCGAAGTAACGTTATGCATGGAACCAGAACCACTGACTTTAATTCCTTCTCCAGCTGCACAAAGAGAGGAAGTCTCCTCAGCAGGAGGTATCAGCCCAGGACAGGTCTCTAGAGAACCAATCACAGAATGGAAATCATCTGATGTCTCACCGTCTGTTAATGAAACTCTGGAGAAAAAAGAGGAGGAGTCTGAGTCCTCATCTGCCAGTGTCACAACAACCAAATGAGTGTTAAAAAAGTCCAGGTGGAAACTGATTTTATCAACAATTCCAGCTTCATAATCAACTGTTGGAATTGATGCGTCACATTTCAGGAATCATGCCATTGTGATAGAACTTAAGTGACTCTGCAACTACAACAACGGCAAAAAGACTTTTTAAACTATTATATTTAAGAAGAGGAGAGAGAGAGAGGGATTGAGTAAACAGTGGGTAAAGGGATTGATAAAGAGGTTTATAAACATAAATACTAGTTACTCAATGGCACGTCAATATTGACAAACAATAGAATCAAAATGTGTGTTAAAATAAACATTAAGGATTTTAATCTTTTTCCAAATTAATAATAAATTTAAAATTTCACACATCAGCCTTGGTAAGAAGGATAGTAAAACAAAAGCTTTACTTTATCATGCTATTTAAAATCACATTTGCCATTTAAACCCACTCTGTGATGCCACTATTAAATACTAACTTGAAGGTCTTTTGCTATAGTCCTTAATTTAATACACCCAAATATTCAAATCCTGTTCAAGGCCATATTTTGTTGAGAAAATTATATATCTAACTTCAATGATGTTTTCGAACTATTTAAATTGGGACTTTAAAAATCTTCTTCCTAAACATACATACTTTTCACATATATATATCCTGATCCTTACTATCCTTATGATCTACTGTACTCTAAAAACTGAAGATTTTTACATCCTCACTCATTTTGCATGCCCATGTTTCAAAAAATTGGCCCATGTGTGACAGCAGGGGGCAGCTCACATTGGGTGTCTTGGAAAATGTAATATGTTTTGACTGGTTAAAATGAACTCTGTAAAATTTAAAACTGAATTCACATTTGAAAAGAAAACTTCCATAAAGTATAATGAAAAAAATAGATCAGTTTTGTCAAGCTTGATTGTACACAAAATCTTAAAACACATACTTGAGGAAATCTGTAAATCTGCAGTGGGCTACAGCTTATTGCGCTTCCTTCTCCATTTCCCTGCCATGCATGCTAATTATCAGTGTAGACTACTATGGAATATTTCATACTATATGGATATTTGCACTGGTGTTTACCACTCTAAACAAAGCAGTGGTATAACAAATAAGTTCTGTGTTTATTCTCTAGATTGAAAGATACTACCGTGGCCTTTGTACTGTAAACTGTCTGAGTAGGGAACTCAAAGATTTGCAATTTTAATTACTGGTATAAAAGGAGCTACACTTTAAGATTAATGGGCTGATTTCAATGCATAGTCTAAATGGAAGTTATTTGCACTTGGATTCTTTTTGTTCAAAAATTTTCAAAATTAATGAAATGGTAAAAATAGATTAATAGATTAACAAAATGTCTTGCGAAATCTGATTTCAGCTACAAGCATATCTAGGATTACACAGGTCTTATTAAATTGATGTAAATACTGTTAACCCTTTTCACAATCATAATTTAGTTGCATTATTTTTTTTTTATAATACAACATGCCATGTTTTTGTTAAATTTCTGCCATTAAAAAAAGGCATTCGACACAGAATAAAAATGTGAAATGTTTCACATTTCACACACAAAAAGATGTGAAATGAAGATTAATAATGTAAATAATATTCTAGTTCATTTTAATTAATAAAGCATGGGTGCTTATTTAAGTGGTAGGCAGTGACCTCATGAAGAACTCAGGCCAAACAGGATGGAGTAGGTGTCTTCCTGTTCGCTGTGGTTACTAGATTCCACAGTGACTACGACTGCACAAACTGTTGGTTGAGAATGTGAGCTGGTTTGTGTGCATATGACTGAAGTTAAATAGAGTTAGAAAGAGGCTTTCTCCAACATTTGTCCCTGTGATGCTATGCACAATTCACCAAGGAAAAAAGAACAAAAAAATTCAGGACAGCGGCTTGCAATTTCTTTTCTTGGAGAAAGCCTCCATTCACTTCTAGTGATTGTGTGTAAACCAAATGAAAGTCATAACAAGATATATCGACTTGATTTATCAGTTGATCATTTATGCAAAATTGGGACAATGTTTATTTTTCTATTAAATTATTTGTATGGTGGTTTAACAGGTTCACTTTCATGAGAAAGGACAAGAAACAGTGAAAGTTCAGAGTGAGTGGTCTCTTTCCTTGAACTTTCTAGTTCTTTATAAATACAGCTTCAGTTAAGTAATTCTATCCACATCAGTCTTTGGTCAGTGGCAATGTGTGCCTGTGTATAAAATAAGATCCATAAATATATGGTTTAAGTGTAGAGGAAATTTAGTAGCCTTTATATCTCATTTATGACCTCAGCCCCACTGAATTGTGCAAGCCTCAGTTCACTGAACAGGCATAAATTTCCATTCCTTAATCTTAGAAAAGGCCTTTTTAGAATAGCTGCATGATACATATAATAGTTAATATAGCTGCAACAACAAGCTTTACCTTACTTCACAAACACTCCAGTCATTAAGGCTCATGGTTTTTGTATTGGATATGTCATACAGATGAAAAGGTCAGGCCATCTAACACAGTGTATAAAAATTATTACATTTATCCATTCACAAGTAAGAGAAAAGAAAGTTTTTTGAGCAGAGGAGCTTAACTGACTAAACAAAAATAATGTGGAAGTTAAATGCTGTTCTGCTGGGTACCTTTGATGCACCTAACTGTAAAGCTCTTGTGATTCGGTAAGCTTTGAGCTTTCACTGCTGCAGTCCTTATCTCACACTGAAAAAGCATTCAGACATGACATGTTTTTATAGATATTTACAATTATTAAAAACATACTATACTACATGCTACTGACCTAACACATAAAAATTCTAGATTTCATATCTCCCACTGAGCTGTACAAATGAGTTCAATTCATTCAGTTCTGACAACTCAGCATGAAGCATTTCTGACACTGTGCAGCTGTTTATCAGATAATGGCTAACTATCACTAAAGTGTTACAAGTGCTTCAAATCTGCATCTGCGAGCAAAGGCTAATTATAGTTACTTGCAAACTGGCCAGGTAACAGCCTTTTAATCAGAGTAACATCATTTTCTGTTAAATATTTTTTGTACGATAAAACTCTGAATGCATTTTTATATCAAGAAGTCAAATGTATTTTTCTTGGATTTTTGATCATGTTGACAGAATGTTTGGTTGAAATAATTTCAAGTGAGTTTTGTGTGATTCCACTGCCATTTTTCAATACAGTTTACTGGTATGGCAGATTATTTTTATTTTTTACTTCTTTTTGCTTACGTTGTACCTGCGCTGTCCATGTAAAGGTCCAGACATTTATAACAGTTTGATTTCCAATATTTTCTTAACAGAAAATAAGTTGGAAAATGAGTGATTGGAATAAGTGGGAATACAGTCTGTGATGTTTATATCTATGCATGCTTGTCAGAGGAGGGCATAATGACAAAGTACTTCCAGTGTACTCTCTCTCACACACTCTTTCTCTAAATCTTTATCTCTCTCTCTCTTCCTACCTTCTTGTTCCCCTCCTTCCTCCTTGCACGACAAAAAATATTTCCCAATTACAATGAAACCTTACTGTCCTTCAACCTTTTACCCAGTGACAATGATAAAAACAGAAAAAATAAAGAATGAACCATTATGTACTGTTTTTTTTCTGAAATGGTATGATGTGATATTTTCTTCAAAAAGAAAAGCAAACCTGTGAGCATGAAAAAAAATCATCATAAATAAATAATATAATTAATTACATGTTTAGAGTACAAGAAATGACTATAATAATAATACAACGATTTAAGTAATTACTATAAACACTGTAATAACAGACACAATTATATTGCTCAATTTACTTGAAAGTCATATTATGGAATCCTTTAGCTAATGAAAACATTAAACCTGATGATTAAATTTGTTGATGATCTGACTTTTTGCATTTTGATAACTGTGAATAGAAAAAGAGACTGACTGGAATTAGAAAATTTGCAGCAGTATCCCGAAGCAGCAGGTGAGAAGGAGAAACTGAGCTTTTAAAACAGTGGCTCTTTATCGTTCATCATTCCAGACTGTACCATAATACAAGTTGCATTATTATAAATCGTTATGCAGTATGTTTACTTGGAAAGGTAAAAACAATAGTCTAAACTATTTCATAATCACTCTCTTTTTCTCCATTTGTCTCTTGTTCCGTAAGAGGATTGAGGGATGAAAGGGGGATTGACGGCGTGGAAGAAGAAGGTAACTGCTCAAGAGCTGGACTCACAGTTTGTCCACTGTTGCTGTCTATGCTAATTTTACACACAGTTTCTTTAGCTTGGGCCAACCTGGGCACATTGTCTTTCACCTCATTGTTTTGTTCTTCATTCCACAACTCTTTGTCCCTGGTGGGAGAGGCAGGAGGAGAAGATGAGTGGGGAGCATCCTTGGTTTTACGGCTGGCATCTCTAAAACTAGCTAGAGGTGGGCGCAATCGCACACCACTGCGAGTTGAACCTTCAATAGCTTTCTGGAGCTATGACAAAGACATAAGTTGGCAAATTCAGGTTAGTGTAAGGTGAAATCAGCAAGCAGACGAATACACCTGTTTTAATAAATGCTGACTCAAAGTGGTAGAGTCACAAGGTATAGAAAGCACGTAAATGTCACTTACCTCTTTAAGTGCTACGACTCCTACTAGTTGGCCTATACTGGTGACATAGGCATGACTAAGCCCCAGTAGGGAAAACAGAGTGTGTGTCTAAAAGAACATATGTAACATGTAAAAATAAATTAGTGGTAAATGCACAATAAGAAATAGTTGAAATCACGAAGCAGAAATTTTGCAGGCAATTATATGTATATTTCAAACACAATACACACACACACACACACACACACACACACATATATATATATATATATATATATATATACATATATATATATATATACACACACATATATATAGAAAAATTCATATTTACAAGTGAAAAACACAAAAGACTAATTTCAATATCAAAATATTTAAATACATATGTAATAGCTTACCAAATAATTATAATAATAATAGTGATAATAATAGTAATAATACAATATTCATTCATTCATTCTCTCCCGCTTTATCCTCTATTAGGGTCGTGGTGGGGTTCCCCATGCCCATCCAGGGGAGAACGTCTCGGGCGCTGGGCAGATACACCCAGGACAGGGTGCCAATCCATCGCTGGGTACACAATCACACACTCAAACACACTCTATATGGGGCAATTTAGAGAATTAAATTGATCCATGTTTTTGGACTGTGGGAGGAAACCGGAGAACCCGGAGGAAACCCACGCGGACACGGGGAGAACATGGAAACTCCACCCAGATGGGGATTCGAACCGGGAATCCCTAGCGCTGAGAGGCGAACATGCTAACCACTAAGCCACCGTGCCGCCCTAATACAATATTTATCCTACTAAAAAATAGTAGTTACCATGTATACACTACAGTATAATATATAGATTACATTATGCATTTTTTCCCACATGTACTGGAAAAAAAACTTTTTTTTTTTTTCGGATTACAAATATTTTTGGTGCTGAATATACTTTCAATGGCAATGTGCTCAAAGGTGACTGGAGCTACCTTATGCAACGATGTTCTCTCTACCAGTTGAAATGGTGAAGGATCAATGCGAATCCTATCAATATCTATTGGCTTATCCAACTCTGCCTCCTCCCAGGCTTTGATCTGAACAGGTCAACCAAAAGATTTTTCAGTGATATCATAAATGCTAATGAAATAATGCAGATAAGAACCTTTTAATAAAGATTTTAAATAAAATATTTAATGGGTTGACCTCATCTGGAGTCATGCTTTCTGGTACAGGGGCTGGGATGGCATCCTAAAAGAAAGAAAGAACGAAAGAAAGGTAAGGTTTTCTAATGTAACTTTTAAGGTATGAAATACAAAACTCATAACAGTGAAAAGTTGGTCAGAATATAAATAAAATATTTACAAACATTTTGCATATGAATAAAATTTCCATAAGAAATTAGACATTTCTTATATGTTTCAGTTTTTAAGTACACTTGCAAATTACCAAATTTTGACAAATTATTAAAAAATAGGAATATATATATATATGTGTAAAGTCACAAAACTTAACTGCAACAATAAATGCAAGTGACATGCAAGTTATAGCACAGAATCTCAAAATAATATTCATTGTTAAATGTTAATTGTTTGATTTGTTAGATAGTTTGTGCAAGTCTGAGTTTTGTCTATCATAACTGCAGATAATGTAATAAGCACATAAGAGTTACGGTTAGGTTTACCTTACTACATGATGTGCAAAAGTATCATTATGTTAATAGATTGTTTTGTGTCATTTACATACTAACTATTCATTACTTTATGAGCTGGGAGCACATTTATATTATTACATTATAAGCGTCATTACATTGTGAGTTTTAATAGGCAAATTCTTTCCTATGAATGTATTATACTAAATATGAAAGATCGCTTCATAGTTGCTTTAAAAACTATCAGAAAAATACTGAATTTATAAACAGCTGATCAGCAGTTTACAAAGCTGCAAACCCCCTGCGTTAAAAATGAAAACTGAGAAATTTGTCTCCACCTAGTGTTACACCTTTCCATGTTGACTCCTATTGAATAATTTAGCAGCCTAGAACAAATTTTAGTTTAGTTAACAAATGTTGGTTAATAATACTGCTACAAAACTATACAAATGTAAAGGATTAAATAATTTAACATGCAGTAATTTTGTTAACTTATTTTCAATTCTGTATTCTCCCTTTACCCATATGTGTAAGCTGCACCTGTGACTCGGTCGGCTGTGATGAGGGTGAGGTCAGCAAGAGGCGATGAAAAGCACTCCTCAAAGATCTTAGTATGCCTGAGATCAACAATAGCATCAATAAACTCATTGACATTTTATATTTCAACATCAGAAGGATAACAAATCTAACTTGGTAGTTTACATTATACTAAGTATTTGCTAATATTTAATACAACTTGAGATACTACAATAACAGCATTTTACATGCACTTTATTATATCATACCATCAATACAACCCAAAGTATAAAACCCTGCTTAGGGCCCAATGGTGGAAAAGGCTGCCACAGTCCTGTAGCCATTATAGCACTACTATATAGTGTGTACTGTATTATGCCTGTAATGTGTTTATAATGTAATTTTTATAATGTGTTTATTTATAAAAAATAATAATAATAAAAAAAAATTAAGTATAAGTATATTAGAAAAGTGATATCTGTTAGAGTCTAAATATCTCTGATGCAACACAAATGCAGTAAATAAAAAAGGTACAAATTCTGCTCTTGAAGGAGACTCACCTGATGATGTGGGATTAGTAGAATCCAGTGGACCATTTTGCTCGTCCAGGACTGGCTTAATCTGCATTTTATTTAGAACAGAATGGCATCACAGAGCCCAGTTTAAGCAAGCTAAATATACCTTATACTGATATTGCTTTCACCTTCTCTTTACACTCCTCCCCCAACTCCTCATCTACAAGTGTGAAGGACTCCCGGTTGACCTTTATATCTGGGCTGGAGATTCCCTGACCATGGTTTAAAACTCGTCTTTCAGTTGACAGCCACCAGTCACATGCTGCTTGAAGTTCACATCTTTCAATTGAGCCCAATAAAATCATTGACTCTAAGGATAGAAATAGTTAACATCCATTCTTTATGTACAAAAGAGGTTCCATCTTGATATGAACCTGTAAATGATTAGTAATTCATCTTATTTTTTTCAATTGTAAATTGCTTTCAGATCAACAAAACCACTATGTGTGTGTGTTTGTGTGTGTGTGTGTGTATACACACCCACTGAATCCACAACTGGGATAGTTTTGAGAGTGGTAGTCTGCAGTAGGTGAAGAAGCTCACGGTATGTTGATTGTGGAGACAGGAACTTCACCTTTCTTACCATGATGTCCTCCACAAATATATTATACTTACTATGAATCAAGAATTTAAAAATGGTGCATTAAAAAAAAAACTTATTGTGTTTAAATAACAAATGTAAGTTCAGTTTTATTTTTGTAAAGCTTAGTACCTGATGTGACCAAAGCCAAGTTCCGGGAGGTAAGGAAGTTTTTTGACCTGTATAATAGAGTCATAGAGAGATGGCTGCAAGCCCTGTGCCACCATATTAGCCAGAATCACTGCCACCATCATTGGCAAAATATGAGAGATCTGCCCGGTGAGCTCAAAACAAATCACTGCTGTTGACACAGTGTGTGTTACTGCACCAGTCATTGCTGCTGCACCTGGAGACACACATATTTATTCATTCCTAAATATTATTCCACTGATTGCCTTTTGCCTTGACTGAGTAGTACTCACCAATTACAGCATAACCTCCAGGTAAGATTCGGTACACAATGCCATCAAACAAAATTCCATTTGGAAACAGAGTGGCCATTATCTCTCCCACCAATCGGCCAAATGCAGCTCCTAAACAAACAATAATGTCAACAGTGCAGAAATTATTCTAGTTTCTTGCATTCCAAATCAATAATCCTCAAAAAAACATGATATTAACTGAGTGAATTATTTTAAAAAAATGCAGACCCAGTATGAAGACTGGCATGAAGGCACCAGAGGGAATTGGCATAGTTGTTGATACAGCAGACATCCAAAACTACATCACAGAGAAATAAAAAGACATAGACAGAGAAGGAATTACAATGAGAAATACTATATGTTTGCAGTTTAATGTAGCTTTGCCAAGGATATAAGCTAATGCGTAAATCAATAAAAATCAAAGACAACTATGCTTCTATGTATCTATGTACTTGGCCTGATTTATTTATAGAAAATAATTATTACATATCAAATCTTTGTAAGTGACAAAGATATGTGAACAATTAGGAATAAATATTGTGCTAACATTTTATTGCAGATGAGCTATTGCTCATAGCCAATGTACATTATCACTCATTTTAAATCTCTCTCTCTCTCTGATAATCCCACAGATTATAAGACTGTACGTTATTTTCATTATATAGCTTGTTAGTCCTCTTTATCTTTTTTAATATACTGTACCTTCACTAATCTACTTTGCTCTTTGAGAATTACACATTCTGATCAGAGATATTCACTCTGGTAAGACTTGTATTGTACACTTGTATGTATTGTAATCTGGTAAGATACAATAAAGGCATAGTAGGCACAAATCACAATTGCTGTGGTTCCTGCCTTTGGCCATCACAGCACTTAGACTTCTGCTGACATTTTGACTTTTTCTTTTGAATAAAATGTGTGTACCTTCATTAAGAAGAAAAGAAGAAGGATGATAAAGATGCTAATTTTTGGATGAAACCAAACAGATGAATGACTCAGACCAGGTGGCAGATTGGAGTCCAAGATTTTCGTCCAGGTGAAGTTATCAAACAGAGAGTTGATACACTCCCTGGGCATCAGCTACACATAAGGACATGAAAAAGCAAAAATTATATGCATATAACATAAAAAAGAATATTACGGGAATTACTTAAACAATTTAAATCTAACTTAGTTCTGTTTTCCTATTGTATCATTCTGGGTCCAAAATTTTACTAGATATAAATAGACTAGATATTTATGATTTAAAATGTAATGCCTTAATAACTAACAATAAAGTTCTTCATTTATTCTTAATAAATATTAATCACTGATTTCATAAGGAGATATGTTTTTAGTTGTTACCTTGAACAGGTCAGATTCGTAAATATATTGAATATATATTTTATAATGTTCAACAACAAACAAACATTAATGAAGATAAAGAAGATAAAGAATTAATCAAATGAAATAATCAAATAATCACAGCTCACCAAAAGAATAACCATAATTTAATCTAACTAAGGATTAAAGGAGGCAAAATCTCAAACAGAGAAACTAAGAACATTTTTTTTATTAAAACAATGACCTTGTTTACTTTATTCATTCATTCATTCATTCATTCATTCATTCATTCATTCATTATCTTCTACTTTATCCTACATTTGGGTTGCAGTGGGGTTCCCCATGCCCATCCAGGGGAGAAAGTTTCGGGAACTGGGCAGATACACCCAGGACAGGGCGCCAATCTATCGCTGGGCACACACTCACTCACACAGACATACAAACATGCATACACACTCTATATGGGGCAATTTGGAGAACTCACTTGACTTGATCCATGTTTTTGGACTGTGGGAGGAAACCGGAGAACCCGGAGGAAACCCACGCAGACATGGGGAGAACATGGAAACTCCACCCAGATGGGGATTCGAACCAGGAATCCCTAGTGCTGAGAGGCGAATGTGCTAACCACTAAGCCACCGTGCCGCTGTTTACTTTACAGACTAATAAAACTAATGAAATAAAAAAAAATCTGTACCTGATCATTAATACATAATACATATTTAAGAACATTTTGTAATAAATGCAAAATTTAATTGCATTGCTAGTTTGATGAAAATGGACTAATGTAGTGATTTATTATACTGTAATTTATTACATGTATCAAACATATTAACAAACATAGTTCAAACATGTATAAGAGTAATCCTACTTTAAGGTTATTAAAACTTTAATTGATTTCTTTCATCCTTCAAGGATTCCAAGCTATGATATTTAGCAGATGAAATAACAAAACCTCTTCTAGACATGACTTTGTCATTAATGAGCTGATTAATTATAGCAGTTACATTTACATTTTATGTTTAGTCAATTAGCAGACGTTTTATCCAAAGCGATTTACAAATGAGAACACCACAAGTCAGAAGTTGTTGGAGAAAACCAGCTACACTGTAGAATTTCAAACCTGATCGTTAGCTGATCCTGCACCCCCCCCCCTCCATTTTTTTTGGAATGCCAAATCTGAATTTTGTAGCTGCTGCACAATATAAGCCTTACAGACATTTATACAATCAGGATTTTCGAAAACCATAAAGGATATATTGGATTAGAGGATAAAAATATAGATCACAAGCTTTAGTAACAGATTTAATAACAGTTCTAGAAGGTTTAACAATTGTATTGTATGTTTTTTTTTTTTTTATTTAGTCTACAGCATTTAGTTATGGCTGCAGTAAGTGTGCACTCACATTAGCTGTACTATCACTTAAAAATTGTTTACCAACAATAAACTTTTAAGGTTAAAATTTAATAACAAAATGAAATGTTTGAAATGTACAAAATTTAAATAAAAACATTTTGTATAAGTGCCCTCTTCATTTGATAAAATTTGCAGTACAATGCTCAAACATACCTCACCAGCCATAAACTGACCAAATCCTGGAGGAAATGTAATGCTGGCAATAATTAAGGTCACCACACCAGGATAAATCAGACGACTAGAAAAAGCAATTGACATATATTCTATTATACTGAAGAAGTAAAACTAAAAAACTAAAATATGTTATATGCAAGTTTCTTACTGTTTTGTGAGGAATTGTGTAAATGCTGTTGGCCTTCTCATAAACAAAACAACCTGTCTATTCAGATAGACAAAAAAGGCACCAAGGAATCCACATGATATCCTAGAAGAAAAACATGACAATTTGCGATGTATAAACCCCCAAATGCTTGAAATACAAGAGATATTTGATATTTTAAAATAAAACTATATTTGTTAAATGTAGAGTTAATAGTGTGCTACTGAGACAACATTCATTATACAGTTTAAGTTATTTAGCATTTTTTAAAAAGTATATTTAAATACATTTTTACACACCCAATGATAGCAAATGCCGGCAGCTCTTGCAGGTCAAATGGAAAGTCCATCCGAAAGTTAGTACGGAACAGAGCTGTAATTGTGACTGTGGACAAATAGGAAAAAAACAAAGACATTTAGAATAAAAAAAGCATCCTTGTATTAATGAACTTGAAAATGGATTTTAGATTTTGCCCAACCAGAGTCTTTGTTCCACACAGACAGCACTCTGAATATGAAAGCACTGAATGTGGCCGCAAAGTATCCTCGCCAGTAATTCCTCACAGCAAAATATGTGGATGTGACTTCAATACTAAATAACACACCTGCAGGAGGGTCAAGAGTGAAGGAAAAAAAGAAAGATGAAGAGAGAAAAAAAGATAGAAACATGAGATTGTAATGTACGGAAAATATAAAGAAAAATGATCACAATACATGAGAACAAAAAATGATGCAAATGAAGCAGGTGAAAGCAAATGTAAAGGATGAAAAGCATAACAGAAGTCTGTTCTTCCAAATACAACTTGTGTTAATTTAATACCTGTTTGAAATTAAGACAAGAAAAAATAGGAAATTGAAGCATTTATATAAGGATAAAAATCATCAAAAGAAACATTGGTTTTACCTCCTAGAGGTGTGCCAAAACAGCAGCCAACACCTACAGCACACCCCACTGTCAGAATATCTGTATAACCATAGGGGTTCTACTAAGAGAGACAGAAAGAAGGCCCAGGTTACAGAGAACAGAGGAGAAAGAGTGCAATTAGGAGACAGAGATACAGAAATACCCTGTAATAAGTGAGGATAAGAAATTACAGAGAAAGAGTGCTGTGTGGATGACAGTAAATAAAAAAGTAAATAAAAATGAAAAAAATAAAGATAATCACTTTAATTCAGAATAGCCACTAAGCTCATTTCTAAGACACACTCACAGGACACAGAGCTCAAAGTCAAACACCATGTTCCTATGTACACAATGATTGCAATACAGTACCGAAGCATCAACCTTACATTAGCTACTCCATACATTGACCTTAATATAAGTTTATTTGCTAATTACTGAATTTCTAACTTATTACTGCCTGTAGTGTCTTTTGAGTAAAGTCAAAATCAGACAGAAATAGAAATCATTTGGAAATTGACAACGTGGGGGATCCCAAGGCAGTTGGCCGATCCTAACCTGACATTTGCTGTCAAAGATTGTGATCATCGGCTGCACATAAAGGCTCTTCGAAAACTCAAAAAATAAAAAAACAATAATACTATAAAAAAACAAGAAACCATTACAGCCTGATCCACTAGTTTGGTTTTGATGCTTCCCCTTTTAGTGATTGCAGGCAGTCGTGATTGCACAAACCATCATGTGTGCATATATGTGCTGCCTTACTCAGCATTTTTTCTCTCTAAACGTAAACGTTTGCAAAACGTCACATGAACCTGCTAAATTTGAGTTGCTCCATGAAATCCAGATGGGAATGTACAAACCCAAATAGAAAGTCACAGTAAAGGGCATGGTCAACCCCATCCTCATGAAACTGGTGTCTAGTGAAATTAAATGCTTGTCAATGCCGGGCAAGAAAGAAAGGTCCAGGTTGTATTGCGTGCTCACTCTCATTTTCATTTTCGCCACAGACAGACATGTCCTTGTCTTGAACACCTTTTCAGTGTTAACACTGAAACTTTATAATTCCCCCGAGGAGCTGGTAGCAGTAAACAGTCAAAAGTCTAAAAAGACTGACACGTTTCAGTTGACATCTAGAAGGTTTGCACACTGTGATAATGGCATTCAGGTAAATGCAAGTCCTCTGACAGGTCCTAATGCCAACCGACTGCATCTAAAGCTGTGCATGTCACTCTGACTCCTCCACAAGCACTAACCAACACCTCTTACTAAATTTGCTTTATGTTTTCTTGTTGAGGAGTACCAGCATATACTGATGCATGTCACCAGGGACAACATTACATTAACATTTTGTCATTTAAGCAGACGTTTTAGCCAAAGCGACTACATCTTCTCCTCTGTTCTATCATTTCTCTCACCATTCTGCCTGGCCTTGAACCTGATGCTGATGCACCACTTTTATTTTTTTAAAGGTGTTTTCAGAGGAATTACCACCTATTATCAAACCAAAACTTAAGTAACCACCTATGTTTTTTGTCACGGAACAACATATAATAAACATCAATTAGGTTTGTGTTAAAAGCAATAAGGAACAAGAGGGCGTGGCATTATTGTGAATAAATAACAAAAGAAAAGTATTGTTGGGTGTGACGTGTAGCCGAGTACACTTACGTATCTTTCCCGTGATTTATTCACAATACACAACCTGGACAGCACAGTGACGGCTTAGCATGTTTGCCTCTCAGACCTGGGGATCCAGGTTCGAATCCCGATCTGGGTGGTTTCCATGTTCTCCCCGCATGGGTTTCCTTCGGGTTCTCTGGTTTCCTCCCACAGTCCAAAAACATGGATTCAAGGTAAATTGAATGCTCTAAATTTCTATGGATGTCTGTGTGACTGAGTATGTGCCCAAAAAAAATTTGCACCTTGTCCTGAATGTATCTGCCAGGGCCTGACACGTTCTCCCCTGGATGGGTATGGGGAACCCCTTCCCTGACCCAAATAGAGGATAAAGTGAAAGATAATGAAAGAATAAATTCACAAGCTCAAGTGCCTTATTGCTTTTTTAAAACGGTTACAAACATTATAAAGAAAAATAAAGTTTGATTCATAAATGCGTTTATCGAAAACAAAAACACTAATAAACTGGACTTTTGCAACGTAATCTAGTCTGTTTTTTAAAGTGAATGCTGATCATGTTTCCGGTTTGTCTAACAATCACATACTGCCATCTAGTGGCCATATTACAAAACACAATTTATAAAATATCAGGAAATATAATGTATTGCACATCTATACCATTATCTGGTTTATCACATTGTGCTACTTTGCGTACCACCAGTGGTACCACAGTTTAAGAACCACTGGTCTAGTAAACTAATAAATAACGGAGTTCATTGCTTCCATAGTCTATTTTCTACACTTACCATATAGAGAGAATTTGTAGTTGTACATCTGGTTTCTTTTTTTTTTTTGGTCCTCTGTTGGTCCTTTTTTCTCTATTGGTCAGGACCATCACAGAATAGGTATAGTTTGGGAGGTATATTGTTTATTGTCAGTTCTGCAGTGACACTGATGCAGTGAGGGGGGTTTAGTGCAGCAGTGCTACTGTATTTTCATTCAAACACCTCAGTGACACATCTGGGATAGGAATAATACACCAAGCAAATAATACCTGCTCTGTGGTGGTACTATTGGGGTCCTGACCATTGAAGAACAGAGTAAGTGGAATTTATAAAAGGCATCATTTCTCCTGGGAATCAATAAAGTAATAAAGTATTCTTATTCTGATGTCCTGGCTTGATTGATGTTTCTAAAAAGGGCAGGAGAGCTAATCTAGGGTTAGATTCAAGACTTAAACCCAAATCAGGGCAGTGTGAAAGCAATAGTATAATGCAACAGTTCTAATGTTATTCATATTCCGCAGACACAATGCACTGTAAACTAAAGCAGGCGTTACTTGCCTCCTATAGGGGCAGCGAAACAGGTGCCCACTCCCACTGCACACGCACACACCAGCAGGTCCTGCACATGGGTGCTATTCTGGGCGGGGTTAAGAAAACAACGCAGAGGCAAACATTCACAGACACATACACACACAAACAGGGGAGGGAAGAGAGTTAATATCTATCCTATTAAAACAGAGAGCCAACAACAAAGGCCAGTCAGGAGCAATATTACAGTAGAAGAAATACATGGAGCTACATGAAAAAAAGCAGATCTTAAAAATAAATAAAAAAATTGCAGCCAGAAAGCTTTACAGATAAATATAAGGGCATAGGTGGGGTAACAAAGCCATTGTATTTTTACCTTTAACCTCAAGCCTGAGGCTTTTGGTAGAATTTAAAAGTGCCAAAGCTAGTTTAGTGGGAAGGGGGTTTTGAATGCTTAAGCAAGTAAAACATGCTCATGACACAGGCTTATGCAAGTGCACCGAAGTTATCAGGCATAAACACACACAAAGCAGACACACAACAAAAAGTGTGGGCAACATTACCTCATACACGCCTGTGAAGATGGACATGACTCTGCTGAGCACAGCAGCACATATACTAGCAATGTGAACAAAAGGACCCTGGAGAATGTCGAAAAAAGACACAATCTAAAACTATGCCCCACATCTGCAACATCATTATTAATTAGTTAAAAACATAATTAGCAAGTAAATAATCAATGAATATAATGTCCCAATATGCCATCTTAAAAAAGAGAAGTACAGCACATTTACCTCCTTTCCCAAAGGCATGCCACTGCCCAGACTAGCTGTCAGACCGATGACTTTAGCCACAAAAGCTTTAAGAGTTAAATACTCTTTGAGCACTACACCTCGCAAAATAGTCTTTAGCTCCGGAATACCAGAGCCTGAAATAAAGGAAGAAACATATATGAGTTCTGTAAAGATGCCAGTAATTTGTAAATGCTACATTTTAAAATAGGAAAATCAGAGGCAAAAAGCAGTATTATACAAGATATAATGAACAGAATTTCAATACAAATTTTAAGACAGTTAAGTTAAAAATGTTTTAAATTAAAAATATTTTAATATGGCAAGAATTTACAACAGGTTAAATAGACACATGCTCAATTATATAATAGAGAAAGCACAAAAAGTTACATACCTACAGCTTGTGGGGAGACCAGGTGGCAGAAAATAGAGGAGAACAAAATAAGAATGATAGGATATGTAACCCATGCCAAAAATTGGAGTGGCACATTTCCTTTCAATTCTGCATATATCCATTTATATGCTGAACAAAAGGGAAAGATATTTAAATTAAATACAATATTAAGGCAGCTCAACCAGTTTTGGAAATTGCTTAGTTGGTTACCTTGCAAGCTTTTTGCACTAGCGTAATCCATAGACCAGCTGACCAAAGCCATAGTAAGACCAAGCAATACCAAGAATATCCAGTCCTCCCCTAATTTTGTCACTAAATATATTTGAATCCGGCTGAGACAGTCTGCAGAAAAATGTACACCAAAAACAAATTCACTGTCAAATTCTGACAGATGATTTATTGACCTAAAAGTGTTGTACGCAAATAATTCCTTTTTATGGAAAACAATAATAATTATTTATGTGCATGTTCTTACAGTTTTAATTGTCTACCAGATTTTTTTATTGCAAACATGCAGATGTCACCCCAATTTTGGAGTTTATTCTGAATAAAATACATTTTATTGTTCTTTCTTTGTTTTATAAAATCTTTCTGAAAAAAATAATTTCTGCACTTTGTCTGACCTACATTGAGAATCCATGTAATAAACAACCAGTGTATATATTAAACACTTTACTAGCCTTGTAACTACAAAATTTTTATTTTATTCTATGTTCATTCATTCATTCATTCATTCATTATCTTCCGCTTTATCCTCTATTAGGTTCGCGGTGGGGTTCCCCATGCCCATCCAGGGGAGAAAGTTTCGGGGCGCTGGGCAGATACACCCAGGACATCTTTCACTGGGCACACACTCACTCACACACACACGCACACAAACACAGTCTATATGGGGCAATTTGGAGAACTCAATTGACTTGATCCATGTTTTTGGACTGTGGTAGGAAACCGGAGAACCCGGAGGAAACCCACATGGACACAGGGAGAACATGGAAACTCCACCCAGATGGGGATTTGAATCGGGAATACCTAGTGCTGAGAGGCGAACATGCTAACCATGAAGCCACCGTGCTGCCCATTCTATGTTTATTATTTTTTTTATTTTAACAATAGTTATATATTTTTTATATAAAAATAATAGTAGTATTAACCACAAACATTGAAATATTTAAAATCCAACATAGTACCTTGACATTTTGAATAAGGGCGGTGTTTCTTTGTTGAGGAAGTATGGCTTAATCCTGGGGTCATGGGTCCTGCCTCCAAGGTGGTGTGATGGGCTCGGCCATAGCCTCGCATTACTGCTCTAGCATTGTCAGCATTTTTGTTCAACTTCTTGTCAGTAAGTAGGTGTGTTGCCTCCCTTTGGGCAAAACTACCCATTTGTTCCTTGTACTCTCCATAGAGCTGAAAAAGATAAAGACTTGTGTGTAAAATAGAGAGACTACAAAGGTATTTATTGTTATCTTTTAAGTCACTCAGTTTGGGGGCACAGTTTGTCTATGTGGGAACAAAAATGCAGATTCCCATAATATCAAAATCAAAAACATTAAGAAAAGAAAAAGAAGTCTTTGATATTAGGGTATTAATTTCTGTTATTAAGGTTTGGTTAAATTATATTTAAAAAAATGTTCCCACAATGGACACAATGATTCTGTGTGTAGAAAAAAAAAGTATGCTGTTGATTCTTCCTAACTTATGCTGCAATAAATCAGCATTGTAATGTAGTGGTGTACATGACATTTGAGACTCGGGTCACCAGATTAAATTATGCTCCTGTGAATTGTAGATGACAGTGTCCTGGACCTGTACTTCCCATATGGAAAAGTGCCAGTAAGCAAATCTCACTGCAATGAATTAAGACTTAGGCAAGCCAACCACACGCTTCAATTGATGCTATACCTTAGGGCCATGATCAATGGAAAAGCCAGTATATCATTATCATTAGAGAAAGAAGGAAAAAAAAACTTATTGTGTTAACTCTCTCTCTCTCTCTCTCTCTCTCTCTCTCTCTCTCTCTCTCTCTCTCTCTCTCTCTCTCTCTCTATATATATATATATATATATATATATATATATATAAGAGTTAACACAATAAGTTTTTTATAATTATATATATATATATATATATATATATATATATATATATATATATATATATATATATATATATATATATATATATATATATATATATATATATATATATACACACTCGGAATAACTATATTAATACCATATACAAGATTTTATACAATTGATGCATAAAGGTTTGGAAACAAAACCAAACAGTTCCTTTAGACCAACATCAATCAATCGAAGTAGATTCTGTACTCAGTTTTTGCCATACATCAAAACTCCAAACTAGGGGAAAAATCCAGTTCTTAAATCCAGTTCACAAAAGTCCACCAGCACAAAACACAACTCAAACACCATAAATATTAATATAATACATATACACACCTCACACTATCGTAAATATCAGAATGTAATTGATGTTATTGTTAAACTTACTCAACATTCAATTTACCTTGAATGGAGCTTGAGGCACTTTGCTAAAGAATACATTTTTAAAATTCCTTTAGGGATAAAAAACATGCAACACAGAGTTCTACTTTTACAATATACTGTACCTTAAAAACTCTTATCATTAAGTAATTTTTAAAGTGTTTAAGGTATATTGTAAAAAAAAATGCTACTATTATATTTCCTTTACAAAGCATAAAAACACAGCTTGATATATATATATATATATATATATATATATATATATATATATATATATATATATATATATATATATATATATATGTGTGTGTGTGTGTGTGTGTGTATGTACACACACACACACACACACACACACACACACACACACATACAACAATCTATTTTTATTTTACAAATATTTGGTAAGATAAGTTAAAATAATACAGTTTTCAAATAACTTAAATAAAAATTGCCATCTCCATGCAACATTTTGTTATTAAATAAACATATTCCCTTTCTTGTAATTTATAAATGGTGCTAAATGATTTGTCCTACCCTTTTCATGGTAGTTCTCTTGGGCATTCTGTATCAAGTCATCTACAAAGTGACTCCACATAGTAAAACAACACACTGAGCTTTGTGTTCACTTGTGAAGTTTTATCACCCCTTCTCCCATCCCATCTCTCTCTCTCTCTCTCTCTCTCTCTCTCTCTCTCTCTCTCTCTCTCCCCACACAAATATACATAAACACAATAACACAAGATAGCTTTACAATTTAATACAAAATACATATTGTAAATAATATGTACTGTATAATCAGAAGAGTCAAATTAGTTCTATATCTTTTAGTTTATTCACCCAAAGTTTACTTTTAACAGGGTGAATACATTTATTAGCCAAAAGTTAGAAAGTCACACAAGATCAACAAGTTTATGTGTGCAGCCAAGGTTGATCCCATCATTCTTTCTTTCCACTCGGTGTTGATTTTTTGGTTAGGGTCGAGGCCAAAATGGTAATTTATTGTCTTGTTGACAGTGTGAGAAAAAGATTTTATAACAGAATTGTATTTACCAAACTTGTCTTTTCATGCATTTTATTGTTTTATAAGAATAAATGTTGAAATATGACATTTGGATATATTGCCTAAACATTTTTATCATTTGTTCTTTATTTATTTCAAATTAAAGCCCCAGCTGATTAACATTTTCAGTATACAATTAGAATTGTCTCTTAAATTGTCTACACACTACATATAAATATTAAGCAAATGAGAGAGAGACAGAGAGAAATTGTATTAAATAACTAAATTAGCTGGGCGGCACGGTGGTTTAGTGGTTAGCACGTTCGCTTCTCAGCGCTAGGGATTCCTGGTTTGAATCCCAATCTGGAATCCCAATCTGGGTGGAGTTTCCATGTTCTCCCCGTGTCCATGTAGGTTTCCTCTGGGTTCTCCGGTTTCCTCCCAAAGTCCAAAAAACACGGATCAAGTCAACTGAATTCTCCAAATTACCCCATATAGTGTGTGTGCCTGTGTGAGTGAGTATGTGCCCAGTGATAGATTGGTGCCCTGTCCTGGGTGTATCTGACCAGCGCTCGAAACGCTCTCCCCTGGATGGGCAAGGAGAACCCACCCTGCGACTCTAGTAGAAGATAAAGTAGAAGATGGATGAACTAAATTAGCCAGTGAGCAGAATAAATCATCAGAAACATTTAAACCCATTTTAAAATACATTATATACTAAGCAAGATGTCACATAATTACATTTTAACAAAAACTAAACATATACAGATATGTACAGAATGTACAGTATGTATGCATTAGCATTCTTCATTTCAAACATTCTTGCATGTAAACAAGTAGTTCATCACATTCATTTTACAGTATATCTGTAAAAATGTTTAAAACCAAATTTACTGCTTATTTAAATGCTATACAGATATATGATTTTATTGTTGTTATTTTGCTATTTAATTACATAATTATAAATCTATAGTTATAAAGTCCTGTAGAACAAATAATAAAGGCACATTCCCTCACTGAAAAGTTGATATCAATGTTGTTAATAAAAGTTTTTAACAATTAACAATGTGGATCAGGTTCACAAATCTTTATTGAAAAAAATGTGAGCAGGCCACAAAATGATTGACACAGTTATAAAAATTGTATCTAGTAATAAAAATTAAAATAGTTTCATTAGTTTTTTTTTTTTTACTTTGGATGTCTTAAAATATTACTGTTTTACAGGGTGATTATAAGAACACGTAATCAGTAATGTGGGTTTTACTAAACAACCCTACTGCATTTTAAATGTGTGAATTTGTTAAAAGCAAAAAAAATTATAATAATTGAATAAATAAGTGAGGGCGGCAAGGTGGCTTAGTGGTTAGCACGTTCGCCTCTCAGCACTAGGGATTCCCGGTTCGAATCCCCATCTGGGTGGAGTTTCCATGTTCTCCCCGTGTCTGCGTGGGTTTCCTCAGGGTTCTCCGGTTTCCTCCCACAGTCCAAAAACATGGATCAAGTCAATTCAGTTCTCCAAATTGCCCCATATAGAATGTGTATGCGTGCGTGTCTGTGTGAGTGAGTGTGTGCCCAGCGATAGATTGGCGCCCTGTCCTGGGTGTATCTGCCCAGCGCCCGAAACTTTCTCCCCTGGATTTGCATGGGGAACCCCACCGTGACCCTAATAGAGGATAAAGTGGAAGATAATTAATGAATGAATGAATAAATAAGTGAGAATGATTCTGATTAATTGGACTAAAATGGACTAAAATACTGGTAACAGGTAAAAACTTTATGGTCAGGTATAAGATACAGCCAACAAAGTTTCACTCATTGTAAACAAAGATAAATAACAGCTCACCAGTTTGTACCAAAATGTAATGATGTATAAAATGTAACAACAAAATAAAACAACAACAAAAAATAATGACAATATTAATTTAGGTCTTTTATCATCAAAATATTCAGACATTTCAGACAAGTATAACAAAAATAATAAATAAATGTCAATAAAGGGGAAGGACACACACACACACACACACACATATATATATATATATATATATATATATATATATATATATATATATATATATATATATATATATATATATATATATATATATATATATATATATGTATGTATGTGTGTGTGTGTGTGTGTGTGTGTGTGTGTGTGTATTTACAAAAAGTTAACAAAAAATTACTACATTAAAAATGAGATAATATAAAAATACTGTATTAAGAGAGAAAAATGCTAAAACAACTCAAAATACAGCAACATCAAGCAATGCTGTATTTAAAATTGAATAAAGTTAAGAGTGAGGAGTTGCTTATAAGCACACAAGAGGTGAAGGGCATAGTGACTTTGAGAGTTAATTAAAGCTTAATAAAAATGCATTCCTTCTTGCAACTAGTCATGAGTATGTCATAATAATAAAATGAGACCCAGTTACTGACAGATAGACAGACACACACACACACACACACACACACACACACACACACACACACACACACACACACACACATGCAGAGTGTTTAATACAAAAGATATAATGTGTGATGATATTTCTAGAGTGTTAGATCATATGAAACAGTAAAACCCACTGTACCTTTAGAGAAGTTATAAAATGTATAGAAAGACCTCTGTTAATAAAGGGCTAGTTAAAGTAAGTGAGTTGTGCTTGCATATAATAGCAGTTATAGCAGCAATTAACAATAAAACAATAGCATTACAATACACAGTATTCTGGAGTTCTATGCTTTTTTTTTAAAGAAATGATCTACTTTTACCAAAATTTATATTCATAACTGTTTTTGATGTGATTCATGCAATCCCTTCCTCTGCACTCTGAAGAGCCAGCACCTTCTGCTCTGTCCTGTAAAACCTTTACATTTCTCATGGGTCCATATCACTGTCCCTTTCACCTTCAGCAAATATGCAGGTATTAGTGAAGGTAACTGCCTTGTGTTTGACAGATGCCCACAATGCAGTGGTGAGTAACTGCTTGGGTCTGTGGTTGACATTGCTCTGTCAACAGTACTTAATACACATGGCAGGAGTATATATATATATATATATATATATATATATATATATATATATATATATATATATATATATATATATATATATATATATTATTTTATATTTAAGAGAAGGTGGGGCTCCATTACACATTGTAAAATATTATATAATATACCCTTCACAATTAAAACATTAAGAACATAAAAATATAAGTAATTTAGATTTTTTGGTAAATCAGATTACACACACACAAACACACTCTATATGGGGAGAATTCAATTGACCTTGATCCATGTTTTTGGACTGTGGGAGGAAACTGGAGAACCTGGAGGAAACCCACACACGGGGAACAACATGGAAACTCCACCCAGATTGGGATTCGACCCGGGAATCCCTAGCGCTGAGAGACAAACGTCCTAACCACTAAACCACCGTGCCGTCCAATTTACTAAATCCCAATTTACAAAAACAGAGATATCAAACTTTTGATCTGATTAGAGTGTCTCAAAACTTATAAGCAGGTATCAATTACTTCTTGCTCTGCTGGCATTCAAAATGTGGCACATAGGACAAATTCTCAAATATTGTAAAGATTTAAAAAAAAAAAAAAAAAACACATAATTTAAATAAGAGGAAATTGTTCAAACCTTCATAAACTAAGAAATGTCTAAAAAAAACTATTATTAAACTAGTTTAAAAATGCTTATTTTTACAGTTGGTGCAATAATTAAAATGTTTCAGACAACTCAAACTATGATGATCTTGCCTGCACAAGGATGAATGCTTAGTTTCTCGTACATTGCACAATTATAAGATGGTAAGACAGGCCAAAAAAAAAATAATAATGAAATAAATCAACAAGTATCAATGTTAGAAAAGCAGCAATAAAAAATTTCTTGGGATCATCATGTCTTCTATAGAACCCTGATGCATCGCAAAAGATTATCTAAAAGACTTTTCAGACTTTATCTGTAGCTACTAGGATGTTGACTGGAACCATATTCTTTAATCATCTTAACATATCACATTATCTTCCACTCCAATACTAGGGACTAGTGTGTGTGTGTGTGTGGGGGGGGGGGGGGGGGGGGGGGGGGGGGGGGGGGGGGGGGGGGGGTACCCCATGCCCATCCAGGAGAGAACTTTTCGATCGCTAGACAGATACACCCAGGACGCTGGGCACTGTTCTCTGGTAATATGATGTAGAAATTCTACTTGAGGTGGTTTTGACATATAAAAACTATGTTACAATACATGGGATAAAAGTCTGTCTCTAAAAAAGGTTAATTAAGATTAACTTAGATTTGGCAAAATTATCTGTCATGGTCATCTCAGTCCCCCTTTTATAAAAATTGGTGAGCTAAACAAGAAAGTGCACAAAAAATCTTGGATCCTGGACAATCTAAAGAGATTTTGTACAGAGTTATGGTCTTAGATTTCCTGCTTTGTGTTTTTCAGTATTATTAGATACTATCTGAGATTAAAGGCCATTCGCTTGGCAAATAGAGGTTGTACAAGTTATTAAAAGCAATTATAAAATTATATTCCTTATTTATCTTGCATGAGATTAAGCTAACTTACCAAATGTGCACAATGTACTGAACACACACACACACATTCTCATGAGGTAAATGGAAGTGCCTCCATCCTAAATAAGTAAAACGATAGGTCAAACTCATAATAAAGAGCTCAACACACTCCTTAATCCTATTTATAGAGCTGCTGACAGAGCTGTATGTGAGCCCTCCACAGGTATTTACTATATATGTGTATATGTACAAGAATAATTTAAGAAAGAAGTGAAAACATCATGAAACCCTGTTTTTACTGAGTAGAGAATGGGTAAACAATGCAATATAAAGAATATCTAATATATCATTTCCAGTCCTCTATTCCTAAAGTAACTATAAGCTTTTGGGGTCAGTCGGGTTACTTTTGTGTACAGGTTGCAATTTTTGGTGTCCCATCTGATTAATAGTGCTTAACGAAGTTTCTGACCCATTTCTTGCACATCACTAATAAGGAAATTAAGAATAAATCATAAACATATGTGATGTTTTAAGATTTTTTTAAGATGTTTTAAGACTAAAGGTAAATGACATAGAAGTATATTAAATACTATGTTTATCTGCCTGGTTATTTACAGAAACCCCCATTAACTTCATCATTCCCTCTTGGCATATTAGTCCAATATATTATAGCTATAATTTAAATTATACCAGTATCACAACAGTTATTAGCCCAGTAAAGAGTTGTATATGTAAGAAATAAGAAGAACTGATTCTTTCCTCTGTTAATACTGTAGAAAATCAGTGGATGTATATTTAACCTGCATGCTCAGGTTTCTGCTAGCACACTGTTACTGATGTGGTGGGGTGCATTTCAGTCAGCACTTATGCTCACACACAACCTAAGTGCTGAATGGGTCATCCTCACAACTATTAATCATCTCAATGTTTCGCACATTACAGAACATTATATATTTTTTATTTAAGTATAATGTTTAAATATTTCTAGCTTAAAACAATGGACAATTCCAGTTATGTTTTTTATTTATTAAATAGTTACTGATAGGTTGGTAGTTCTAATTTAGGCAGAAAACATTGCTATTTTATTTGGGATCATTTGATAAATTCCTCATTAAATAAAATTACTAGATTTACAAATCTGATATTCAATTTTTATATTTTATAGTATTTTATATTGTATGATACATTTACTTTAATAAATATCAGAACTACCTCCTTATTTTATCACAATAACTCTTATTTTATATAATTATTATATAGAGCTTTACATACTCCAACTGCCATTAAGAACCTGATTATTATGAATTTCAACTAGAATCGTAATTAAGACTTTGTAATGCATAGTACATGTTTGTACAGTGGCATATTTAACACAAAATACATTTTCAATACAGTAAAAAGAGGTAGAGGAGGTGTTTTAAAATGTAATATTTCCAATAAAAAAAAATAAAAGTGTAAGTTAAAAATCTACTATAGATAAAGATCAATAAAAGCGCAGTATGAAAAACAGCAGGGTCACACTTATCACAGAATCACATTTACTTACATCATTTTTGTGTGATGACATGCATGCTGCAAGCAACAGGTACTATAAGAAGCACATCCAAAAAACCAGAAACTGTTTCAGCCATAACAGCCAGGACATCATATTGCTACCATGCAAGCACCCATTGGAGGTACTTAGAATAGAATGGAAAATCAATTTAAGTCAGAGCTAATGGAGATTAACATGTTGAAGGCCAACATTTAAAGAGAGTTAATTTTGTTTCGTTGGACTGTTTATGGTGTCATGTTCAGTTCGTACATCTCAGCATGGGCTTTACAAAAAGCAAGATAACAACACAAATGTCCACAAAATTTTTACATTTGAAGGTGAGAGAGACACACAGCAATAGATATTGAGAGACTGACCAGGGTCTGCTGATATCTCAGAGCCTTTCTTTGCGACGCATCGGCAGCCATCGACAAGTTCTCACTGAGCCAAAAATAAACATACACATCGTGCTGCTCCTGTATTACAGTGCCTGGAACGCACAGATACACAAACACAAATACACACAGCGATTTGAGCCTGTCCTACAGTGTTTGTAACACAAAAAACCCACAAGCTAACTTATGTAATAAGAGTTGTACCAGAGAGAGACCTAAAAACTATATTAGTATCTACTAAAGCAATTGTAAAAAAAATATATATATATATATAATTAAGCATAATAATAATAATAATAATAATAATAACAATAATAATAGGATGTTATTATTGTAATTAATTTAATCAATTATTATTATGTTTAATATGTTTGTTATGTTTAGTATTAAATTATTTTATGTAATGGACAAATAATGTTAAATCACACCTTGGTTATTAAAGGCAGAAAGAGAGAAAAAAAATGTAAACTAAACAGTCATATAGTAATATGAGAAAGACAAAATAAAAAAAGTTAAATGGACTTAATTAATCAGATGTATCAACATTAAAAATCAATAATTAAAATCAGTAACACTAGTAATGCTTTTTGGCTAGTAGAATGAAATGATTAAGTTGTAATAAAGTACCAAACGAAATATATGTATATTTTAAAGCTCTTAATAAACACATAACATAAGAAATGATATTCCTTATCAAAACCACAATGGGAAAATTCAGAGCTGAGGAAAAAGTTGGTATCTGATAAACTAACAATATACATATATACATACACACGAATATGGAACAACATACTAAAAGAGTAACAATGCGCATTATAATAATCTATAACTTCACAATGCACATTATAATAATCTACAAAAATTACACAACCTATTATTTTTAGCACTTTCTGTGAATCTGTGAAGAGGATCTAAGCATGCTGTGGAAAACCTTCTACTAATGTGTGGCAAGTCTTCAGTGAATCTTAAAATGTTTCAGACAACAGGTTTGACTAGTGTGTAACTTGTATGCCTGTCAGCATTAAACTTATGGATAGCTAATAATTAGACGTGTCTGCCTTTAATGCCAGTCTCGCAAAAGTCATGTCCTGTGGCATCATGCCAGCTATTGGACTGCCCCTCCCTCCTGGATTTCCGTTTTGCTTCCTCTCTTTTCCCTGCAGGCAAACATGGGAGTGTTTTCGAAAGGATACTGCTTCCCCTTAGGGTGCCCCTGTAACCTGATAATTGTGTGTGCCTGTGTATATGTGTGTGAGTGAGAGAGAGAGAGAGAGAGAGAGAGAGAGATGGGGGGGGGGGGGGTTGTGGTATGAATCTCAGAAACTTTCACCTCGTCAGAGAGGAGGAAGCTGAGACAAACTGTTCATGGGCTGAGCCAATACACACGCGTGTGCACACACACACTCGCTCATTAAATATGACTTTCTTTGCATATTAAATTACATCTGTTATTAATGATAAACTTGCACCTTTTATTAAGGCCTATTCTAGACATTAAATTTGTGATAGTGTAAACCACACTAATCACTAGTCTTTGGTCAAGATAAATAAAAAAAACAACATTTGGGTACAACTAAAAACATCATTGGGATTCACATCAAAAAAAATTCTGGAATCAAAGGTTTACATATCAAAATCAAATGTTAAACATAACACAGGAATAAACTTGTATTTTCTCCATAAAATAAACTAGCATTTAGACATGAGGGTGAAAAATAGTACTTTATAAAGTAGTAACATGAGTAAGTAATCTTTATGAAACGTAACATTTAGTTTTTGTAAAACTGCCTCACTCTCCAACATTTTAGGGTACTAGCTTATACACGGCTCTATGATTTCTGCATAGCATTACAATGGGGTTTTAGTCTGGACTTTGCAAGTTTCAAGCAAATTTAATATGGGTTTTGTGGTGTTCAGTGTGGAGATGACTAGGAGGCTCTGCTGATGATCAGTTGCTGCCTATAGAAGATGGAGAGCCTATAATTAAATGTTGATTTATTGCAGCCTTTTAAATAAAGTCAGTTCCTGTGCTTGTGAAATCCTGTCTCATCCTTTTTCGTTCTCAAGCGATCACACATATCAACATTGGATTTATAGAAATAGAAAAATTTAAAGCAAACAAAGGCTTTAAAATGCCCAAAATACACATTATATATATACATTCCAACCGAAAAAAAAAAAAAAAAAAACTCAATAAAAGACATTTTTTACAGTTATCTTGAATTATATCATAATACATCAGCGCTTCTGAAAAAACAAATCTGGCAGCAAAAGCACTCTAGATGAACAAGGCAGGCCAGCAAAACAAAAGCAACGAACGTGGAAGGAACTTCAAAAACGCATCGGTGTAATTAATAGGCTGCAGGGAAACAAAATAAATGACATGACAAAGTTCTTTAGAAGTTGACATTCACAGGGCAAAGTTATCTGGAATTTATTACACAAACAGCATCATTTCAATTACATAGCAACATGTCATCACCGTGATAAAGAATGAGACAGCAGCCACAAATGTAAGACTGACTGTTCCAGCCATGCTTCATATTCCTCAAATTAAACACATTACAACAAAATAAACAGAAATACATTATTTGTGGAGCCCCTACCACCATGTTAGGTCAAATGTTCAGAAAAACACACACTTGGACAAAAATAACCCAAATAAAATCTCCATTTTACATTTTTATTTATAAGAATACATTATTTTACAAAAATATCAATTTAATAATTAACAGTATTGTCCACAGCACCATATAATGCTTATAAGGAAAATGGCACCGAACAAAGTCAAATTGGTGATTTTATTAAAAAAAAAAAAAAAAAGTGATTCTGGTTCAGAACAATTTTCTTAAAGATAATCACCAAAGAAGCCTGACAAGCTTGACCACATGAGATCTGTTAAAACATCTGAACATTTTCATAAAATGTGTCATCTTTTACATACATACATACACGTTTATTTATAGATGTCAAATATTTTGGTCAAAATGTGCGGTAATGTGGTAGTTAGACCCAATAAAGGCCTAATATTTCAACACATAAAAATTAGGCTAAATACAAGGCATATTTTATTGCAACTGAACGTTCAGCACGGAACATTTATTACAATTGCAAATTTATACTTTTAAGCTGTATATATTTTTACATCAATTAAATACTTCTTAAATGTAAATTGTCTAACATGTGGAAAAATATCTGGGATATAAACTCTGCTTAAATTTGACACATAAGCCAATTGATGAAACAAAAGAAAAAAAATATCACTTGCTGATCTATTAACACAAAAGTTAAATTTTATTTCTATTGTGTGCACAGCTGAACACAGCATTACAGGAAATTCTTATGCATGTTCACTCCTCAAAATAGAAGAAACTGTACACGATAAGCGTTTTTAACCAGATTATAATATTTGGCACTAAACACATGTATCCTTTTATGTACATATTTTCACATCTTGGTCCTGCCATCACTTTCATAACTGCCAAAGCATATATATGTTTTTCTTAAATATCAGACATTCCAATCAATTCTCGCATATTTCTGTTAAAGAAATGAATTGTAAGGTTTTAGATTACTTTACTTTGTAAAATTACATTGTTAGTGCTCAACAAGGGCATGCAATTGTTCTTCCTATATTTTGTGATTTATCAAAAACAATTATACAAATATAATTTCTTGTTTGGTGAGATACTTTTAAGATATATATTTCTTACTATGTAAATTTCTAAACAATACATGCAAAATAAATCAATAAAATGCCCATACCTAATTGTAACAGTATAACATTTCATTTTAAAACATTATCAATTACTAATATATACACATACATATATACATGCACACACACCGTGGATGACTGAAAAAAATAAAAAGTACAGTAATATACAACACACTTCTTTGTGTTTTAAATTGGTCAAATGAACTATGTTGGTGTGTAAAATATATTGTGCACGCATTAAACATGTCACTTTGGCAGGTTTTTTGACTTCTACTGCCTCCTACAGTCAGAAAGTTAAAAGAAGCCTTTGAGGAATGCATGTGTATTAAACACATGGCTAAATTAATGTAGAATGTTTAGAAGTTTAGAGTCCAGTACAGCAGAATAACACTGTAAAGCAAAGCACCGATGCAGTTCAAAACTACTTAAAGACAGATCAAAGCATCCACATAAGTAAAAAGAAAAAAGGTCACATTTGTATAAAACAAACACGTCACAATAAAATTTAATAAAAAAAATGCCGATTTTCTGTCACTTTGATAGATGAACTGATCAGTGTATTAAAGGCCATAGAACTGTCAATATGCATATTGGTTAGATTTCATACCTAAGAACAATTGTTGATATTTCATTTAAGTACAAAACAAGTCCTGCAATTCACAAGTATGTCAGGTATTTATAGATTCATATGATTCAAACTCATTCACAGAATAAATCAACTCATAAATCTTTGTTATATTTGAAAATATGTATTTAAAAGAGAGGAAATGGCGTCAGTAAATATATGCATCTTAAAAAGTTATATATGTTTTAAAAATTCTAAATACTGAAGACCAAAATAGCTGTAAAAGGAAAAACATACTGATGATGGTCTAATTATTTGGGCAGTACTTGGGGAAGAGGTACAAGTCTTTGCAGAGTGAGCTGGTAAATTCTGACATTTCTTTGCAGCGATGATGTGCTGAACCTGGAGCGTGGCCCTCTCTCTCCTTAATGCGACCATTCACCTACACAGATGTAGGTAAATATTAGCAGGTATGTGTAGTCACTTGCTTAATTACTTGCACTGGGAAATGCAAAATCTGTGCAGTACCTGTACCAGGATATCTGATAAATGTGTGTCCCTTGCACTCTGTCTCATAACAGAATTGAGTTCTTGAATGAACCAGGAGCCTTTCTTTGTATTTCTCATTGCAGCAGTGCCTGAAACCACACACACAAGTACCCAACCATCACAATTATTTAACTTTATCTTAACTAGATACATTAATTTAGATGTGGAAATGTTTAGAGTCTGGATGCACAAACATGCCTCAAAGTAACCAAGTAAACATTTTGTATGAAAATTTACCCCTGAGCTGTTACATTACAGAAACTCACTGTATAATATTTGTTAAAATGTAGAATGAATATATGTAGGTAAAAGTATGTTTACTATGTTTAACTAGCTTGGCTATCAGCAATACAAATTTATATTTAATATAACAAAAGGCAATACTCCCCTATTCTATCTGACCAAGCTAGTTTATTGATATTCCTTTAGAACTGATGTTTATCTAACTCGGTTACAAACGAGAGTTCTTATTGATTCTAAGGCTTGAATAATACATGTGCTCTCACTTTTCAAGTTATAACAGGATTGTGACTGGAAGTCTATCTGAAGCCATTTAATAAATTAAGGGCATTTTAAGGCCTTCCAAGTACCGATTAAAACTACACTGAATGCTAATTTTAGTGCAAATATAATTTTCCATACACTAAATTATCAATGAAACACTGACAAAGTTTAACTTTAAGGCAAAAACAACTTACACAAACACAAAAAATACACAATTATTAATAAATAGATACACACTGAAACCTTTCAGGGTAGCAAATCCACAGATCATGTCTGATCTCTGAGGCAATTTCACTCTTAAAGTTTCGCTTATGCCCTCTTCACTTGCTTGGTTCTGTCTCTGGCTGTTCCCCTCCCTCCCTGCATCTCTCCTGTCATCGCCGTCCCGCTGATCCACTCCACAGTCCATCTCCTCTGAAACACAACTCGATTACTGAACCGAATCTTTAAGCTTACATTTAAATAACAGACGTTGATGGCTGTAACTAAATGAACGCACTAACCTCCTCTACAGGCCTGAATGAAGAACATCTTCGGTTTGTTCTGAAGCAAGGGACAGCGAGCGTTATCAAAACTTTCAAAAACCCAATCCAACTGCAAGGCAGAGAATATTAAATAGCAATACATGATCAATTCATTCTTTATTTAATCTGCTGAAAATCGCATGTTGATATTGCAACTACTTAGATATAGGAAAACCTCTGACCTCAAGCAACTGTCCATCCACACCATAGATGGAACCGTCCACACCATGAGACAGCAAACAAACAGCACAACATCATACAGCCCATGCTCCGACTTTCTTACAAACTGCTCTATACAAGAGCGCATTGCCTAAAACAGATTCACAGACAAAGTTAACATTATTGCATCAATAAGTCTAAATCATATTCACGTTATAAATTATGTAAAACAGAATATGCCCATGACTGTGAATCATATTACAGGTTTTTATATACAACATAACATCGATTAATCTAACAAAAGTAAAATAATTTGTAATGTCTGCTGTTTATACACAGATATTTGTGTTAAATCAATGCTTCTATTAAAATTTTCCGAACAAACCTGGACAGTGAGATCTTTGTAAAGTAAAACTGTGAAGTCCAATTCAGTAAAGAGTCTCCTTAGCACCTCTTCATCCACCTCTCCTCCTCTTCGTATGTCAAGGTCTGTTATCTCAGATTTAAAATGCACATTACTCAGCACCAATGCAAGACCACGTGGACTAGAGCGCATTGAATAAGCCTGAAAAGAAAGATGCAAATTCACTGAACAGCTAATATAAAGCATCATATATAAGCCTGTAGTTGAGTACAGTACTGTAATAAATGAGTGTGTGTTTGTGTACCTGGTCACAGTGGGACAGGTAGAAGTCTGCTGTGCAGGGGAGAACTGCATTGATTGCTGGACTGTCTGCATCCAAACACCTCTCCATAGAGTCTGAAAGCCCAGAAAACTAAATTTACTCATTAAATTCATTAAACTCACTAAATTGTAAATGTTGTATATCAGCTACTGAGTCAGTTACTAATTTTTAATTACAGGATTTTTGTGATGCCTCATTATTTGTATAAATGGAGCTTTAGCGTCTTTTCTTATTTTAATGCTATGCCTCAATGTCAATTTAATGACATTTTTATGTACATTTTAATGTTCAAACTAAATTTGAAGTAGTTCAGCAAACTGTTGGGCCACAGCATCTAGTTTCAATTATTAGTCTCCTTATAAATGTCATTGAGTGATTGAGTGAGAAAACATTAAATAAAAGATAAAACAGAACATAAGTAAAAGATTAAACATAAAAACATAATCAGTCTTAAATAAGTGATAAGCAACACTGGCATCAGTTATTTCTGAAATAATCAAAAACAATTTTAGTTACAGGGCAAACAGCAGCACTACTGAACTGTACGATTGCCACTCTTAAGCTAACAAACATTAGTCAAAATCAAACTAACTAATGCCAATACAAAAATGGTACTAGTAAGAAAAAAAGAAACTTCAACGATGTAGAGCAGTTTACCAGTTTACATAGGATGCGTCTCTGATTAATTACATTCAACAGGTTTTATGCCACTTTTCATGTCAACAAGTGACTTAAATAAGCATTTTGGATTTGTTTCAACTCAAGTAACTTATGTTTTGATATTGTCGACCAAATTCACTTTATTTGCATAAATAGTAATTTGAAAAATATTTTATACATTACTATGGTATATACAAATTTTTTAAAATAATCTTTAAATAATGAGCTCTTGTTTGATTAGATTTATCATTTGGTTTCTATATACTTCTATCGCATTTTGCTATGTTTTATTCATTTTATTTCATACGGATAAACTTACCATGCCTGCGAGCTTTTTTGGCAGGCAGTGAATCCTCCGGTGTTGGCATTGGAAGTGTAGAATCTGAAAGTCTCTGCAAAAATAAAAGACAAAAAAAATTATAATAAAAGCTATCACACATTAAACAAATGAAAATTATCGTGATGCTTAAAATGTTTTGAAATACTGCATCATTTTTTCTTAATTAGATTTTTGAACAAGTATTCATAGAAGATAGTGAAAGAGAACCAAATAAAACAAATTAGACAAAAATATTAGAATTTGAAATTTTTTTTGTACTGAGGACAATGATCTAAAATGACATATTTCTAAGTGGCAAATATGTTGTAAATATTTGTTTTCAGTACCTGGTTTTACATACCTATCCAGCACCCATGTGTTTGATTGTTTCATAAATAACTAACATTTCTGGTAATTGCCGATTATTCCTGCACATCAATTTGGAGAAATTTTAAACATCTGCTACACGTCAGGCCTTTACAATAATGAATGCCCTTTTGTGCCTTATTGTTTTATTAACAGTTATTTGGTAGAATGACTGGTGTCTTTAGGGTTGTTGTCTTGCTGCTTAACTCACAAGTCTTGAGATGCAGTTGACATGTCTTGATGTTTTAATTTAGAATTTTCTGATTTAAAACATATAGTTCCATCAATGATTGCATTTCATCCTGGTTCATATGCAGTCAAACAGCACATAGCAGCATATTACCACCACTGTTTTTGACAGATGATTAAATGGTGGAATGCAGTGTTTTTCGTTCTCTAAACATTCCCCCCCTCTTTTATAAACTTGAAAATATCTATTCTGGCATCATCTGTTCATAAAACATTGTTGCAAAATGCAGTTGTAAACGTGAACATAAGACAAAGTAAGAATAGCCTTTAGTTGCTTTGACTGTATTTCAGGTTGATTTGTGACTTCATAGAATATTACACATCTCATCTTTGTTGTGATCTGTTGGTTCACAACTTCTGTGGAGGTTTTAAATTTCTTTGTATATGCCATAATACACTTCCATAAACGTGTTTTACATTTCTGGCTTTAAGAAATTTGATTGAACACACCTGAATTATTTCACAATTATATTTAACAATTTAATTTGCAGCTACATCTAAACAGCCATGTCTAATTAAACTGCTAATATGTTTGATTTTTATTATTTTATGGTAGCAATATTTTACCTTATGGAAGACACCAAAAATCAAAATATATTTAGGATGCATTGATATGATATTTTCCCCTATATTCTATAAATAATTTTTTTATGAAGTGCAATATTAATAAAATCACCCTACAAATTCTACAACCTGTTTTAGTCTACTAGAATCTAAAAGCTGTAGCCCATTAGCTTTTTTTGTTTTTGGTTATTAGTTGGTATACCATCCTTTATAACTGAGTTACTACTATGTGCACATGTGCTGCACTAGATTTTCTAATTATCTGCATGTGTGTAAAAATGCTAGATTGCAGTTTTCTGTACGTACCTTCATTTGTCTAAAGCTGATGAGATGGTTGTAGAGGTGCTTCTGCTCGGTCTCTTGAAGAGCTGAACAAAAGATATTAAAGGCTTCTGGGCCACGTTTCGGGAGAAGGAACAACAAACGTGTGCTCCGCTTTTGGGATGTTGGCTCTGCCTTCGGGATTAGAATCATGAAAAATACTAAAAAAAAGAGCCAACTAAAGTATTAAGACACCCATACATTACAAGTACAGACATTGTGATGACATTTTATTTAAAGCTGGTCCACCCCTTCACAGTGTCCACACATATGACAAGAGGGCTTTCTCTGCTATCTTCTAGTTTATTACAAAGGGGTTTTGTATTATTTCTCATTATTGTACATTCAGAACCCCATATTGACAGAAAAAAAAGAAAATGTAGAAATGTTTGCACATTTAGTAAAAAAGAAGAACTGAAATATCGCATGGTCATAAGTATTCAGACCCTGCTCAGTATTAAGTAGTGGCACCCCTTTGAGCTAGTTCAGCCATGAGACTTCTTGGGAATGATGCAACAAGTTTCTCACATATGGATTTGGGGGTCCTCTGCTATTCTTCCTTGCAGATCCTCTCCAGGTTGGATGGTAAACGTTTGTGGACAGCCATTTTCAGGTCTCTCCAGAGATGCTCACTTGAGTTTAGGTCAGGACTCTGGCTGGGCCAGTCAAAAATGGTCAGAGTAAGCCACTCCTTTGTTATTTTAGCTGTGTGCTTAGGTTCATTTTCTTGTTGGAAGGTGAACATTCGGCCCAGTCTGAGGTCCAGAGCAGTCTGGAAGATTTCTTTCAGGATATCTCTTTTCTTGGCCGCATTCATCATTCCTTCGTTTGCAACCAGTCACCCTGTCCCTGAAGCTGAAGAGCAGTGCTTGGTTTTCTCCACACAAATGGCTTAGAATTAATGCCAAAAAGCTCAATCTTTGTCTCATCAGAGAATCTTATTTCTCATAGTCTTTTTTGGAAAACTCTATGTGGGCTTTCGTATGTCTTGCACTGAGAACAGGCTTCCGTCAGGCCACTCTACCATAAAGCTTGGACTGGTGGAGGGCTGCAGTGATAGTTGACTTTGTGGAACTTCCTCCCATCTCCCTACTACATCACTGGAGCTCAGCCACAGTGATTTTTGGGTTCCTCTTTATTTCTCTCACCATGATTGCTCAGTTTGGCTGGACGGTCAGGTCTAAGAAGAGTTCAGGTCGTCCCAAACTTCTTACATTTAAGGTTTATGGAGACCAATGTGCTCTTAGGAACCATAAGTGCTGCAGACATTATTTTGTAACCTTGGCCAGATCTGTGCCTTGTCACAATTCTGTCTCTGGGAATTGCCTTCCACCTCATGATTCTCATTTGCTCTGAGATGCACTGTGAGTTCTTATATAAACAGGTGTCTGTGCCTTTCCTAGGCACATCCAATCGGTTTAATTGAACACAGCTGAAATCCATTGCAGAAGTAGAACCATCTTACAAAGGATCAGAAGACATGGACAGCATGTGAGTTAAATATTAGTGTCACAACAAAGAGGAATAAATACTTAGGACCATGTGATATTTCAGTTTTTCTTTTTTAATAAATTTCTACAATTCATTTTTTTTCTGTCAAGATGGGGTGCTGGGTGTACATTAATGAGAAATAAAATAAACTATTTTGTTGATTTTAGCAAATGGATGCAATGAAACAAAGAGAAAACTTTCCACACACACGGTATGCCACATATAAAACTATTTTCCAAAATGCTTTTCTTTAAATGATGAATTTACTAAATCTATTGTGTTATTGAGGTACAAACAATTATTGTCCTGCTACTTGTGTGTTTAACAGTAACCATAAACATAAGTTGCAATGAAATTAAAAGTTGAATAAAAGACAAATACTGCACTGTGTCATGCATTCTTATCTCTCTCCCATAAAACTGCGAAAAACAGTTTTTATTATTTATATTTAATATGAGGGCGGCACAGTGGCTTAGTGTTTATCACATTCGCCTCTCAGCTCTAGGGATTCCTGGTTCGAATCCCCATCTGGGTGGAGTTTCCATGTTCTCCCCGTGTCTGCGTGGGTTTCCTCCGGGTTCTCTGGTTTCCTCCCATAGTCAAAAAACATGGATCAAGTCAATTGAGTTCTCCAAATTGCCCCATATAGTGTGTGTCTGTGTGAGAGTGTGCCCAGCAATAGATTGGCGCCCTGTCCTGGGTGTATCTGCCCAGCGCTTGAAACCCCCCCCCCCCCCCCGCGGCCCGAATATAGGATAAAGCGGAAGATAATGGATGGATATTTTATATGATGAGGCATGGTATATACATTTTGTAGCACTAACTATACAATATTAACAATATTCACCTAAATTCATGTCACCCAAATTAACGGTCTTTGTACATTCTGTAAAGTCAATCAGGTTGGTGATATTTTTTGCATCATGTTAGAAGCACTTAAATAAAATTTTAAATAAGACATCATTGTGTTTTGTGGTTCACATGGCACGGGTGCAAAATGGCTCACATGTACCTGTGAATCACTCCACCCTGCATCCAAATCCAATATTTTAGTCCCGGTGTCTCGCTATTAAAAGGCTCCTTCAAGCAGAGGGCAAACACTGGGACATTGATGAACGGTTGTATACTTTACCGTGCATTTTTATGACATTTATTGTGGTTTTGCCTCACGTGGTTGCATCAGGAACGCATATTTACCTTTAGCAGCATGCTGTGCCTTGTAACAAGTAATTTATTGTTCCTTACCAGAATGTTTTCTGCCATGGCCTCTGTAAGAACCCCATGTTCTTGTAAATACTGTATGAGCAGCTCATCCACCACCAGCTCTTTACACAAGGCCACAGAATTCTTCCTCAGTGCCAGCTTATCAAGCTCTATCATGCCACACTCCCTAAGCATGACGCTGCCATTTAGAGTTGTATGAAGGATTGAGGAAAAACAGACTAGTTAAGAACAGCAAGAACAAATTTATACAACATTTCACATGCTTTAACTATGTTATTTATTTGACTTTATAAGCTAATAATAAAAAAAAATCCAATGACCGTATAACGGATTTTTTTTTTGCCTTTATAGCATGGGGGGGGGGGGAGCCCAATCTAAATGCAAGTATACCGTCATAAAAATATTTAAACTACAACATATTTGATAATAATGACAATTTTATATAGTGTTTTCCCACAACCCAATCCAACACTTAGTTATGATGTGCTAAACATATTCAATTTTACACTGCATAACCCCAGCAAAGTCTTGAGCTTAAAAGAATTGTGACAATATGTGATTGTGAGTATGGTTGCTCAGTTAATCACTATTGTTGGGTGTTGGGCTATCAATCTGAAGCTTGTGGGTTCAAATCCCAGGTCCAATGAAGTTACCAATGTGGCTCATTGACCCTTATTGCTCCAAGGTTGGGTTATGGACAACCCTGAGTTTTGACCCCAAACAAGTTTGGATACTTGTAAGTAATTTTGGATAAATGCATTACAAATATGATCAAATGTAAACGTGTGTGATTACATACAAAAAGAAGCAAGTACAGCAGAAAGGTCAAGTGGCTTCTAGACATCATTAACAGTTTTCACATTTGTCAAAGTAAGTTTCTTAAACTTTAAAAACAAATGGTTTCAAAGAATATTTTGGTTTGTTTATAAATAACACCACAAATGCTGTGTTCACTCTCATTACACGCAACGGCAAGTTCTCTTTTTTTCTGAGAGAACTTGAATCTTTGACTTTGACTGTTCAGAGATCTGTTTAAAACATTACATTTTTGATAACTGTTCTTCCTTTCATTAACACAAACACTTTAATGTCAATGTAAAAGAATAAATTACAACATTACATTTATATTTAGTCATTTAACAGATGCTTATATCCAAAGCGACTTAAAACTGAGAGAACACCAAAAATCAGTTACTTGGATGATTACTCACGTGTCATATCTATAAATATGTCAACCAATCTAAGATTTAACATATATTTATATTTCGAAAATGTATACTTGTATCATAATTTATCAGTAATTACAACACCAAGTACTCTTGCGACTGTACCAGCATACTAGTAATTGCTTTAGTTTACAGTATTTTAGTATTTAGATGTAAAAAGGGGACTTACTGTGGTTAGGGATCGCCTTGTGCACTTGAAATCAGTGAAACTTCAGCTTGATGGAAATGTCAGAATGAAAGAAATAAACAGCTCACTAACCGGAATGGTCACTTTTAACAGTAGCGTGAATGATACACGGCTGAATCCACAAAGCAGCCACTTGTTAGAGTAAAACATACAGAAATTCTTCTGAAGCACTTCTTTCTAACGTCTCTGCTTTACTCTGCTAAGCTGCAAACAGGCTGGCCGCGTTTTGAAGAGATTTTTGACAACATAACCCGAACTTAAACACAAACAAAACATGCAGCAGCTAGCTGTGTTAGCTCGCGTCACAATTGCGATACCATTAACACAAAGCTTGTGAGTGCACCACTAACACGATGCAGGCTGCAAGGTCGTGGATGAGGATGCTGATCCCGCGGCGACACGCACCGAACAAAGTCAGCCAGCGTCACCGAGGCTGAAAAACCCGAGTTAAAAATACTATTTAAAAGAGTCTCGAGCACTAACTTCCGCGCCAATCTACAGCGAATGAGAAAAGGTCTATTTCTGCTTCGATTGTAGGTGGCAGCAGCTGAACGAGCAAAGCGCACAAGTACTGCCACGTACCGGCGATATAAAGCGTACAGCAGGCAAAAATCAACATGCTTTCAGTGTTCAATCCAAGATTCCACCCATCCATTATCTTCCACTTTAACCTCTACTAGGGTCGCGGGGGGTCCTGTTAGGTTTTTATAATACTTTTAAGTAATTTAGTAAAAGTAATAATGTAAAGGGCGGCACGGTGGCTTAGTGGTTAGCACGTTCGCCTCTCAGCGCTAGGGATTCCCGGTTCGAATCCCCATCTGGGTGGAGTTTCCATGTTCTCCCCGTGTCCGTGTGAGTTTCCTCCGGGTTCTCCGGTTTCCTCCCACAGTCCAAAAACATGGATCAAGTCAATTGAGTTCTCCAAATTGCCCCATATAGAGTAATGTGTGTGTGTGTGAGTGTGTGCCCAGCGATAGGTTGGCGCCCTGTCCTGGGTGTGTCTGCCCAGCCCCAAAGTACTCAAAAATGACAAAGCTGTTTGAAAACTCACGGTGTGAGACGATTGTAACAGAAAATCAATTAACTTATTTGCATTTACTGTTATTAGAACTTGCAAGTAAAAAAAACTTTATTGGCACTTATCTATGTTTTCTATTTCACCCAGCAATTCATTGGCGCCCAGTCTGGGTGAATCTGCCTAGGATCCTAATGTTCTCTCCTGAGGAACCCCCATCCTAGGACCCAAGTAAAGGAATAAATGGAAGATAATGAGATGAGAATTTTTTGTGTTATTTTCACATCACCTTAACAGTATTAGGACTTGTGAACTAGTGGAACTTGTTTGTGTGGGTGCTCTGATTCCACACTGTGAGCTATGCATACTTTGTCTAGGAAGGTCACCTTTTCAAAATATGGGAAGGGGGCACATTGGTTGATTTCATGTCATTGTTGAGCATCAATACTCCATCCATCCATTATCTCCCACCTTATCCTGTAAAAGGTCATGGGGGGGGGGGGGGGGGGGTTCCCCATGCCCATCCAGAGGAGAGCGTTTCGGGCCCTGGGCAGATAGACCCAGGACAGGACACCAATCTACCGCTGTGCACACACTCACTCACACAAACACACTCTATATGGGGCAATTTGAATAATTAAATTGACCCTGATTCATGTTTTTTGACTGTGGGTGCTCATGTGGACACAGGGAGAACATGGAAACTCCACCCAGACTGGTATTTGAACCGGGAGGCGAACGTGCTAACCACTAAGCCACCGTGCCTTTGCATCAATACTCCATTGAGTAAAATAATCAATAGCACAAATCCAACTTTTTTTTAACATAATATCATCTGGAACAGCAAATAAATATGACTAATAAAGCACAAACTGTTTATAATACTGTAAATAACATCCTTTAAAAAAGTGCAGTTTATTTATTTCCAAGAGTGAACAAGTTCTCTTCTAAAAGCGTGTTTTTGGTTCCTTAGCATGGAAAAGCCTTTTATCTCAGTTTGAGTTCAAGAATTTAATTGAATGGTTTATGCTGGATTAAAAATCTGCATATTATAATGTACAGTATAATTATATTCCAATTGCTTTTTATCTGACTCTTTATGAATTTGTTTGTTGTTAATATCATGTTACCCATTGTCTTTCAATCGTGAATTTCTGTTTATAATCTATTCCTTCCTTTTTTATGTAGAAGATTTTGATTTTTCAAGCCCCTATTAAAAAAAAGGTGGTAAACAATCACACCTCAGAAAAAAAATCTTTAAAAATATCTATTATATATTCTACACAGAAAATGGCATACCTGCAAAATCAATATTTTATAAATCAATATTTATTCACCCAACGATAGTTCAGTGTTCCATCCAACCATTATCTTCCACTTTATCCTATATTATGGTCACGCGTGGGGGGGGGGGGTTCCCCATGCCCATCCAGGGGAGAATGTTTCAGGCGCTGGGCAGATACACCCAGGACAGAGAACATGGAAACTCAACCCAGATGGGGATTCGAACCGGGAATCCCTAGAGCAGAGAGGCGAACGTGCTAACCACTAAGCCACCGTGCTGCCCTAGTTCAGTGTTATTTGATCAATTTTACTAATTTACATTGTGGTAATTCCATCAGAGTTGGAAAAGTTCAAAAGACAATATGAGGCTAATATTGTATTTGAAATATTTATTATTCTTTTCACTGCAAAAAAAGCAAATGTTTGTTTCAACACAAAATACAACCAAAGAAATGTACCGATACCTTTCCTGGGGATGTGAGCTATAATATTACAATATACTGCAAAAAAAGAAAGTTAGAACGCTGAGAGTAACTGTTATATAAGTAATGCATTATTGCATGTGTACTCATGATAATAAAATCCTTATCAGTAGCATTAGCAGTAAACAGTAACACATCAGGTCAGTATTGCGAAAACTACTGTTAATTAAACGAATACATTTTTGGTTAAACCTTTTTAGAAGCAAACATTACAGGATGCTCAGGTGCAAAAAAACAAAGAATAGTTTACATGGTAATGTAGAATATTTTAAGCTTAGATTCATCATGGTCACTCCATTTACATGATCACTGTGTGCACAGTAGGAATTCAAACTGTTTCATAACATTTTATTTTAATTGAACACATACAGAAAATAAAAATATACAAGCTAAATTCCCCTTGAACATGGAATATTATCTTATTACAAGTGATTAAAAATTCTTAAATATTTTTAGAATTCTCAATTTTTATACTGAGAACAAATCAACCTACTAAAATGTTATATGTGGTAGCTGATTTACTAAGAAACATGATTTAATAATACAAATATGTGAGTGGTGAATGTATCTAAACCTGTATTATTAGTAGTTGATTAGAAAAAAATGAAATGGCAATTAAGAGTTTGTGGGCACCCAGCTTTATTTAAACAACCGGACTTTAACAGTAACTTCATGTTTTGTAGTCTGATCTTTGTTGTGTTAATGTATCATAGTATAAACAAATGGGATTCAAGGATCTCAGACAAAAAGCTGAAAAGGATTAGAAAACTATTCAAATAGTTTAGATTTAATTAACAAATTGCCAAACAGACCACAAAAAGAGGAAATTCAAGTTCTCCCTATACCAATGGACACTTGTAGATATAACTTATTATAACTCACCTTTAACTAAACCCTCTCATTTTTGACTGAAAATACAGCTCCACAGCACCATTACTAACTAGATATTATAAAGTTAGGTAGAGTATACTATCATGTTCTGAAGTGAATCATGTTCAAATATATATTTAGATCTCCTCCATATGGATTTTACTCTTTTGATATTTTTATATGTAATTAGTTTAAAGCAATTACTAAAGTAACTGCTTACAGTAACAAGTTACCGGCACCGTTCTTTTCACTGGTTGCAACACAATTCACTAAACAGAGAGATAACCTGAAAAATGAATAATGTCCTCTTTGTCGGAATACAGACAATTAAAAAAAAAAAACAGCCAACAGTATTTTTGGGGCAGAATTAACCTATCAGCTAAATATAGGAATTCAAGTAAATTAGTAACCTGTAGTTTTCTTTGGAATTTAACTGATTTAAATAATGTATCCTTAATCTGAAATATGAAACAAAAGAGAAATAAACTTTCAGATTAAGAACAATATAAAGACTGCCTCAATCAAAACAGAATGAACTGAAATCTTTTTAGATGCATATTTATGTCATCATCACTGAGGTACAGCATTTATTAAAAATGCTTTACAGCAATATGAAGAGCAATTTAGGGAATGCATAAGAATAAGTGCTTATGATTTGTATCAGAAACTGACACATAGTGTAGCTATTCTGACCAGTTCTCCAATTCTGTCCTTACTGGATCACATTTTGTGATCACATTGGGAGCAAGTGGTCATCCCTTTCCTCTGGCTCTTCTAATGTCTCAGTATTCACACCCCTATATGTAGGTGGTTCTTCTCTGCTACGGGAACGACAAACAAAGTCACATCCGTCCTGTGAAAGTAGAGACACTGCCTTAGATTTACAGTAAACTTCAACCAGAGAGAAACCATCCATTGAAAAAAAAAGACAGACTTACAGCTGATAAGTTGCCAATCTCAGACCAAAAGCCAAAGTTGGGAAACTGGTCGATCCCCTTTGCTCCAACTACTAATCGTTGGTAAAGAACTCCACTGACCATGTACACAATTAAGCAGGAGACACAACTAAACACAAAAATAAATACAAAATAAGTTAATTATTTTATGCTGCATGAGAAATAAATGTCAGACCCATTGGATCCAGAACAGAAAACAGGGAACATTATATGAAAAACATAACAGTGAACACAAAAAAAACTGTCTCAGGATGTTTTGAAGTAATGATTTTACACTTTTTCCATATCCAAAATAAGACATTAAACACTATAAACATTATAGTAAAATGTACTGTATCATTTTTCCTATATCAAAGTAATATCATATTACCATGATATTTTAGTTACCATGATATGGGTACTCACACAATTAGAAGTATGGTTCCAGTGCTCAGTTTAGCTTCAATAACAGGACACACTGCTTTGGAGTTTAGTTCAAATAAGTAGAAACAATCATTCTTCCTGTCCCTGTTCTCCAGCACCACTGACAGTGGTCCCTTGATGAGATATGCAGCATATAAAAAAAATAAATTACATTTTGCAACAGTGTTTGCACAATGATATTTTTCAGAACCTTCTGCTTTCTCTTCCTCAATGTCAATAAGCTGTATAAACATTTACATATTTACATAAACATCTAAACATCAAACAAACCCATGTTAATCAACATCAGTGTTAACTATGTTTCTGAAACTCCATAGCATGTATACATTAATACAAAAAATAGAATAATTTTAGTGAAAATAAAAAACAAAAACAATAATAAAATATTGAATTATTATTACTATTCTTATTTTTACAATTCTTGCAGTTACCTGGAAAAATCAGAAAAGATCGAAGAATAGATAGTCAATCTGTCCATCTGTCTGAAATCTTGGAATTCTAGTGGTTGTATAGAATATTCTCTGTTGCATATATGTACTCACACTCCATTTTTTGTGCGGTTTGGTGCAGTTTTGACCTTAACTCTAACATCACTGGTAAGTAAACCAATTATTGGTACTGCTAATGAACAGGGCTTATAAAACAAATATGAAGTCATTACTCTTTTTACTGTTGTAAGACACAATTTGTAGCCATCATACAACTTTTTATCCCTTTGAGATAACCACTGTGGAGATAGCTGATAGGGTATGTTCCAAAGCAGTGATTTTTTTGAGCTGTCAGTATTGCAACACAAAAAAAGAGTCAAAATAAGATGCAAAAAGGAGAAAATTGCAGTCTTACAACTTGTACATGTTTTGGTCAAAAACAACAGTTTCTTAACAAGTAATTTCAGCATTGGCTTTCATCAACTGAAATTCCTGAACTGTTTCTTCAAGTTATGGTGTTTATTTTTTTCAGTTTAATGATACTTTTGATACTGAATTCATATCAACATTTACATATCCAGTAATGCACTATAAATGTTCCAGTGAACCCCTTTACTAAGTTAATCATGACTAACTGTTTATCTCATTTTTTATCTGATGTTGGCATCGAGTATTAGGTGATTACTTAATCTGCTCTGTTAATCTTGATTTAAACATTTGTCTCTCCAATATAAAGTATTAGAATTATTTAAAAAGAAATTCCTAAGTTATTCTTACCACAGTCACAGATCTATCACAAGAAACCATGATGATTGCCTTTCTCTGTTCTCCTGAGCAATGGGCATCATATTTCTCCCCACCGGTGTAGATGAGCATTACCCAGTCATCTGTTAAAAATGTGACAATTCAGTTTAACTTCAATAAACTTAAGTTAGTTAGAGCAAATTTAATAACCTTAAATTAAACAGAAAACAGAAATAAACAGAAAAGACAAATTAAACAGAAAACAGAAATTTGAACTTTAGTTGCCCTTTAATGTTAGAAAGTATGTTATGAATATTTTGGCTATGTGGCTTAACACTTGTTTAGCAAGATACAATATTGGTCAACCACATTCTGTTTTAAGTAAATAATTTCTGTTAATGGATAAGGTCACAGACATTTATATTATGCAATAGTATACATCTACAGCCATTAGTGACCTACAATTAAGAGTGGAATTAATAACAAGAATTAAGAGCAAAAATATATTTTTTTTATTCCGCATCTTCCCAAAATTAAACATACTTCAAATACTATTTTTAAAACATTAATGTATTTTTAATTAGGTTATCAATCTTTTTTTATATATATATATATAAATCAGATAATACACATTTTGCTGTAATTATTCATAATCAAATGCACCTCTTTTAAACCTGATGCATTAATGAATATATATTTAAATGTAATGTTATCAGAGAGAATATATATTTCAAATGTAGCTGTTCTTTTATTTGTAAACAGATTATTGTAATCTACAGCCTTATATACAAAATAAATGCAGCACATTTGTCTGTTTGCTTTAAAAAAAAATCAGAAACAAAAGGTAAAGTAGACTTGCACTTGACATTTTAATATATAACTTGTATACAACTTTAATCTCCCTCTCTCTCTCAATATATATATATATATATATATATATATATATATATATATATATATATATATATATATATATATATATATATATATACAGTATATATATATATATATATATATATATATATATATATATATATATATATATATATATATATATGAGAATCTGTGTCCATTGGAAGCTGGTGGCTGGACATTGTTGGACAACCAAATACAGCAGTAATACTTGCTTGCTAGCACTGCTGTGTCTAAGCTACTCCTACCAGCACACCACACACTAACAGAGCACCATTATTGTGCTGAGGGTAACAATGTACATTTGTCCAAATAGAACAGTCTGCAACAGTAGAAATGGAAGATTGATTAAACTACAATGCATTTTGCTTTTTTGTTTAATGCATTATTTACGAAGATACTGTATTATTACTACTCACTTCCACCGGAGGCCTGTGTTAGACTGTAGTTTCCAAGTATAAGTCGTTTGCCATTCTTGTCTATTTGTACTGCCCCCGCATCTTTTATTCCCTCTGCATCACCGCAGACTTGTAGGACATATGTGTAGTTATCTTTTCCATCACTACTTTTACCACTGAAACTACATGAAAGGGGGAAAAATAAATTGTCTGCTATTCTCTTTAATGTGAATGTAACCCAGTAGACAAACCTGGAGTACTTACTTCTGATTCGTGAGGGGTTCCAGGAGACTAAGTGCTTTTTTCTCAGATTCATTTTCAGTGTGCAGCTTGCACCTCTTAATGTTGTCACTAGCCTGTGCCCTGGCAGTCAAGACCACAAGAAGAGATAGCACTCCCCAACACAGTACAATACCCATAGTAAATACCTGAGCAAAATAAAAGTACTTTATTATTTTAATTATAAAAGTATGTTACAAGTCAGGCGGCACGGTGGCTTAGTGGTTAGCACGTTCGCCTCTCAGCGCTAGGGATTCCCGGTTCGAATCCCCATCTGGGTGGAGTTTCCATGTTCTCCCCGTGTCCGCGTGGGTTTCCTCCGGGTTCTCCGGTTTCCTCCCACAATCCAAAAACATGGATCAAGTTAATTGAGTTCTCTAAATTGCCCATATAGAGTGTGTTTGAGTGTGTGAGTGTGTACCCAGCGATTGATTGGCGCCCTGTCCTGGGTCTATCTGCCCAGCGCCCGAGACGTTCTCCCCTGGATGGGCATGGGGAACCCCACCGCGACCCTAGTAGAGGATAAAGCGGGAGATAATGAATGAATGAATGAATGTTACAAGTCAGTGTAACATTAAACTTAAAGCCAAACTATATAGTAGTACAGTACTTTGAAAGCATATTTACATTACATTATACCCAACAAGTATACTTACTAATCCGTAACTACTGACTTAAGTTGTTCGAATTTGTAAGTCGCTTTGGATAAAAGCATCTGCTAAATAACTATATGTAAATATAAACTTGATGGTTGGAATGTCATCATTAATTATGCATGCTGTCCTTTGGTAAACACAACTGTAGCCAACTAACTGCTGCTGCACCTCAGACAAGAGTGATGAAAATTCTCAAAAGATTTATAACATGATAGTTTGGGGGGGGGGGGGGGGGGGGGGGGGGGGGGGGGGGGGGGTTAAAACATAACGAACCACTATGTTCTTATTTTCTGGCTTGTGTTGCAAATAGGGTTCTGTATTGACCCTTGGTTCAGGTTTTTCTGAACTGAGCATCCATTTAAAAAGCATAATTTCAAGACCACTTATCATCCATCCAACATCTTCTGCTTTATCCTATATTAGGGTCGCGGTGGGGTTCCCCATGCCCATCCAGGGTAGAACGTTTCGGGCGCTGGGCAGATACACCCAGGACAGGGCGCCAATCTATCGCTGTGCACACACTCACACACACAAACACACTCTATATGGGGCAATTTGAAGAACTCAATTGACTTCATCATGTTTTTGGACTGTGGGAGGAAACCGGAGAACCTGGAGGAAACCCATGCGGACACGGGGAGAACATGGAAACTCCACCGAGATAGGGATTCGAACCGGTAATCCCTAGTGCTGAGAGGTGAACGTGCTAACCACTAAGCCACAAGACCACTTATCAATTACTAATAAAATGTTTTATGCTACAAATCCATAATAAGTGCAAAAATACATCTGTAAGAAGATAGCTTCCCGTCACTTACCTGGTGTGTCATGAAATGTCAGTATGTGGTTTTGCTTTAATACACTTTATGATATAAAAAAGAGTGGGGCATGCACCTAAAATTCTGAATTCACTTTGAAAGGTGAATCAAAACAAATGGTCAACTTAAAATATGTGATTGTTGATTTGGGTGTAAAAAAATACTCGACAAAAAAAATCAACATGGCAAAACTTTTAAAATAACATGACAGCAGTGAAATATTCATTCAACTGCATATCAAATATTCATTTTTCAAGGCAAAAGCTTTATTAACCATCTTCACAGAGTGCTAATGTCGTACTAGTATTACCCAGTACTGCCAGAATACCTTTTACTCATTATAGAGAAACCAAAGGGGAGAAACATTGTCAAATAAAGTCAATTAAAATGGCATTAATAGTGAAAGGGCTGCAGTCTCCCTCAGTTGTTAAATAACCATCATTAAGATAAGCTAAATTTAAAAAGCTTAGAAGTTGTGGTTTGTTGTTGTATTAAATAGAGATTTGACATTTATATCCCCGTATAGATAACCAAAGCATCAAATTTCAAGGACACTCATCCTATTAAAGGTATTTTGACTAATAAGCTGATTCATTTGTGAAACAATGTTGAAACAGTCCAACATAATATCAAAACTCAGTACTATGAGAAAAGTAGCCTTGACAAATGAACAAGCATTTCTGAAGATCATTACATGATAGTGACAGCACAATGTGTCACTGAGGAAACAAAAAACTCAGGACCAGTGGTATCGTAAGAATTTTATTTTTTTCAAAAATCTGACTGATGAATAGTGACACGATATTGTATCACCATTTCATTTGAAAATCGTCACGTGCCTACAGAAAGCACGTCCGGGTTCGACTAGTTACGTGACAATGAGCGTAAGTTAATAAAATAGCATATGCCAAAATGGTTGAAATAAAAATGTAACAAAACCATTTTAAGAGTGCACATGTTTGTGTGACGTCTTCACATGTCACAACATGTTTGTTGTGACGATCTGGAATTGTTTTACACTTAACAGAAACCATGAAGATCGAAACGTTGAAACTATAATAATAAAAAAAACAAGTGATTATCTTAACGAACGATTAACAACGTGTTTAAAACATTTTAGTAAACGAGCCTCTAAGTTGAGATTGTTCACGTTTGTTCAAGCTGTCGTGAGGACAAGTCCTTGGTGAGTTTAGCTTAAACAATTTCATTTGAGCTCCACAAACAGACATTGATGATAAATATAAGTAAGTTCTCACCTCGACACGAATCTCAGCAGCGCGGTTTAGGATTCTGGAACAACTGCTAAATGAAAGTTACTTGCTAAAGCTAAGCAGGTGGTGGCAGGTAGCTTTAGCAAGTCCTTGCAGTCTAACAGCCAATCCGTTAACAAAGTGAATATTACAGCAGTAAAACAACGCCCGCAGGCTCCTGAGTTAATGTTACATTTAAGAAAAACTGCCCCACGTCACCCGCTGCACAGTTTCTCAAATATCGCTCTGATCTGCACTTAGTCAACAGAACCAGCAGAATCCAAAACGCGGAAATGAAACTAAAACAAGCACGTGGTTGCACGCGGAAGCTGCTGTAGAGTCTTGGGAAATTGAGTTTTTCTTAGCCTTGTGTTACTCGCGTGTCTGATAATAAAATTAGTCAATAAGTGATTTTATCTATGTTAATGTAGTTGTTCGTAATTATTAGCTTTCACCATAACTTTTCAAGTGACTCAGAATTAACCTATGCATTTAGTAAAGTATGGCTAAAAAGTTTGAACCATTCTTTTGTGTGCCTTTCAGTTAGCCTTCCAAAGAACCATTCATTCATTCATTATCTCCCGCTTTATCCTCTATTAGGGTCGCGGTGGGGTTCCCCATGCCCATTCAGGGGAGAACATCTCGGGCGCTGGGCAGATACACCCAGGACAGGGCGCCAATCCATCGCTGGGCATCCAAAGAACCATTCATTCATTCATTTCTCCCGTTTTATTCTCTATTAGGGTCGCGGTGGGGTTCCCCATGCCCATCCAGGGGAGAAAGTCTCAGGCGCTGGGCAGATACACCCAGGACAGGGCGCCAATCCATCGCTGGGCATCCAAAAAACCATTAATTCATTCATTATCTCCCGCTTTATTCTCTATTAGGGTCGCGGTGGGGTTCCCCATGCCCATCCAGGGGAGAAGGTCTCAGGCGCTGGGCAGATACACCCAGGACAGGACGCCAATCCATCGCTGGGTACACACTCACACACTCAAACACACTCTATATGGGGCAATTTAGAGAACTCAATTATCTTGATCCATGTTTTTGGACAGTGGGAGGAAACCGGAGAACCCGGAGGAAACCCACGCAGACACGGGGAGAACATGGAAACTCCACCCAGATGGGGATTCGAACCGGGAATCCCTAGCACTGAGAGGCGAACGTGCTAACCACTAAGCCACCGTGCCGCCCTCCAAAGAACCAGTTATTTATATTATATTGCTAGACAGTGGACTACAGAGAGGAGAAAGAAAGAACAGGGGAAGTGTATCATATTAGCTTCTGATTTCTGATTAACTTTTAATATAATTCAAATATGATTAAAAAAACATTTTAAATGTAGTAATATTTTGCCTTATTAGTCCAGTCCAGTAGTCATTCAATTCCAAGTCTGTGCAAGTACTTTATTCCTACCATATGTACTCTAAATTTATTTTAAACAGCTCTCCAGACAGGCATTTTTTCTCTATAAAAGAATTAGTTTGTGTCTAGCCTAAATCACCTAAAATGTATATCACATGGCAATCAGAATGTGCAGCAGTTGATTTTTAGTGAGTGTTAGGAATAGGTTTGAAGCGAATAGTAAAGAACGATCAGATCTGATCACAAAACATAGGTCAATGTTTGAGTCGTTGTTGATAATATTTTGTATTGATGAAGTCAGACTGAGGGCAGAAAGGTTTTCTTTGTAGAAAGAAGTAAGTTTGCACTTACCTTATCATTTATCTAGCACACACAGACAGCTGTAAACACATTGACTTAACAAAAAACATGCAAAATGCTTTGCACTTTGGGTAATTAACAAATAAGTAAATCTGGACTTCACCCCTGTTAGTGCAAATATGTTCCTGACTATTCCCCTTGCCAAAAGAGTCTCATCCAGGTCACTTACCAAGGCCTTAAAGCAACAGAATCTTTAGTGTATATACCTGAGGTTGCTCAGTCTGCTCCCACTAAGCCAGTGTTTGTGTGTGTGTGTGTGTGTGTGTGTGTGTGTGTGTGTGTGTGTGTGTGTGTGCTCTCCAGTTTACAAACCACAAATAATGCAAAAAAGCTTTAGCTAATACACTTTACTGGCTCACCCCATGTTAGTTTGTAGCATTATATTAACATTATGTAAACATTCACATACAAACAGCCTAACATGACAAAACAAATGCCTTCATAGCTATAATGTCCATGTAATTTTGTTATTAGATGTTATTAAAACAATATAGTCTGTTGATATATGTGACAAAGTATCACTTAACAGAGAGATAGTCAATTATATTTGCATATAGGCATATTTAAAGTTAAGCAACTGGCTTTTGCCCTGAATTGAGATGCCTCTTAAATGAGAATACATGATAAACTAAATGTTTCTCATACAATCTGTTAAAATGAATAATTAAATTATATTTAAAAAATTAGTGTTGTGTGCAATAAACAGTTTGTAATGTTGACTGCTTAGTGAGTGTGAACACTGATTCATACTATTTTATTTAAATATATTAAGATATCGGCGGCACGGTGGCTTAGTGGTTAGCACGTTCGCCTCTCAGCGCTAGGGATTCCTGGTTCGAATCCCCATCTGGGTGGAGTTTCCATGTTCTCCCCGTGTCTGCGTGGGTTTCCTCCGGGTTCTCCGGTTTCCTCCCAAAAACCAAAAACATGGATCAAGTCAATTGAATTCTCAAAAATTGCCCCATATAGAGTGTATCTGTGTGAGTGAGTGTGTGCCCAGCGATGGATTGGCACCCTGTCCTGGATCTATCTGCCCAGCGCCCGAGACGTTCTCCCCTGGATGGGCATGGGGAACCCCACCGCGACCCTAATAGAGGATAAAGCGGGAGATAATGAATGAATGAATGAATATTAAGATATCAATAAATAAATCATTTTGTACTGCGGGCGGCACGGTGGCTTAGTGGTTAGCATGTTCGCCTCTCAGCGCTAGGGATTCCTGGTTCGAATCGCCCATCTAGGTGGAGTTTCCATGTTCTCCCCATGTCTGCATAGGTTTCCTCTGGGTTTTCCGGTTTGCTCTCACAGTCCAAAAACATGGATCAAGTTAATTGAATTCCCAAAAATTGCCCCATATAGAGTGTGTCTGTGTGAGTGAGTGTGTGCCCAGCGATGGATTGGCACCCTGTCCTGGGTCTATCTGCCCAGCCCCCGAGATGTTCTCCCCCGGATGGGCATGGGGAACCCCACCACGATCCTGATAGAGGATAAAAGCGGGAGATAATGAATGAATAAATTTTGTACTGCTAAAATTGCAGCTTGTGCAGTTTGATCGAATTTGATCGACAAACATGCTTTTATTAGTTTCAGATCTCCCAATAGCTCATTATTACCAAAACACTTTAAATATGAAGACTACAGTCCCATCAAAACATTTTTGTACACCCGTCATACCACAAAGGATTATTATACTGTCTTATATTTAAAACAAAAGAAAAAAAAGATGTTTATAATTATGTATGAAAACTGAGGCATTACTAAAATTGAGTTCTCTAATGAAATACTGAAAAGTATGATACTAATTTGTAACTAATAAATAATTGTAATGAAAAGTTTGTTTTCCAAAAACATCACCGTATTCTGGAAATACATGATTACATATATTAGTTGTTTACACTTTTAGTTTTGTTCTGATATGTTTAACATACCAGTCAAGTGACTGCTTACTTGAGTTTCACTGCACTAAAAGATTCTCCCCTCCCCCATCCTATCTGCAACTTTTCCACCATGTTTGTACCTGCCTTAAAGTGCAGACACACCCAACACATCTGATCCGCCCAATCACAGTACTTTAAAGCCTCAAAAGTCCATTTCCTGTTACTGTTTAAGAGCGAGCACATACGAGCCTGGCGTGGAGAGGTGACAAGGCCTGGATTACAAACACAGTATTTACACAACTGTTTCAACCTGTGGTATATTATTGAAGAGTGTACAGGAGAACAAAGAAGAAGCTGAAAACTTTACCTTGGACAGACGCATGTGTGTTTCTCTCTTCATTATGCAAAAATGGTAATGAAAGTGATCATGAGGAGGGAGGATAAGTGTCTCTCTGTTCAGACTTGTCTGGGAATTTAAGAAGAGAAAGGGAGTAGGAGAAGGAGCACTGACAGTGTGACCTGCATGAAACACTGGGATTAATATTTGTCTTACAAGAACAGACCAGGTTAAGAAACAGGTAATTTAATCATGATTATCAGCAACACTTTTATCTTACTCTGATTTACTCAGCGAGCTCACAGGTATGTGGAGTATTCGTGTGTTGTGCAATTCCTATTAGTTCTCCTGCAGAAAGAAAAGGAAGAAAGGAGAGGGAAAACACTCTCTTCTCCAAAAAGTGAGTCCTCTGCAGATTGTCCTAAGCATTTTATGGTTAATTTTGGTTATCATGCAAATCAATAATTGCATATTAACAAATTCTTTAAATGTATGATGCATGCTTCAGGTTTATAGCTTACCTTTTCTGCCAAAATGTGAGGATGTATACACTTACTACTATAGTAACTTAAACAGTACTTGATGTGGATTACATATTAAAGGTTTAAAAGTATTAAATAAATATTTACAGATTTTAAAGCAGTTATGCTTCTGTTTTTAGAGCTATTTAATTTTCTATATATTTTAAAGTCCATTATCAACCAAGACACAGCATAAACTTTAGCTGATCTTATTTGCAAATTATTGTTTAATATTTATTCTACTTGTTCTTGTATCAATACACCACTTGTAACTTTATAGTAATTTGGCTTATGGTTTGTATAATTTTTAGTCTATGTTTAGTTTTTCTTCTATTACAACCCAAATGTCAGTAAATATAACTATTCCTGACAGGTTGTCTAAATTATGTTGCCATGGGAACCAAACGCCCAAATCGGACCATCAAGGATTCTTTACAGCCCTACAGTCCACCTACTCCTGACTTTCAATCTTTCAGGGTCTTTCAATCAAGCGAGCGGATAAGTCGTGAGGCCAGACGTCAAGCTGTTGCAGAAAGCCAACTTGAAGTGAGGGAAAAGGAAGCACAGTCAACTAGAGAAATGGAGAGAATGCAAGAAAGGACACGAGAGGGGAGGAGGGATGTGAAGCAAGATGACAGAGAAAGGGAAAGATATGGATTTTCCAAAGGTAGAGTGGTAGAGACAGAACTAAAAGAAAGACAAACACAGAAAGAGAAAGGTGGATATACAATTGAAAGAAATGCCTTAATTCAGTTTTCCAAAGACTATATAGAGAAAGGAGATACTTTTCCAAGAAGTAGGAGAAGAAGTGAAGATAAAGAGAGAAGAGTAAGACACTCGGTTGACCAAGGATATGGGAGGGACACCGAATGGCTAAGAGAAGTAGATATGAGTGACAGACAAGAAAAGAAAGAGAGAGAACAACTCAGAAGAGAAAAAGATAGAGATATAGACTGGCACAAAAAAGAGAGGATGGAATATAGAGAATATATCAATAGAAATGACAATAGGAGGTTAGATAAAGATAGTGGGTGGGATGGTGAAAAGAGGGAAAGAGGGGGAAAGAGACAAACAGAGGTCAAAGGCCAACAGATCATAAGTAGAAGTGACGTACATATTGAAAGAGACATACCAGTAAAAAGAAAAGATCGGTTTTATTCTCCACAAAAAAAGAAAATTCTGGAAGGAGACAGGGCAAATTTTTCAGATAGAGATGAATATGATGAATGGAGGAGTGCAAATCACAGACCGAGACATAGATATACAAAGAGTGAGGGAGATTCAGATGGCGAAAATGAGAGAAAAAGAGATTTTATCAAAGAGAAAGACTTTTCCCAGCAGAAACAAGATCACAGTAAAAGCCAGGGAGATGGTGTAGGAGAAAGAACTAAAAAAAAATATAGAAATAGAGAGATGTACAAAGATATGAGGAGGCAAAAGGAAAGACACATAGGGCAGGAAAAAGAAACAGATGCATTTCATTTAAGAGAGAGAGAACAACTACGGGAGGGATATGAAGTATATATAGACAGAGACAGACAGACAAGAGATTGGAAAGAAGGGGATAGAGAACCTAATGGGCAGAGAAATCAAGAACATTGCACTGTATATAAAAGGAAAATGTATGATACTGAAAGAGAACACATGAGTCCTTTCTCTTTAGAGAGAGAAGTGTGTCTTTCCTCAGCAAAGACAACTATGAAAAGTAGTGGTGAGGATGAAGCAACATCACAGCATGACCAAATACAAGGGAGAATTCACGAGGAAGCCCCAAGCAGAGAGAGCAAGTCAGGAAGTGATGCAGAGACCCACCAGAAAAGTAAAGAAATAAAAGACAAAGGCAGTGCTTCAGCAAATGACCTAGACAAAAGCGAAAAGGAAAATCAGAAGCTATCGGAATTTGTAAAGGAACTAAGGGACAGAGAGCTAAGCAAAGGTGCTGAAAAAGAGGAAATTAAGACTGACCAAGACAAAGAAAAAAATAAACCACAAAGCAAGCAGAGACCATACAGGAAAATGTGGCTTGAGCCTCGATCAGGAAATGAGACATCAGAGTCATTATTGGTAGAATACAGAGAGAGAGAGACAGCCAAGGAGAGATATGCCCAGAGGTACAAAGAGCAAAACACGTTCAGAAAAGAAGAAGAAGCAGCTGTTGAAAAAAAATATAGAGGAGAACATGCATATACACAGGATATGAAAAGGGAACTGGCTAGAGTTGCATTGTTTGTGATGGATGATGATAGTGAGAATTTGGAAGAGAAAAAGGTAAATAATGGACCCGAGGAGTTTATATTTAAACATGACAGTTTGGATACACCCTTGCAGACGGAGGCTGAAAATCTGGCCAAGGACATGGAAGGAGATTATGGAGAGTACAAACTGCAGGGTGATGATAATTCTGAGGGCGTTGAGAAAAGTGAGGGGGATGACGGTTTTGTTACTGTGTCCAGTGGAGGAGATGAGGATGAGGCAGATGAGGACAAGTTTGAGGACTGTAAAGAATACTGGGATGGTGGTGACAATGAGGATCTCACTAGGCAGTCATCAACAACAACCCATCAGAGAGAGAAAGAGATTGAACCCAACATGACCAAACCAAGAAGTGACCACACTGTCACTGTCTTTTGTGTGGTTGGTCAAACTCTTCCTAGGTCAAAGTCGAACCAAAATCCACTCACAGAGGATCACCTGGAGCAGGAGGAGACCAGTAAACAGGATGCAGAAGTAATCAGTGACACTGAGGCAGCCAGACAGCTGACATGTGATGCCCTCACTTTCTCTGAAGAGGAGATGGCAAGCAGTCATGAAAATCTCGATAAGTCTCGATATGTCAAAAATGCTGAAGAAGTTACAATACCAATGGAGAGTGTAACGAAGTATACTGAAACACACACACCTGAAAATTCCATAACAATTGCTGAAACACACACAGTACAGGAAAAGGAAGAAGAAGAAAAAGTGGATGAGATTTGCAATTTGATGGAGTCCAGCACGGCAAAGGTGGATAAAAAGCGCTTCTCTGCAGCTCCACATGTCAAATGGGCTAAAAATGTCTTAAATGAGATCCTTGATTCTTCAGAGGATGAAACACTTAGCATGCCTGAAGGAAATGATGGAGCTCCTTCTGCGACTGAAAACGAAAGCAACATTGGAGCACCAGCTTCACCCCTCTATGGCATTGTCAACAAACCTCGTAAGAACAGTCATCAGAGAAGGTACATGGATTCAGAGACATTACATTTAGGATCTGAGGATGCAAATATAGACACACTAGCTGGAAATAAAATTGTCATACAGATTGAGGGGGAGAAGTTGGAACAGTTACAACAGAATGATGCAGCTGTGGAGACAGATGATGACATTGAATGTTATACTTCACAAATCAGCCCTGACCTGAATAGCTTCTCCTCGGGAGAAGAAGGCAAGGAGGAAATTAGTAAGATGGATACAGATCAGAAGAAAAAGCCAGTATGGAAAATACTAAGCTCTACAAGTTTGCGAGATTTTGGGGGTGAAGCATGGTCACGGAGAAAAGGAGTTCGAAAGACATTACAAAAACAGACTGAAGAGAAGGATGAAGCTGGAATTGCAAGGGACCGCAGAACCATGGTCTTCCCATCAGGTGAGAAAAACTCACAGAATGTAGTATATGATATTGCATGCTTAGGTTTAGATTTGAAAATAATATTTCATCTGGTCAAAGAAATACTACAGAATAGCACTAAATACCTAATGAGTGGTATGCTTTAAAATGTGTTTACTTTTAAACACTTTTCTAAAACTAAAATGTAACTCTGTAGCACATCACCAAAATTACATGTTTTCTTTTTACTGCTCACAACGTCCTTAATATATTACATTATATACATATCACATTAGAAGATAAATCATATTTACCACATATTTGGAGCTAGAAAATCTTTGCAACAGAATAAAATTGTATTAATCATTTTAGATTAGCATTTTTAACAACAGACAACATTGGTTCCTTTACTGATGTAAGCTTTTAATTAGAGACACAAACACTATAAAATTAAATTACTTTCAGCATTATGTATATATAAAAGGTGCAAAAATATTTTATCTAGCAAATGTCTCCTATTTCAGTTTGATATCAGAATTAGACAGTGGCATTCAGGGAAGCTTACCCACTTTCAGAAAGAACCTCCCCACATTTCCTTAGTTGTTTGCAAACAAACACATATTTTGGAATGTTTGAGTTTTATATTTACAGCACTCATTTCTGAGCCAGAATAGGTTCATTACATTTCCTGCTCAGGTCAGTCATGTATGTAAAATAAGCTTTTTTGGTTAATATTGAATAAAACATTGTCAAACGATTCATGATGCATCCTGCTTAATTCTACATATGGATTTGTATTGTACAGATGATGAAAACGATGAGTTCAATAGAAGTGAAAGCGACCTGAGGCAAGTAAAACATTGCTTGATATGTATCCTTTTGACCGTCTTTCTATTAGCATTACATTACAGTAGGATAAAAAGTATTCTAGGATAAATACTTAATTATATATCATTATTAATTTTGTTGACAACACATTGTTTGGTTGTATTCTTCTGAACAATATGATGTATATATAAAACATACCCTGTTAGAAATAGTATTACAATGTTTGATTTGTGTGAGCACAAAGAGCCTTAAACCAAGTTAAGTGCTGATGTTTTTTTCTCTTTTCATTTTTCCAATAGTTTTATGGCTAAAATCAGCAGATCAGGGATGAGGAACTCTAAATTTTACAGTGAGTTTTTTTTTTACTTTTTTAATAAAAAAATACTTATGCACCATGCTTTTAACTGGTAGCAGAATGGCATATTACAGGTATGTCACAGAAAAAATGGTTTTGATTGGATTGCCAGGCTGGGTAACCCGTTTCCTTTTTATTTTAAGCTTGCATGTTCTCCCTATGTATGCATGTATTTAATTTGAAAGTTCCTCCAACAGTCCAAAACATGTAAGAAAGGCCAATTGAAGATTCCAAAATATACTTAGGTATTAATTTATGTGTGAATTTGTGAGTCAGTTTGATTGCAATATACTGACATCTGTCTATCATCTTATAAGCACTGGTATTGGTTTCAGCAAATCTATTTAAGCTTAAAAGCACATAAATTGATTATTAACATATGATTAACATATATGGTAACTAAATTGGCATCTGGGTTTATAGCATATTTCATCCATCCATCTATTTTCTTCCGCTTAATCCTCTATTAGGGTTGCGGGGGGGTTCCCCATGCCCATCCAGGGGAGAACGTTTCGGGCGCTGGGCAGATTACACCCAGGACAGGGCGCCAATCTATCGCTGAGCACACTCACTCTCACAAACACACCCTATATGGGGCAATATGGAGAGCTCAATTGACTTGATCCATGTTTTTGGACTGTGGGAGGAAACCGGAGAACCCGGAGGAAACCCACGCGGACACAGGGAGAACATGAAAAATCCACATAGATGGGGATTCGAACCCTAGAGCTGAGAGGTGAACGTGCTAACCACTAAGCCACCGTGCTGCCCTCAAATTTCAATGTTTTTTAAAAAAAATTATTATATATTTAATTTAATGTTTACTTTACATTCATTTTAGTACAGTTTAGTGCCAGCTTAAAATATAGTTAATGCTAATGTTGTTTATGATGTCAATGCCTGAATGACTTGTAGATTATTCAAGTTCTACACCATATTTGCTTCTTTGTCATCTGTAATAGACAGGTTAGTGCGTGTAATCTTGTAAAACCACTACTGAGTGCCATATGTATGCTAACAAGTAATTATTTTTTAACCAAGCAGTTTGTTGCCTGAACATGTTGCTGCAATGCCTCTGAATCATTGCAACAACATTATGTCAGAAAACTACATTATGACTAGCTGCACATCATTTATGTTATTAACATATCAACTCAAAACTCTGTCACACTCTCTTTTAAAAGATGCTCAGTTGTACCAGCAGTACAGTGAAGTGGTCCAGAACAGGGAGCTGCTCCATCAGTCTCATTCTGATGCATCTTCTGTTTTTGGGGAGGTCGGTGCAATCCGTACCTCCACTTCTTCATATCCTACTCCACATCTGGCTAGTCGGCCCCTCCCACCTCTTCCGGCTCTAATTCATCCTCACTCTCTTTCCCATTTGGATGCATACTCCAGGGTAAATGAGCCTCTCACTCTACCTCAAAGCTCTTCTCAAAAGTCTCCATCCCCTCGACTCTCCAAATCATTTGCTTTATCGCCTATGCTGTGGCAAGATCTGCCAGGAGTAAGAAACAGCCCAGAGATTAAGAATCTTAGTGAAAATGAGAGACGTCTGCAGGAGGTACTGTGCTGCTTCAGATTGGACTTATACATAATTACATTACAGTTTTAGAATACAAATTTCTGACCACATTTGTTGTGTAGGTGAGATTTGAAGTGGTTACATCAGAGGCATCATACTGCAGCAGTCTGGACATCGTGATAGAGCTCTTCGTCAAGTCCAAACAACTAAACACACATCTGACTTCACAGGACAAGAACTGGCTATTTTCCCGACTTAGTGATGTCAGAGCTGTCAGTCAGAGGTGAGAAACATCAGCACTATAACACAGGAGAGAACACAATTTAGAAGGTGTAAGAACATTACCATGCCGATTTCAGCACTACTACGGGACACAGGTGCACAGAGTGGTGGTGCTGTCATTTCATTATGATAGACACTCAAACAAACAAGTGATAATGGTTTATCTTTACTGGCATGTTTATTTAGAATGCAAGAGGAAACAGGAACTCCCAGAAAAAAAATGTTAGCAGACATGGAATAATATGCTAAATCCAAATAGAAATTACCTAGACTGTCCTGCCCATGAATCAAACCCAGGACCTTCTTGCTGTGAAGTCAAAGTGCTACATCCCATAAAACACCATCTAATAATTATCACCATGTTTAAATTTTCCTTTGTTGTACTTGCATGATGCAAAACATCACTACCTTCAATATTGTATGTAATCTTGCATAAATACATGGAACATTATTAGGCTCATCTTATTCTCATATTATTCTTGTAATTAACTAGTCAACACAGCTGTCTGTGGTGCGATGCATTAAATCAAGTAGTTGAGGATAATATTTTATCAAGTTGTAACTAGAATTTAAAAAACTGGGATCCCACGGCTGTTGGCATGATTGTTGGTGCCAGTATTCTGTGTAACTACAGATCTTCTAAGATTGTAAGACACAGCAGTCTGTAGAGTGATAGAGTGAAAAAAAAAACATTCAGTGTGCTGCAATTGTGTAACTGGCTGATTTTTTATTTATTTTTTGGTAAAGATTAACATTAATTAGCTATACTGGCATTTTTGTTTATAAATTGATCTATGATGTAATATTGCTGTGGTTACACTTAGTAAGTTTGTGGACTGGAAGAGATTACTACATTGCTACAACTACACCCATCAATCTCTTTATAAAGTACATCTATTTGTTTCTGTACTCATTGTCAATTATATCAGTTTCACTTGTCATGTAGATGTTCATATAGAACTTTCAATATTTTTACAATTACAGACTGCAGATAATTTGTTTTTTTTCTTATATTTCGTATATAAGAAATGTTCTTCATAATGTTCTCAAATGGTCATGACCCTCCTCACGACCACCAGCTATTAATTGTGTGGTGGATCAATCTCAGCATTGCGGCGACAAATGGTGTTTAGTGTGCTGCTCACAAAGGAAACTATAGATGACTAAAGCCACCTTGTCTTAATATTATATGCCCATAATTGGCCATTTAAGTCTGAAAAATGGTTAAAAAAATGTTCTATGGAAAATATAAAAATTCTGATTTTGTTCATGTACATTTTTTCATGTCCTCTAAATTATTATGATATTTAATCCTCTAATTAATACTAATACTGCTTTATAATACAGAATATGTTAGCTTATAAAATAAATAATGGGTGTAGAATCAAGTAGGTATTAATGTGGCTGTTGGTTATTTGAAAATGTTTTAAATGCACCCACTATGATTTTACAAATTATTTTACACACTAAGTGATATTGGCTAAATATGCAGCTTTAAAACAGTTGCAAGAACAAAAGCAACATTTGTATTTTAAAATAGTTCAAGTGAAAGTGTAACTGATTTTTGAAAGCGACTTTGAACCTGTTTGCATGTAAACTAAATTTTACTTTGATATATTCTTGACACATTACTATACAACATATTATATAATATATATATATATATATATATATATATATATATATATATATATATATATATATATATATATATATATATATTTAGTCCTATTTCCACCGCTGTATAAAATCAAGAACAAAGCCATGCATTTTTACATTTATAAATTTCAACTTTGTGAGAATAGTTTTGTTCTGTTTGAACATGACTGTGCACCAGTGTAGAAAGCAAAGTTTTTAAGTGCATAATCAAATTTGGTGTTAAAGAACATGACAGGCCCACACAAATTCCTTACCTTCACTGTACACATTTGGGATAAAATAGAATGAAGTCTTGAGCCAGACCATCTTGTCCAACATCAGTATTCGACCTCCCAAATGTCTTTCTAAATGTATGGGCAAACATACCCACACTAGCAAATAGACACACACTGTATAACATTTTTCCAACACCAATGCGAGTGTCAGCCTATCCAGTCCTTACTTTATACAATGTGTTTTTGCACATTGGATTGGACTGGCTATTTACACAATACACACTGTCAGTTGCTTAAATTATATTATTTGCAATTGTTTTGTACTTTGTTTTTTAGTTTTTACGTTCAACTGGAGGAAAGAGTGGAGAGTGACATTATGCACTTTACAGTCTGTGACATTATCATTAAACACTGTCCTCATTTCCGTTCTGTATATGTGCCTTACCTTACTAACCAGTCGTATCAAGACAAGACATATCAAAGATTAATGTAAGTTTCACTTTTTTTACATTAAATATGTAAATAATGGAAATAATTAGACACTATTTATGCATTGTATGTCTATTAAATCTATTTCTTATATCTGTCCATGGCTTTTGTTTAGGAATGAAAATGCTGGATTCCGCCATTTGGTAGAAAAATTAGAGCAAAGCCCACGATGCCAGAGACTCCCATTCCGTTCTTTTCTCATTCTCCCTTTCCAGCGAATCACTCGCCTGAAACTGCTAGTACAGGTAGATTTATTTATTATTGACACAGCAGTTGTCATAAATTTATTAGGGACTTGTGCATGGGTAATTATATCATTTTGACCTATTATATATGTTTATTATTTTGTTTATAAAATAGAGCCATAATTAAATTATTTGCATTTTAAACTAATGTCTAGTTTTAAACTGTCCTATACGTACAACAAGGATTACAAAATACATTGGGAATATAAGTATTGGGACTTTATTGCCAAAGTACAATTTAGAAACTTTCATATATAAAACGTTGGACAGTCTGACATCATTAATATATTTTGATTATCCATCTACATAAAATATCTACTTAAAAGCAGATTAAAGAAGATACTATGAAATATAAAGGCATATACAGTATAGTGATACAAGAATTTTTATCTTAAGAAACATGTCCAATGTTCTTAACAAAAAGTAGGTTCTTTAGTTGCCTCTAAACTTCTTATATTTATGCTTTATGCTGCAAGATTTGTAAGAGTGTATGGTAAAGCTGTTAAGTTGATGGCTGGCTCAGATTCTTCAACAAAATCTCCTAATTTTGTTTCTCACTGCCAGATTTAAGGTAACCAAAAATAAACCTTTAACAATGTAATAATTTAGTCACTACTGCTTTTTTCATATTGTAGAATATTGTAAAGAGAACTGCTCCAAAGACAAAGGATGAGGCCCAAGCCATAAAAGCTATGAAATTACTAGAAAAGGTACGCCATAACTAGCACACATAGTGTCTGTCCTCCCCATAAATGAAGTTACATTAAATTTTCATATCTCTTTTCTAGATGATCCAGGATAGTAATGACAGTATTTCTCAAATGGGAAACATTGAATCACTACTCACACTTAATGCAAAGGTGGACTTTGAGTGCAAGGTGTGTATGTATTTCACTCTCCTTCAGAATAAATTATCTACCTTTTTGGTTTCATAGAGAATTACACTTTCAGATATCAACAGTAGAAAAACATTCCAAATATTGTACTAATACAGCTTTGTAGTGGGATGTAAATCTACCAATAATCATTTTTGCTAAACATAAGTCTATAGTGGCGGCACGGTGGCTTAGTGGTTAGCACGTTCGCCTCTCAGCGCTAGGGATTCCCGGTTCGAATCCCCATCTGGGTGGAGTTTCCATGTTCTCCCAGTGTCTGCATGGGTTTCTTCCGGGTTCTCCGGTTTCCTCCCACAGTCCAAAAACATGGATCAAGTTAGATAGAGTTCTCTAAATTGCCCCATATAGAGTGTGTTTGCGTGTCTGTGTGAGTGAGTGTGAGCCCAGCGATAGATTGGCGCCCTGTCCTGGGTGTATCTGCCCAGCGCTCGAAACGTTCCCCCCTGGATGGGCATGGGGAACCCCCCCGTGACCCTAATATAGGATAAAGCGGAAGATAATGAATGAATGAATGAATGAATAAATCTATAGTAGATCTTATAAAAACATGTTGCATTAAAGAATATGTACCTTCAAATGTGTTTTCTCTAAAATGTATAATATTTAATTTGTAGTTAAATCATAATAATACATGAAAAGGTAAAGCACATTCAGTTCCTTGCAATCTTTTAAATGAATTATTTAAATAAATGAACTGTTTTTCAAAAGCGGGTGGCACGGTGACTTGGTGGTTAGCACGTTCGCCTCTCAGCGCTAGGGATTCCTGGTTCAAATCCCAATCTGGGTGGAATGTTCTCCCCATGTCCGTGTAAGTTTTCACAGTCCAAAAACATGGATCAAGGTCAATTGAATTCTTCAAATTACCCCATATATGTGTTTGTGTCTGTGTGAGTGAGTGTGTGCCAAGCGATAGATTGGTGCCCTGTCCTGGGTGTAGTTGCCCAGCGCCCAAAACTTTCTCCCCTGGATGGGCATGGGGAACCCCCCGCGACCCTAGTATAGGATAAAGTGGAAGATGATTGATGCATGGATGTTTTTCACAAGAGAAATTACAAAAAACAATTATAAAAAATTATTTTAAAATTACATTAAATTAGGATGAACTATCTACTGTATCTACTGAAGTACTCTCTTTATATATGTGTGTTTAGTTACACGTGTATATAAAAGTGTAGGTGATGTAAAAGACAATCAAAGCAGGTAAAATTTGAAAATAAGCTAAATAACAAGTGTATATGTGTGTATCAGACCCTGCCATTAATCAGTCAGTCACGCAGACTGGTGCGAGAGGGACCAGTTACAGAGCTGTTGGACTTCACAATAAAGGAAAAAGAGAGAACAACCTATATGCACCTTTTCAATGACTATCTGCTTATCTCTTTGCCCAAGGAGTAAGTTTATGGATCTCTTTCATATTTTGACATCAAAAATAATTTTCACACATACCCGCTAAGCCATTACCTGGCTACCCATCATAAATTGCTGTTGGTTAATCTTTGCAGTGGTGGCCGGTTCACAGTGATCGATCATGCTCCAGTATCAGAGCTGCGAGCTGAAAACTGCAGAGTTAAACTTCACTCATTACAAAAGAATGTCTTCCGCCTACATACAGCCCATAAATCTTTTCTCCTGCGCACAGATAGTCAGTAAGTCAACACATTAACCAGAATAGAAAAAAAATGCAGTGTTATGTTCTTCACGTTTTAATTTTCTCGGTATATCTGTTTTTTTCAGAGCTGACAAACTACGCTGGATATCTGCACTCTCTCGTCCTCATCCCGAAATAGATTTAAGCTCTGCCCAAGGTGCTCGTCATTTCTTACTAAAAGGGAAGTTGTGAAATAAAACAAAACAAAGTCCAAATTACTCATTTTCCCTGTTTTTTTTTTCATGCAGATATTATACAGATGCACTGTATCAAAGCATATGTATCGCAGCAACCTGATGAACTGAATGTAGAAAAAGCAGATGTATTATTGGTTGTCCAGCAGAGCAGTGATGGTAAGCCTTCATTATGGAGTTACAAAAATAAAGATGACAAAAACAAGCATTATCATGTAAAGTATATTAAAGCAATAGGGCATAAGAGGGCATGCATTATTTACAATAATGCACAAACGTGAGTGAGTGCCTTGAAACAATTTTATGAAACTGTTACATACTCGATGGATTGGCGCCATGTGCTGGGTCTATCTGACCAGCGCCCGAGACATTCTCCCCTGGATGGGCATGGGGAACCCCACCGCGACCCTAATAGAGGATAAAGCGGGAGATAATGAATGAATGAATGAATGAATGAATGAATGAAAGATTAACCATAAATTATATTTCACAACTGTCCTTCTACAATAGTACACAGTAGTTGTAAGACAGTAAATTGTTTAGCTATCTGTCAATTTATGTTAAAATATATAAAAACAAAAGAGTTACCCTTGTGTTCTGTTTCTGCAGGCTGGGTGGAGGGAACACGTCTTTCAGACCGACTACGTGGATGGGTGCCCGAAACTCATTTGGAGATAATAAAGAGTGAAAAGGCTCGCCAGAACAACTTAATAGATGCATTAAAAATTACAACAGCAACAGCCACAGGATAAAACATGTGCCTTGTATTGAAATTACAAAATGGTCAAACACCTAACTCAAACTGATGGTTTCTCCTGATGAAACTGCTTGCTGCTAAAGTTGGACCTGATCAGGACTTCATGTTCGGTTCTAAATATTTTAAGGAAACTTCTAAAACAGTTTAATGACACGAGACTATCAATATAAAAAAAAAAAAATCTCAGCAAAGAACTACAGGTTTACAAATTATTGAGCTGACCCTGAAACTGGTTTTGTATTAACATTTAACTGTATTTTATTATACATGATCATACACACATTGTTTTGTAATTCTGGTGCTTGCACAAGATGTACTTAACCAAAACTCTTTTATTTGTACAGCAGAAAGGATATTTAATGTATCACAATCTTTGAATCTCAGGGTTAGGGATATGTTAAATTATTTTTCATGGAAATCTAACATTTGTTTTGTTCCTGCCATCAGCCTCAATGGCTATAGAAACTCATTACACACTGACAGAATTCTGGCATTGGGAATATGGTTAGTTGGGTTTTTGCATGGTGTCACCTGAAAAAGCACACTTCCTAGAATAGACAGAAGACATAAGCAGTTTTTAGGTGGTTGAATGGCTGTGTGTGAGAGAGTGAGAGGAAAAGAGAGAGAGAGAGAGACAGACCTGTGGGAAATTGGCAGTAGCAAATTGTTTTTTAGAATAATTTAGGGTCTGAACTTTGCTGCAGGTTTGGGGATCCAAAAAAATATAGCATCTCCATGCGTAGTCCAACAGTTTCTCTTTGGCCAGGTCAAACTCTCCCACCTCTGCTAGCTTCTCTGGAGCCAAGAGCAGCAACTCTGCAAGGGGTGGTGGAGACAAAGGTGTTATAATCAACATAATGAATCTGAAAGGTTTTGGACATGTTCTTCAGCCACTGATAAGTTACCAAAATCTTTTTATAGTGGAAAAATACACCAGCAGGATCTTTCACTGTGAAAAAAAGTTTTTATTTTTATTTTTTACTTAATTACTAAACAGAGGCACACTGATCAATGTGTGTTATTATGTACACATCTTAAGCTTCAGGTCCCTTGAAATTCCCAAGGAGTCCAAGTCCAATCACAGGCAACCTCGCTACTTGTTAATGATATTTTAGTTGGAAAACAAAATATTACTTTTTAAAATAAATTTTAAATCCAAATCCACTAAGCTAGAATGTAATATGTTTGTTCAGAATCAGTACATTATTTGAATATTATTGACTGATTGAAAAAATATATATATATATATATATATATATATATATATATATATATATATATATATATATATATATATATATATATATATATATATATATATATAAATAAATGTAGTGGGTTCATAAATAGAAGTTATGTGCATTTATACTTTACAACCGCTCTTATTGCAACTTAATGAAATGAAAATAATATAACTAAATGTACTAAAACATTTTCACCACAAATGGACATGTTACCTCTCTGTCTCTCTCTGCCTCTATATATTGTGAAAACTCTTGAACTCGTGAATCTGTAGTGCTGGGTGGCTCCAGATGCATTTTCCTGAAAGTCACATGTTCCTCATAGTCATGTTTTCTTGCATCATATCTATCCTTGACATAATTTCCTCTTCACCTAACAGTGAGAGGGTCTCTAAAAAACCAAAGGCAATTCAAATCTATTTTCTCAATATCACAACAACTAATGGTGAATGTCACACAAACATATCTATAGGAACATTAGCAGTTTGACCAAATATTCAAAGAATACATGAAGTTTTGAATCAATAAAACTGCATTTCTAAAATGGGTCTCTTACCAATTATATATACCAATTAATAAAATAAAGTACATGCTTTGGTCACCACACTTGGCAGGTTATTCCTGGTTCTGTTGTTAGTAGCACTGCTACTGTTGCTTCCACCACCACAGCTATGTAGAAGGGCTGAGAGTGGGGTGGACCAAAAATAGAAGTCACTAAATTTATTGACCCAGACGCACTGCTCATGACCTTGGTCTTTGCTTTCAATTTTTTTGTGTCTGGCAGTTGGCTGAATGCTCAATCTCTGCTTGTTGTTCTGAAAATTTGACACAGAGTTAACTTAGATCTGTTTATTTTAATTTATTGTATGGAAAATCAATTAACACAAAGTCTGTTGAAAATCATCTTTCTCTCTCTCTCTCTCCCTCTTACACACACACACGCGTGCAAAAAGCCATGTAAACCATGCAAGTTTCACATCACAAAGTGATGCAATTTGATATGTGCTCAGCTGCTAACAGTAATCATTATGAATTTAAGTTGCAGATTAAATGCCAATCTAACTGGTATTCACCTGCTCTTTTATAATTACTTTGGTCAATTCATTTTAAAAGCAGATATTCCAAATGATTCCCAGTACAATAATAATAGCACACATACAGTAATTTATCATGGTCTATTTGTACAAAGAAAAAATATTTTCTATATAAGTGCTACATAGAAAACCTTTACACACCAGGAACTTTGGTAAGCAGCTTTGAATAAAAGCATCTCCTAAATGACTAATTGTAATGTAATTTAAATGTAAATAGTAATGACACTGTCTAAATAAAGTATTAATATCCCATTTTTTAAAGTATTTTTGTGTATTCAAGTAATATAATATCCCTGACACATATTTGGTGGCACTTCATGGTGCTCTGGCTGAAAGAGGTTTGATAAATTTTTAGTTTAAAGAAATGGGATATACCAATCCAGATTATTCATGATGCAAGGTCCTTATTTGTTCACTCTTCTCTTTAAATGTTTTCATACAAGTTCAGTTAAAGCAACCAACCCTGTCAAGGCATTTTATGCAGGCCAGTACTACTTTCATGCAAGAGTTCAAGATAGAAAAAGTGTATAAAAGAACATGGGGCAAAAACACTAACTTGTATTCAGACGGTATTCAGCGGTTTTGTGATTTTAATTTCCTTCTTTTCAATGTCTTGTTTTATTCCTGTTTCTGAGCTGGGTGATAAAAATGTCATTATAACATTCTATAATGGAATATGAACACTCTAAATTAGTTCCTGTATTAATAACTAAATGTTGGCGGATGTAACATTTGTTTGTGTACGAGTTCAAAGAGCTTTGGTATGTCCCAGCTGTCTTCTATGTGTGGTTCAATTGTTATATCCTAAGGAAAAGGATATTTGTGTAAAAAAAAAAAAAAAAAAAAAAAAAAAAAAAAAAGCACCGTTTTGATCAACTAGACAATCATTTTTCAGCATTAAACACAGAGGCAAATAGACAGAAACATTTTGATGAAAGGTGGGAAATAGTTGAACCTGAGGAACATGTCCTTGGAGTGAGAATGGATGTTGGATGTATGTAGAAATAAAACTACAGGTATATACAGCCGGTTCCCTGTAACAGACAATTATATTTATGTGCCCATTGTTGGTACTCTCAAATCCATTTTCAAAAACAGTGAACTCTATTTTTTAAATCATTCAATAAAAATAAAAATATTTATAAGATCTTTGAAACGGGGGTGTAGACTATGACATTTATGCTTCCAAAGCTTGACTTGGAGCTTGATCCAAATAACATAAGAACATTAAACTGGAGGTATCATATGATAAATATAACATGGTGATAAATAACCGGACATCGATTAAAATAACATCTGATGTAAAATCCACTAGAATTAAAAAGGTGTTATGGGTGTTCACAGTGTAGGTACACAGGTTTCTAACTCTAAACTACAGCTACATTTTCTTTTGAAAATGTGAAAGGTGAAACGGTGTATATATTTTTCTCAGTCAACTGCAAACCAAGAAACACGTTTACAAATTGTCACATCTTAAAGGCAGATCCTGTTGGAAACCTGTGCAGACACTGGGACTGCATTCAAATGCCACAAAGACCCAAAAATCCTTGTTGTCTTTCTCCGGGGTGTCTGGTTTCCTCCCACAGTCCAAAAACTTTTCAAGGTTCAAAATTCAAGGTGAAATGGCTTCAATAAATCCATATTACACACACACACACACACACACATATATATATATATATATATATATATATATATATATACACACACACATACATACATACATACATACATATACACACACACAGTATGTGTATGCGTGTGTAGCATGCCAATCCTTCAATGGGCACAATCCTGGTACCTGCCCAGCGTTCTCTTCTTGGATGGGCATAAAAAAAACCATACACAGTTTATTACTTATGATAACGGGTTCATAGCTGTTTGCTGATAATAGATACTTCACTACAGCTAATGCTAATTATACATCATTAATTCACTGCACAATAAAGCGCAACATTCCTGTTTTCAGCAGATGTTAGACATAAGTAAACAAACCATTAACCTACTAGAATCTTGTGCACATAAACTGTTAAACAATGTAAAACATAACCGGTGTACTGTCGACTGTGAGACAAACGCACCCACTATATACTGGAGATTTGCACACAATATTTATCTTTTCCACAAACATGACGTACATCCAGTGTGAGACAAGAGTCTGTGTGCTTGAACAACAATTTGCTGTAATTTCTGTGTGTGTGTGTTTTGTAAACGATTTTTTCCAAAATAACATTTATATGTTGGGCCAAGTTTGCCATAACTGTGTTCAGTGAGCGGTTGGATGCTGGATCTTGTACCTGCTATTATTAAAGAACTTCAGAGTAAAGTCATCTTAAGTCAAAAACAGGACAGACACATTAAAATATATATTCGCATCGGAGGAAATTATTCATTCATTCATTAGCTCCCGCTTTATCCTCTATAGGGTCGCGGTGGGGTTCCCCATGCCCATCCAGGGGAGAACGTTTTGGGCGCTGGGCAGATACATCCAGGACAGGGTGCCAATCTATCGCTGGGCATTCACTCACTCACACAGACACATACACACTCTATATTGGGCACTTTGGAGAACTCAATTGACTTGATCCATGTTTTTGGACTGTGGGAGGAAACCGGAGAACCCAGAGGAAACCCACACAGACATGGGAAGAACATGGAAACTCCACCCAGATGGGGATTCGAACCGGGAATCCCTAGTGCTGAGAGGCGAACGTGCTAACCATTAAGCCACCGTGCTGCCTACTAGGGGAAATTAAGTGTCTTCAATTCATTGCAAGAAAGAACACACAAAAGGGAGAGGCATTCTGGACAGTCAATCAGTCCATCACAAGTCAATCATACCTGGGCCAATATCTCATTTACAATTAACCTCAATTGTCAACAATAAATAAGAATGATTAAGAAGGCTCTAGGAGGAAGCCACAAAGCTGTGTTAGAAAACACCACAATAAAAAAAGACACTGTCCTCAGAACATGATAACATGATCAGGGACAACATGATCTACATTGACAACTGTACTTAAACACATAGGAATTCATCCTCTACATTTAACCCATCCATGCCATGAAACATGCACATACATACGGTGCATACGGTACGGTACATACGGTGTACATACGGTACACACACATGGAGTGAGAATATGTGCCCAGAGTGATAGGTAGCCTTGTATATGCCACCTGGAGAGTATTTTGTTGCTAAGTGCTCAAGATCACTTCAGTCATAGTTCTTGGTTGGACCGGGAACTGAACCAGGGACCTTCAGGTCACAGGGCTGGCTCTTTTACCACAAGCTGCCCCAGAACCGAGGTCCTTCCTACTGTGAAGTGAAAGCGCTTTTAACTGTGCCACCCTGACAGCCTTATGCAAGCAAATTCAAATGTTAGTGTGTTGTTTGATAATTGTTAATAACACAAACACCAGGGCGGCACGGTGGCTTAGTGTTTAGGGATTCCTGGTTCGAATCCCCATCTGGGTGGAGTTTTCCATGTTCTCCCCATGTCCGCGTGAGTTTCCTCCGGGTCCTCCGGTTTCCTCCCACAGTCCAAAAACATGGATCAAGTCAAGTGAGTTCTCCAAATTGCCCCATTTAGAGTGTGTCTGTGTGAGTCAGTGTGTGCCCAGCGATGGATTGGCACCCTGTCCTGGGTCTATCTGCCCAGCGCCCAAGATGTTCTCCCCTGGATGGGCATGGGGAACCCCACCGCGACCCTAGTAGAGGATAAAGCAGAAGATAATGAATGAATGAACGAACATAAACACCAATCAGAAGCTATGATAACAGGTGAAGAGAAATTCATTCATTCATTCATTATCTCCCGCTTTATCCTCTATTAGGGTCGCGGTGGGGTTCCCCATGCCCATCCAGGGGAGAACGTCTCGGGCGCTGGGCAGATACACCCAGGACAGGGCGCCAATCCATCGCTGGGTACACACTCACACACACTCTATATGGGGCAATTTAGAGAACTCAATTAACTTGATCCATGTTTTTGGACTGTGGGAGGAAACCGGAGGAAACCCACGCGGACACGGGGAGAACATGGAAACTCCACCCAGATGGGGATTCGAGCCGGGAATCCCTAGCGCTGAGAGGCGAACGTGCTAACCACTAAGCCACCGTGCCGCCCGGTGGTGAAGAGAAATGACACATAAATTTTCATCAAAGGTTATGTTTTTTAAAATTGGGGTTTTTAAATAAAAGCCAAAAATATGGCATGTATTTGTAAAGATTTTGAATTGCAAAACACATTCTACCTGCTGAATAGAGTCAAAAACTATTGACCGAGTCATTAAAACCTGTTTTACTGGTTTAGTGGTTTGGGAGAGAAACAAAGAGGAAGCTGTAGCAAGACAACCGCCTACAACACAGGTGTACACATAAAGCCGGAGAGACGAAGCTATTCAGATTAAGAATTGCAGTTTGGAAGGAAAAAGGAGCATATATGCCAGGTAAGTGATGACATTACATATATTTATTGTAGTAGCCGAATAGGAAATCATTTAAAACTAGGACTCCTGGATTAGCAATAACAAGGGAGAAGTCTGGCTGGTGTAATTTACACTGTAATAATTAACAATATTCTTTTCTGCTCAAGTAATTTTCTTTTTTTATTTACTTATTTCTTTTGATCAGATCATTATGCCAGCTGCCGATAAAGGATTGACCCACTGTAAATGTGTTCTAGTGTTTGCCATTTTTATGGACCTATTGGGCATTACCATTATGATACTTGGAATATTCGTACCTCTTGAGATTAAAGGTCGTGACTTTGGTGACCTGTTGGTATACTCTGGTACACTACTGGTCTTGATGTCAATGGGCGGCTGGGTTATGTGGTACAGTGGCAACATAGAAGGCCTGAGTTCAAAGAAGGACCTCGGATACAGACTTACCACCGTGGACCGCCTTGCCCGCAACCTCAGTCGCCGCCTGCGGAGTAACCATCACATTCGGAACATGCCCTGATCTCAGACGTCCCTACAGTCAACATAACTCAGAATTTGAAATATTGGATTACTTGTAGAGCAAACCCAGAACAAGTAAATAGCTACAGAAATTCATAGAATTAGATGGTGCATTTGACACTTTAGAAGAACACCATGGAAAAAAGATCATCTGTATCCCGGTGTAATTTATAAATATTTTGCACAAGCATTACATAAATACTGAAAAGAGGAATCTAAAGCTCGGCCATGTCAATTTGTTACATTACACACTGAATGTTTTATTTAGATATATATATAAAAAATTAGGTAAGAAGAAACTACTTTACCTACAAATATGTATAGCAGAAGTATTTATAATATTCAGGATATTTAATCAATGTGCTTACACACAGACAAGTTTTGAGTTGGTTGTATTGCAATGTTTTGCATTTTATTTAAACTGATGTTTGCAGTAAATTGAAATTCAAACATGCATTTTTAAATAAATACAAATGCACTTAATAAAGCCATTAAAACTTTCATAACACAGTGTGAAAGTTTAATGACACAAAAGTGACTAGTTTGAGCATTTCCAGTTCATAACAATAAACATCAAGTGCAAATGTTTTCATCATGTGTCAATTACATGATTAATCTTTTCATCTTAAACAATGTATACCATCACTTAAATACTTTATCGCAATGAAGCACTTTAAAAGCAGTTCTCAGGTCAAAAATAAATACTAATCATTTCACTTAGCTAAACCTTCAATTCACATGTTAAAAAATCTGTTCAGCTATATGAAAGAGAAATGATTTAATAACTGTGTGCATAAACAAAGTCTCGTTTAAACCACAAATTCACCCTAAAGTACGAGATCACCACATAATTTTAAAGTTTAGACAAGGTTCAGTAAAAAGTCATAAAGCATGTAGTGACAGTTTGGGCAAGATCCTTTTCTGTTTCAGCATGTCTCTGCCTTACAGCTTACAGCAGGGTCCATGAAAATGTATTTAATACACACACAGAGTACTCACATATATGGCTTTAATTCAACTGAACGATAGCCGTTGAGATGAATTGAAACATTGATTTCAAGCCAAGACATGCCTGACATTAAATGATCTTGACTTAACAAATACAAGTTTCACCTCAGAAAACACGCCTTAAAAATCTTTGAAAAGCTTTTGCAGAGAAGTGAAGGAAGGCTGTGCTGTTCTAGCTATTCTGTATTAAAGCCTCATCAGTTAATAGGCTAAACTCATAAGTAAAGGCCACGTCACATAATTTGCACACACTTGTCTCAAAAGGCAAATTAATTTTACAAGGCCGTTTGACTTTATTCTCATTTTGTGTTGCAAAAATTTTTCTTTACATGATATTTTGAGTACAGAAAAGAATAAATAACTAAATCACCAGTTAAAGTGAGGAACTTGGAACTAAATGAGTCGGACACTGCCAGATGATCAGATGACTTCGTTCTGACCTTTGTGGAACAACCTCACTGGTTCCATCACTACCTTCATCACCTGCAGGAATAAAATTGTCGACTGCTTTTTAATAAATTTATTTATGACATACTGCCTTGTACAAAAAAAAAAAAAAAAAAAAAAAAAAAAGGTACTTTTCATTTTTCATCTAGCACCAATAATCCTGTCACAGTCATAATAACTGAGTACATATTTTTTCATATGCTGAAGGCTAATAAACATTAACTGTAGCTGCATGATCTCTTGCATTGCACTACTACCACAGGATTTTAGAGGTGACTTACCAATACGGAAATTAATATAGCCTTCTCCTCCACTTAGAATGAGATGAGATGATAAAACAGCAGCAGCATGTGTTGTATTAGATGAAATACAGCAACCTGCAAACAGAACATAAGAAAAAAAAAGATTTAGACCATATCAAACCTTTTTTCTGCACTGTATTTACAATAGTGATTTACCTGGAGCAGAGATTATAAATTTAACAGCTTGACGATGTCCATGAAAGCACAACTGAGTTGACAACAATGAGCAGTATGGGATTGAAGACTCTGAACCTGGCAGAAACAAGCCACAGAACATAAATATATATACTGATATACTGTGTGTATGTATAGATAGATAGAGAGAAAGATAGAGAGAGTAAAACTTTACAACTAAGCCAACTAAACAAGCAATCATCCCCTCTACTACCCTGCTACTGTTCCTGAATTATACTTTTTTGGAATTTGCAGTTAATTATTCACCCAATCATATATCTCATGTAATACTAGCAAAACATCAGTTTTCTATAATTAGTGTTTTATTTGACCATGTTTAATTGATCATGCATCAGTAACTCACTGTGTCTTGAAGCAGCAATTTCTTCTTTGGTACTTAATACTAAAATAATATTGGCTAAAAAAAACTGTTTTGGCAATGGGACTAAATCAAATGTGTACTGTAATGTAATAATTAAGAGTGTGCTCTCAATGGTCATGTATTTTACATCTACAACCATGCACGTAAAACTAAATGAAATGTGGGTAACATAATAGTCATAAATTAAAAAGAAACTCACTGAGTGAAAGGGGGACAGATAACACAGCACCACTGCCTGTGCCTACCCACAGTCTTCCACATATCACTGACATGGCTGAGATCTGAAGTGAGGAAAGGGAAAGGAATGCAGTGCCTGGAGGGAAGAAAACAAGACATACCATTTGCTAAGATTTGTTACAACAGATGAAAATTAACTTAGTAAAATGCATTTTATAAATTTTTGAATTACATTAAAGGCCACGAAAATATGCATGCACCACTGAGAAAACATTTAACATATAAAGAATTAGGTACCGTACACTGTTCTAAGTCTTATTCACTTACTGACTTTAGAAACCAATTTATTTACAAACTTCTAAAAGTCGTTTTGGTCAGATTCTTATATTAGCAGAAGTTTTAAAATATTTTTTATGTTATTTGTGTATTTTTAAATAAAGATTTACAATATGAAGTACTTCATATTATTATAATACATATTGGTTTTAATAGTCAACAGAATAAAAAACCTTGTACAAAACCACTTTGGGAACAGAAGTGCAACTTTACCTAAAGCTTTACTGATCACATGGGATATATCAATTTCCTGTAGGGGGCGCCCAGATGTCCAATCAAAGAGCCTGAGTGTGGAATCTAGTCTACAAGAAGCCCAAACTCCACTTCCTGCTGTACAGAGGAAGCGAACCTGCTGCTCACTGCGTTGTGACACACTGAACGATTTCTGCAATGAAATTAAGAGAAGGAAACTGTTAACATGTTCAGTTATATACAGCACTGCATTATTCCATACTCGCCTCTACTTTGTGGTTTTCAATATCGATCATGAAAATTTTGTTCCAGTATCCAACCCAGAGACGACCACACTTTGCAAGACAACAGCGAATGGGTTGTAAAGGGGAATTGCCCAGTGACAAAAACTCATGAGACTGAAGATCCCACCCTTCTATAGAAAACAAGTTATAAAATTATTCAAGGGTACAGAGAAAAGAAATCAATATCTTGCTAATTAAAATGAAGACAAACCAGAGCTATGCTTGAAAAAGGCAAGCATCCCATTCCCCAATCCTGCAATTACTTGGCCTGATGAGAACCTACAAAAGAAATAAAACTGAACAAAAACTCATCTCTATGTAATAAAATACACAAAAAGAAGAATATCAACTCACGTGAGGGAATGTACCCCCTCTGACAAATTGACAGACTGTAAACAGCGCCTCCTAGAAGTGGAGGCCGAATGAATGAGTACACTGTAAAAGAAAAAGTGTGTGGGGGAATATTCAGCCTAAATCTTTTAAGTACTATTTTTATACAACAGAACAGTTCAGTTCATACCCTCCATCCTGGGTTCCCATCCAGACTGTACCTGAAGAGTCCCCTGTAGCAAGGCAGCAGTTAAGAGTAAACAGAACATTGTTCTTAGATTAACATTGTTCTTAGACCAGGGATGAATTTAACTGTTTTTGTGACTTAACTGACCACAGGGAGGTACAGCACAGATGCAGAGAGCTGGAGAAGTGGACAGGAGGCTGAACTGATCCAAAATGGTATTGGACCTCGCTGGATCAATTACTGTGACATCACTGCTAGATGCAGGCCCAGTGATTGCCCAGACAGAACACTGGGAGGAAATATATGGGAAATTTATGATGTCAACGGCCAACAAATAGTATTAATACTGGTTTTCCTTTGAACCATTCCACTGGAACCTTAAACTTTAAGTTTAAGTTTTATGTTAAATCCTTTATCACCATGACTGTAATTAAAACTGATCATTATAAATGTTAGAAAATCACAGAAATTACATCAAACACATTTTTTATAAAAGTTAGGATACCTTCACATGATCTAACCTAAACATTTAACAGACTAATTGACAAAGAAAATATTAGTTTTTTAATGACAAGCTTTTATTTGTTGCATATAAACCTTAAGTAATCGATCATCACATGGGTAAAAATCTGGTGCCAAAGTTTTTAGAACTGATCACACCCTTTGGCTGAATTTCACCTTTCTGTTTAGTTAAATTAGCATTGTTTTTGACAAATTGAAACAAAATGTAAATTTCTTTGCTCATTTCTTGACTGATACCACCTTTTACATATTATGCTCAAAGATTTGTTTAAATGTATTGTAATATGAAAATCACATCTTGTTACATTTATACATGCAAACATACACATAAAAGACCAAAATTTTACCAAAAAACACTGTAAAGACACCTCTCAGATATTGGTTTTAATTTCGCACCTGGTGAAAATTGACCAAATTATCTATTAAACAACATTTAACTGACAGAATTTTTAGTTTTCACTGACTTTGCAGTTTTGAAACAGGGATTGTCACTTAGAGCAAGAAATGTTGTTTGTTCCAAATCTATGTTTTCAAGAATATTGCATCTTTACGTTACAAACTAATTTCAAATTCCCCAAGCCAACTGGTTGAATTACAAATGCAAGACAAGACAGGATAATTCAGATAATAGCAGCTGGAATTGCCCATTAGTTCAGCACCGAAAAGGATTTGTCTGCAGTGACCAAACAATCAAAAAGTGAGATTAACCTTTGCTAACCATTATACTAACCACTACAGTCACCAGTCACCACTACACTCACATAGTCACAACTATGAAAGAGTAGAGTGGACCAAAATCACTACAGAGAACTGGATATCCTGTGGCCACAGATGTGCTGAAACACATTTAAAACAATAGCCTGTACACTTCCTACTGATTGCTGACTGTTGTAACTGAAAATGTAGTTGGAATGTATTTCTGTGCTTCTTTGCATTCTCCAATTTTGTTTATTGTGGCTTCTACATAATAAAGTGCTTTGGTTATTTAAAACACTGGTCTACACAGAATTTACAATGTTTAGCAATAAAGATTTAATTATTTCTTAAAATATATTGTTTTATAAATTGTTTTGATATCTCGTGTGTACACATAACCCATGGCAATATCTCCTAAATCTTTTTGCTTTCTTTGTATTTAGCTGCCATACAACTACCTGAACCTTACATAAGATAAGAAGCAAAAATATATATATATTTCTACATACATTCGGTTCTCCTGAGACCTCTGGTGGCACAGAAACAGCACAGGTTAACTACAAAAACAAGAAATAAAATGGAGCACTTTCAAAACAAAGTTTTTTGTATATTTAATTAACCCTATTTTCAAAAAACACTGGGACAATTTGTAAATGCAATTACAAAAAGAACAATGTTACTTTTTCTAAATTCACAAATGTACAATGATAATTTGAGGAACCAAAATGTAAGAATTTTAATAATGTTTAAAAACAAAAAATTAAATAATGGATTAGTCTTAAAAATGTTTTTTAGTAGAACATAACTGTAGTAGTATTTGTGACTGTGCCTATACATATTTAAAGAATAATACAAAAATATTATCATATACCTTTGCAGAAGCATCTCTTTGGTCAAGCAATCTCAACTGTATAAGAACAGGTACATCTTTAGGCTCCAGCAGTGGTTCACTGTTCTGAAAATTAAAATAAAATGTGTTTTTATGGATTTTTACAGTTTCATTGAATTATTAAGTAGATAGATGACTGTGTGTCAAAGCATTTAAGTTTACCTGGGAATCTGTCTGAGAAAGTGGCACACTCCAGCCATGCATCTGTTGTCTGCCCAGGTTTCTCCACACATGCGTACGAATCTCACGGTACAGCTCTCTCCTCCTTAATCTTGGAGATACAGAAGCTCTGAAAGGAAAAAAATGCAACGACATGTTCTGGGTGATGTTTTTCTTAGCAAAAAGTAAAGAAATGGTAAAATGCCTTCATACTTGTTCTGCACCACATTGATAGAGAGATTATGTGGTGACCCCACTGGTGAGGGATTAGAGGATGATACTGGTGGGACACTGAGGGCCAAAGTGGCAGCTGGAACCAGTTGGTCCTTTGTTAAACCAAGAAAGCGGTTGAATCTGTGTTAGACAAGCAAATCAACACAATTAAGTAAAACAGCCTAAATCATCTGATGAATATTTGAATATGTAAAAGAAGATGAAAAAATGAAAACCTTTTCCACATACTGTTCCGCGTGCCTTCTGAAATTTTTTCATTCTTTGTTACACTTCAGAAGAAAGATTGTTTAAATTAAAATTTTTTACATACATGTTCCAAAACGCTGTGGTAAACATAAGAGCTGTTTAAAAAGTACTACAAGGGCCCAATTTGAACAAATATAGCAAATTGTTCTTTAAAAGAAGTTTTACAAATCATGCAAATATATGGTAGACTATAGTAAGTGGATAAAAATAGGCCAGCAGACATAGGACAGGAGAGTTTTGCCTCAAAAACAGCCACAATTTGGCTCTTCTCAGCCTTCTAGATATTTAAGCCAATATTGTCACCAAACTAACCATTTTAAATTTTAAACAAACCTATTATATGAAAAAATATGGCATTACCTTTTAAACAACCCTTATAATATACAGCATGCTGCCACATCAAAAAAACAAAACTGTAGGGCTACAAAAATAAACAGTGCATTACTAGAGATAAAATTGAACTGACTCAAGTGCTTGTAAGCGGCGCATAGCCTCTTGTAATTCAATTAACCGCTCCTTATACTGATTTTTCTCCATGACCACCCTAGCCATCTCAGAACGAGAGAAACGTCGATTTGAGGATGGCAAAGAAGCCTACAGGGAAAGAAAATTACAAGGTAAAAACAAAGTAATAAATGCAGAACACTAAACTCTGTATAAACCTGTATTAGGTTTGAAGAGAGCTGTAGAATTATTATATTACCTGTAGAGCATTAGAATTATTGTGTTGTTTAAAATATCAGGAGGTAAAGAATGTGATTCGTCACTGAAATCTATTATTTTTACATATTAGAACATAATAACATAGAAACATTTGATTCTTAGGATGTCTTAAAATTACTTAATTATTATATCAGATGAACATGACAAACCACATTATAATTTAACAAAAAAATGAAGACAAAATAGTTTTCAGTGCGTAAATCCAAATTTAATTATAAGATTATAGAAGAGAGTAAGATTATAGTCCTTGATTAATCATCATAAGCAAGTGTGACTGCCTCAATAAAAGCAGTAGTTTCAAAGAAGAAAGATGACTGGCCATAATGCAATACAATATTTCCAGCAAAAAGGAAAACACCTCATCCCAGAGGTTAGTGACAACTAAAAAAATTTTTTTATTCAGCTCTGAATAAAAAAAAGATAACTAAAGAATGGTAAATTTTTTCCATGATTTTAGAGATAACATTGTTTGTTTCTCCTTCATACTTACGTCAGTGTCCTCAGCCTGTAGTGCCTCCAGTTCCTTGCGCAGCCTGTAGTAATATTTGAGCAGGAAAAAAAAAACCCATAATAAAACAGGATTTTATTAAGATTTTTTATTACACATAGGAGACATACCATGGGGTAAAATATACATACACACACACATATATATATATATATATATATATATATATATATATATATATATATATATATATAGTGGGTTGCAAAAGTATTCATACCCCTTGAACTTTTCCATATTTTGTCACATTACAACCACAAACATAAAATATTTCACTGGAATTTAATGTGAAAGACCAACACAAAGTGGTATACAATTGTGAAGTGGAAGGAAAATTATACATGAATCAACATTTTTTTTACAAATAAAAAACTGAAAAGTGCGACGTGCAAAAGTATTCAGCCCCCCTGAGTCAATACTTTGTGGAGCCACCATTTGCTGCAATTACAGCTGCAAGTCTTTTAGGGTATGTCTCCACCAGCTTTGCACATCTAGTGACTGAAATTCTTGCCCATTCCTCCTTGCAAAACAGCTCAAGCTCAGTCAGATTGGATGGAGAGCGTTTGTGAACAGCAGTTTTGAGATTCATTCATTCATTCATTCATTATCTCCCGCTTTATCCTCTATTAGGGTCGCGGTGTAGTTCCCCATGCCCATCCAGGGGAGAACGTCTCGGCGCTGGGCAGATAGACCCAGGACAGGGCGCCAATCCATCGCTGGGCACACACTCACTCACACAGACACACTCTATATGGGGCAATTTTGAGAATTCAATTGACTTGATCCATGTTTTTGGACTGTGGGGGGAAACCGGAGAACCCGGAGGAAACCCACGCAGACACGGGAAGAACATGGAAACTCCACCCAGATGGGGATTCGAACCGGGAATCCCTAGCGCCGAGAGGCGAACGTGCTAACCACTAAGCCACCGTGCCGCACCAGTTTTGAGATCTTGCCACAAATTCTCAATTGGGTTTAGGTCTGGACTTTGACTGGGCCATTCGAACACATGAATATTCTTTTTTTTTAAACCACTCCATTGTAGCTCTGGCGTTATGTTTAGGGTCGTTGTCCTGCTGGAAGGTGAACCTCCGCCCCAGTCTCAAATCTTTTGCTGACTCCAACAGGTTTTCTTCCAAGATTGCCCTGTATTTGGCTCCATCCATCTTCCCATCAACTTTGACCAACTTCCCGGTCCCTGCTGAAGAGAAGCACCCCCAGAGCATGATGCTGCCACCACCATATTTGACAGTGGGGATGGTGTTTTCAGAGTGATGTGCAGTGTTATTTCTCCGCCACACATAGCGTTTTGCATTGTGGCCAAAAAGTTCAATTTTGGTCTCGTCTGACCAAAGCACCTTCTTCCACATGTTTGCTGTGTCCTCAACATGGCTTCTGGCAAACTGCAAACGGGACTTCTTATGGTTTTCTTTTAACAATGGCTTTCTCCTTGCCACTCTTCCATAAAGACCACATTTGTGTAGTGCACGACTAATTGTTGTCCTGTGGACAGTTTCCCCCACCTGAGCTGTGGCTCTCTGCATTTCATCCAGAGTCACCATGGGCCTCTTGGCTGCCTCTCTGATCAGTGATCTCCTTGTTCGGCCTGTAAGTTTAGGTGGACGGCCTTGTCTTGGCAGGTTTACTGTGGTTCCATACTCTTTCCATTTCCGGATGATGGATTGAACAGTGCTCCGTGAGATGTTCAAAGCTTTGGAACTTTTTATAACCTAAGCCTGCTTTAAACTTCTCCAAAACCATATTCCTAACCTGTCTGGTGTGTTCTTTGGACTTCATGATGCTGTTTGCTCCCCAATATTCTCTTAACCAACATCTGAGGCCGTCACAGAGCAGCTGTATTTGTACTGAGATTAGATTACACACAGGTGGACCCTTTTGAGTCATTAGCACTCATCAGGCAACTTCTGAATGCAATTGGTTGCACTCAGGGAAAAGGGGGCTGAATACTTTTGCACGTCGCACTTTTCAGTTTTTTATTTGTAAAAAAAATGTTGATTCATGTATAATTTTCCTTCCACTTCACAATTGTATACCACTTTGTGTTGGTCTTTTACATTAAATTCCAGTGAAATATATTTATGTTTGTGGTTGTAATGTGACAAAATATGGAAAAGTTCAAGGGGTATGAATACTTTTGCAACCCACTGTGTGTATATATATATATATATATATATATATATATATATATATATATATCAAGGTGCAATACATGTGACTGCTTGGCATGTTAGTGTGCAATGTGGTGGATTTAATATAATTTAAAATAAATAAATGTTTATATTGATAAATGCAAAATACTATTCGTCATTACTACTTAAAATTATTTACGTTTTTAATGTCAAAAATATATAAAAATAAGTATGAAGCATTTAAAAAAGAGGAAGGAGTATTGGTGAGCCTTGTGGTTAAATTTGTAAAAAAGCAGAATAAGACAGACTACATTACCGTTTAGTCTCCTCCTCCAAATCTTTGTTTTTACCCTCTAGTCGCGCAAGAGTTTCCCGACAGGAAGTGAGTTCCAAGTTGAGGGTAGATCTATCATTGGTCAATTCCTCTACACGACAAATAAGAGCTTTGCGGGCAGCATCCACCATCTCACTAGGAGAAAGGGAAACAATGCTTTCACCTACATGTATTTTTGTTCTAATGGTTAAGACTTGGCTTCCTATTCATCCCGTTCAATTTAAATTTTGCTTTACATTATAGGATATACCAGTAAAGGGCAGCACGGTGGCTTAGTGGTTAGCACGTTTGCCTCTCAGCGCTAGGGATTCCCGGTTCGAATCCCCATCTGGGTGGAGTTTCCATGTGTCCTCCCCGTGTCTGCATGGGTTTTCTCCAGGTTCTCCGGTTTCCTCCCACAGTCCAAAAACACAGATCAAGGTCAAGGTGAATTCTCCAAATTGCCCCATATAGAGTGTGTGTGTGTGTCTGTGTGAGTGAGTGTGTGCCCAGCGATAGATTGGCACCCTGTCATGGGTGTATCAGCCCAGCGCCCGAAACTCCCCTGGATGGGCATGGGGAACCCCACCACGACCCTAATATAGGATAAAGCGGAAGATAATGGATGGATGGATGGATATACCAGTATCCACTGTTCACTTTAGTTATGCAATATTGTTTTATCACAAATACTGTACTTTAATTGTAATTCTGATTTTATCCACAAAAAAATTTATAATTGAATTTTAAACTGTAGTTTATATTAGGTCATGCCCATGTTAAATACTATAAGTAAACAATCTTACTGTGTTTTTTTCAGTTCCTCATAATTTAAAAGTAGCTCTTCAAACTGGGCTGAGTTTCCTAAATGGGAAACACAAAAAGTAGTTTCAAAATATCACATTCAAATTTTAGTACAGTTAAACATTTTACTCTTAAATGTTTTTCATTTTCTAGGAACAGATGCAGTTCACAAAAAAACAAACCTACCTCTCACACCAACACCCTGGTCAACACTCTCTATGTAATCATCACTAAGTTCCGAAAGCTCAGAGAACACTGAATCGGTGTTTCTTGTCTCCCACTCAAAGCTGTTTTGTTTATCTTCATGTTTCTCTTTGCTTTGCAGCCTTTCTTCATCATCAACTGCTTCCTTCTGAGTGGGTTGAATTTCTTCATTAAGACTGTGATTTATGTTCCTACTTTCTGTTTGAATAGGAGTACTGACGAGAAAGACACATCAATACAATTGTTTGAAATTAGTTGCTCGTTAACATAAAATTTCTTTGAGATTCAAATTCTGATGTATTTAATATTATAATCCATAACTACTGATTGTTTAAACCATTTAATAGGCAGACTTTGTTTCAAGTTTCTTAAGTATTTTTGGCATCTAAATAAAGATCAAGTACAAATTCTGGAAGAAAGAGACTGTGCATGAAATTAATCCGTGATAACAGTCAGAAAATCCGTGATGACAAGCTTATAATCACGTTCAAAAGAGTGAAATGTCTTTTTTAAAAATTACTTTGTAGCAGAAAGAAAATCTTTGACAGTAAAAACAACTCTCACTAACAAATCAAGCGGCAATATAATCAGTCAAAAATCAATATTTTACCCACAAATATGTGCCCTACTGTGATAAAAAATGTAGACATAGCTCAGAATATGAACTTGTGTAGCAAAAAGCAAATGACATCTGGTAGCTATAAAAATAAAAGAATCTATGGCTATTTAAAAAAATGTAGATTTAATAGCAACGACATGATTAAAATAACTATACACATCACTGATTATCTTAGTATTGTGGCCACATTAAATTACCAAAAAAAAAACAGAAACCCATTCATTTTTGCAATTAAAAATCATGCTTAATCTTAAAAATTTGGGCAGAACTGAAGTTAGAATGATGAAACGGTGATCTTTATATTCTCCTTAACTAGTGTGATGTAATCTGCTAATTAGGTACTCTAACAGAGAATCATTCTGCTTAAATTAAACACATTACATAATTATATCTGCATTTAGTTGTACTTATGATGTTCTGTGCCATTTAAGATAGAAATACAAAGTTTATTAATTGACCGCAAAACCCCAAATCCCAAAGTAATTTTTGTCCTATTCCCAGTGGCCTAAAAGCATATGGTATAACTGCACATGGTACCTGGCTTCAACAAGATCCTGCAGCTGAGTAAGCTCAGGAGTAGTGCTTATGATGTTATTGATAAAGGATGAATCACTGATTGTTTTAGTTTTGATCATTTTGCAGTCATCTGGGGCGATCGTTTCAGAAGGATGAGGGTGGAGTACGACATCAGACGTTGACTGCATCACAGAATAAACAAATGAAAATGAAACAACAAAACAATCTGGTCTAATGACTAAACCACCTGAATAAAATATGTTTTTGTAGCTTAAAATTCATTCATATTACCTGGGTAGTTATAATCTCCTCAGGTGGTTCTACACTTTTAGAATAATATCGATTTCTGCAATAGAAGAACAAGAATCTACAAAAAGGTTCATTTTGAATCATAGCATGCAACATTGAAAGTATACAAGAAAATTTATTAGATCTTGATACAGGTGATACAGTTAAAAGCTGTTTAATAAGGTTTACTTTGAAATTCTTTACTTACAAAATCTGTACCCTCTTTATTGGAAAAAGACCATACCAGCACAAAGAACCAGATATTATTTGAGGGACAAAGGTCTGTTTCTAAGAGCATTAAGGGATATCAAATTCCATGCAGAGCTTATGTAAAAACTGCCAGCTCTAAATTGCAGCTCATTTGTCATCCTTTGAACAGTAAATAGTTCTGATCACAAAAATATTTTGCTCCCTTGAGCAATGAGGATTAAGTGTCTTGCTCAAGGACCCACATTGGTAAGGTAGACCTGGGATATGAACCCACAACCTTCATATTGATAGCCCAACACATTAACCACTGAGCTACTACACCCTGCCCAAGCACAAAATATCAACCATGTCAGTTTATAGTACTTTTTATGTAAAAAAAAAAATCTGGAAGGAGTCTAAAACTGTGTGTAACAGTCATTTTATAAAAAAATATTTGGCATTAGTGATAAGGAAAAGGTTTTAGTTTTCCATGCTGCTTATTCCAATATATAAAGCGGCCGTTACTTATCGTAGCTTTGATTGTGATAAAGAGAAACACTCTTAATACCCTGAAAACCCAGTTAATCACAGGCCAAACTCATACATACCTGATACACTGCAGACACACCCAGAAAAGTGTGGCAATATATCATTGGGTACATACTTATTCACACTCACGCATGCATGCGCACACACACTAGACATAAACGAAATGCAAGCAAAATCTTCACAAAATATTTAGAAATAAAGCCCTAAACTTATATTATTTGACTGTGCTACCATTGCAGTGCCATGTCTGCATATTAAAACGCTAATATTAAAGAGTTTATCATTAAAGCTTCAATTATACATGTACCACAATTTCTGAGCTGAACTACTAGATCCTGGACTTTCTCCCAAGAATCCCCCGTTATTCAAAAAATAGGGTAAATAAAAAGTAATGAAGTAAATAATAAAATAACCTGAAGGGGGATCCTTCTCGTTCCAAATCCTTTTTTCTCTCCAACACCTCCCGATATGTCAGCATTAACTGAATATAGAGTAAAATGCTGTGATGATGAAACAATGCAAAATAGCAAAATGTGACAGAGAGGCAATATACTTACCTTGTTATGTGTGTGTTTCAACATATTTAACTCTCTGGCCAGACTTGCCTTCTGCTCCTCCAAAGCCATCACTGTAGACAACAGATCCACCTGTTATATACAGAATCTTTACAGAATATTAAGGTGTAGTATATTATTTCCCAGTTTTATCATCTTTGTATAAAGTTACCTTGCTTTTTATACAAGTTTTGTATATTTACCATGTCTTTAGGGTGTTTGGTGAATTTATGTACAAGGAACTTTGATCATCTACATCAATTTCACATCTCATAATATTTTTACCACGTTTACATTTTAAATAAATATTTTTTCTTTATCTTTTATCTCTACTTTTACTTTGGGGTTACTTTTTCTTTTTATCTTATCATCCCAATGCATGTGCTTTATTCACATTGCTCATTTTAATTTATTTGGACAATCAAATGCTACTCTTAAAACGCCATTACATAACAATCTGATCATATTTTGACTGTTTGATCTCCTGCCTTCAGGAAATCACTTGAATTGTGACCATAGTTATAAATTGTTAAAAAAATACATCATGTGCATCAACAAAGGAACATGATTATTTTCCCCCACTGCATTTTATTAGACCATTAAATAAACATCAAAATTAATGAACTAAGTAATCTTACAATATGTTGAAATTAATCACGACAATTACTGTTTTTAGCCAAAAACATGAGAAAAGGAAAATACAAATGTAGTCATAGATTTAGATCACATAGATATATGTGTTTGTTTCACTGCATGGATAGATTAAATGTGGAGGACAAATCCCTCTATACATACACGAACACACACACACACACACACACATATTGGCAGACTGTTACAAACTTTTGTCTTATTAATCTTCAGTTTTCAATAAACACTTTCATGCCATCTTGCTTTTCAACCTGAACTAATTTTTGGAGCCATTTTTAAACAAATAATTGGATTAAAGTTTTAAAACATTTTTTTAAGTGTATTTGCAAACTTTACTTTTCATGCATCAGGAAAAAATTCAACTCAACTGAAATTATGATTTATTACATTCCAAGCTACAAAAATATTAATTATTTCCTTGAATGAAAAGTTGGTGATTATAAGATGTAAGATTCCAGTTCCAGGATTTAATATAGTGTCTTTAAATCCTTCCATGACCCTACATACTATTTAGAAGAGGGTCGTTGTCTGACAGAATTCATGGAAATGATAACATTCATGAAAAATCACTGTTTGTGAGAAAAAAGGCAAATTCTGCTCACACTCGGCAGGGTCACTCGCACTTGTAAAAGCACACCTCAGCATTTTTGTGGAATACATTTCCTGGAAAAATGACATTTTTAAAACCTCACAAGTATTAAGAGTTTGATGAAACCGGTCTATGGCGGGAACATAGAAAGACAGGCAGAACCGAAGGTGATTAACATGCGCCTAATTGAGGTTCTGCTAACGATCAGTGTGTAGCCTACATAAGCCGAGACAAGACATTTAGCGTGAAGAGATGCCAAAATAGTAAATGTAATGCAGTATAAATAAAGCCCATTTCTGTGCTCTTGTCTCTGGTCCTCATTGTGTTATTTTACTGTCATGCACATGAATGTTCCCAGTACTCCTTATTGTAATTTAAATTGCAAAGATAGCCAACTGTAATTTACATTATATAATGATATGTACTTCAAAGAAAGCATCAGTTGAGGTCAAAGTTTAGAACTTGTGTGCAACTGACCACACCAGGGTAAAAAAGAAAAAGATTAATTCTACCCAATGGGACACAAGATTAACATGAATATTGTTTCTCATTCACCCCTATTGAAAACTTCTTAATTTTAAACACACTAAAGACAGACAAATGAAGTGAACACTTACTTTGGTCAGCTTGCTCTCTGGCCTTCTTCTCTAGGTCCCTCTCCCTCCTCTCTCGTTCTTTCTCTCTTCCACGGATTGCTCTCCTTTCTTGCTCAAATTGGTCATCTAACTCTAAATAACGCTAAAAAGACCAGAGATTTATTATGAAATTTTGATCTGATCACATCAAAATTTCCATAATTTATTCAAATAAAATTTATTTATAATACTTCATCAGACTAAAGAACAGAAATTAAGCTAGTATGATCATTTTTATATAGAGATGTTTTAACAATTACTTGAACTTACCTCCTGACTCTCTCTCCGTAATATCTTTTCCTTCTCATACCTCTCCAGCAACTCCTCTCTCTCTTCCTTCTCCTTTTCCACAACTTGCTCTCTCTCTCTCAATTGTGCCCGACAACTGGCCAGCCCCTCAAGCACCCACACCAGAATGGGAAGAAGTGATTCGACCACATCAGTGCCATGTATCTCTACAACTGACTATAAAAAGCCAACACAAAATTAAAGACTATACAACTAATATCTAATAGAGATGAAGGAGCAAAAACACCAAAGTATGAATATAAAAAGACAACATGCAGCTTTTGAACTGGTTTCAGTTACTACTTCGAATATTGGAGTGAAAAGTGACAGGTTTTATACATTGCCTGGCCAAAAAAGGTCACACACTAATATTTCAATGGACTGCCTTCAGCTTTGCTTACAGCATGCATTTGCAGTGGCATTGTTTTGATTAGATTCTGCAATGTCCCATTATTTATTTTTATTCAGTATTGCATTCATTTTTCATCAAGATATTGCATTGATGATGGCAGTCTGACTGCTGCACAAAGCCTTCTCCAGCACATCCCAAAGATTCTCAGTGGGGTTAAGGTCTGGACTCTGTGGTGGACAATCTATGTTTGAGAATGATGTCTCATGCTCCCTGAACCACTCTCTCACATTTTGAGCCCAATGAATCCTGGCAGTCATCTTGAAATACGCCAGTGCCCATAGTTGTTTAAGACATGAGAAGCAACTTATTGCACCAGTTGGGGTTAAATAACTTGTTGCCAGCTGTAAGATAATTGCCAATACATAATTATCCAATATGAGGCTCGTACCTGTTTGCTAAGTTACATCCAGATGGGGACTTTTTTTTTGGCCAGGCAGTGTACGCATAAAACAGTTTACATACTTATGAGAAAATAACAAGTCAATGTTAAAAGTGTGACCTTTAAGAGGAACTGAAAAATAACAACTAAAATAGTGCAGTATAGCACTTACCTTCATGGGTATACAAATCTAAAACAAAACTTCTAAACCACAAATAAACTTCACATAAGGTGATTCATAAACTGAGGACAAAATAACTGTGATTTATCTTGGATTGCATTTAGCAATTTACTGGGAAATATTGGCTCACACATTAATCATACCATATTTAAGCTCTTTAAGGAACTGCAAAGGTGGAGACAGATTTCACAGTGTTTCACAAAAGACCAAACCTGGGACAGTGCAATTAGCAGTTTTATAAAATAGTCTCCATTCTACGGTTCACATTCATCTTGTAAAATATTTTCTTTGCAAATTGCATACAAAATTCTACCAGAATTTAAGATTTTTAACATATTTGTGCAAGAATTTCACCCAAATGTTAAATATCAGGCTTCTGTTACAACTGATAACATGCTGCTACATTAACTCACTTTTTATTCCCTTATGGACTAGTTAAAAACTGTGGTTATTTTAACCTTCTCTTGTTTGTAATGCATTTATAACTACAATAGACTTACAACACATAAAGAAGCTTGATTTAGTAGGATGAGCATTGTAATTACTTACCTGGAGTTCTGAGTACAGTTTGCCTGCTTCCTCACTGACGATATTCGGGTCCAGTTGCAGTTCTCCTGTACCACTCAGAAAGTTTTCACTACACTCCATTTTCGGTTCTTTGTGTGGCTCTCTTATTGGTTTAAACCACAATTTAGCTGTTTATTGTTTTAAACTTTGCTTTTCCAACACTGTTCCCTTAGAATTTTACCACTACACTTTCCATTTAGAGTTGTCCATTTAGAGTTTAGCTTGTCTCAGGGTAACATATTCTAAACTTAGCATATTGCAAGCAGTGTTAAAATCTAACTTTCACAATGTCTGCAAATACACAACTTTCTTCCAGACACTTTAATAAACAACCGGACACACAACACCTGCTCCTTCCTCATACAGTTCATGCTTCTTGAACACAGTCTTTCGCAGTCATTCTAACCAAGACAAAACTACTTAATATCTGGTGGTGTCTCAGTCTCCATTCTGCCAAAAGAGAGAATTAATTAATTAATTCAATTATAAAATTATATATATATGAAATATATATATATATATATATATATATATATATATATATATATATATATATATATATACATACACACACACACTAAACATATATATTTATACACACACTTCGTGGTCACTTTATTAGGTACCCTGTTTTTAATTTGCTGTCCATATTATTAGTTCTAAATGCCATATTGCTTTATGGCTTTACTATATAAAAACAGTCTTCCTGCTTTTTTAAACTTTCTATCAGCGGGATTTTCAACTGTTTCATCTCATAATACAACTATATATTTATACACATGAACTTGAATTCAATTGTAACTGGACTCCACGCTCGTCAGTTTTCTCTCTGCTTGTTTATTGTTCTGCAGAGGTACCGCTGATACATATACGTCCACGTTAAAACAAAACAATCACATTATATAGAGGTTAGAGGCGCGCTTACATAATTGTGTTATAGTTCATGTTAAAGACGCAGCAGGCCTGCAGTGAACCAGAAAAGTAACACCGTCAATGATACGAGACACCTTGAACTTTACGCTCACTCGCCGTCGCTCACAGTCATACTCACTGAAATAAAGCAATCCACGATGTGAACACTCCACTCTCGGTTACTGTTCATCCATTTTCGACTCGGCCTTTGGCTCGCTACTTGTTGATTTGTAGTCGTTTTCTAGCGAGTCAGATCAATTACTCAGCCAGGTTAAAGAATGGGCGTGGCTATTAAAGTATTGCTTACGGCAGAGATCATATTATAACCAATCAAACAGGAGGACTCACATTCTTGAACCAACCACATCGTAGAGCAGGCGGGGAAAGGTTTCGAGCAGAGGGTTGAAGGAACGAAAAAAAACTTAGCTAACTTGTATATGGACACGTGACGGTAAAAAGGTTAACTTTGTCATGTGACTGGCCACGAAAACACCCCGCATGTTCCCTGCCAGCGCTTTAAACGGATTGACAAAGTCGTGAAGCGAAGCTTTGGTGCCTTATGAGCGTTTAGGCTTAATGCACCGCGTGCTCTAGATCCAACCACCATCCGGTTACACACGATCAGATTTCACAGCTGCACCGAGAGAGGAACACGCACCCTCGACTGTTTATTATAATATATTTGTATCAGTGATGGTGGCTTAGTGGTTAGCACGTTCGCCTCTCAGCGCTAGGGGTTCCCGGTTCGAATCCCAATCTGGGTGGAGTTTCCATGTTCTCCCCGTGTCCGCGTGGGTTTCCTCCGGGTTCTCCGGTTTCCTCCCACAGTCCAAAAACATGGATCAAGTCAATTGAATTCTCAAAATTGCCCCATGTAGAGTGTGAGTGTGTGCTCAGCGATGGATTGGCGCCCTGTCCTGGGTCTATCTGCCCAGCGCCCGAAATGTTCTCCCCTGGATGGGCATGGGGAACCCCACCGCGACCCTAATAAAGGATAAAGCGGGAGATAATGAATGAATGTTTTAAAAGATGCGGCACGGTGGCTTAGTGGTTAGCACGTTCGCCTCTCAGCGCTAGGGGTTCCCGGTTCAAATCCCTATCTGGGTGGAGTTTCCATGTTCTCCCCGTGTCTGCGTGGGTTTCCTCCGGGTTCTCCGGTTTCCTCCCACAGTCCAAAAACATGGATCAAGTCAATTGAATTCTCCAAATTGCCCCATATAGAGTGTGACTGTGTGAGTGAGTGTGTGCCCAGCGATGGATTGGCGCCCTGTCCTGGGTCTGTCTGCCCGGCGCCCGAGACGTTCTCCCCTGGATGGGCATGGGGAACCCCACCGCGACCCTAATAAAGGATAAAGCGGGAGATAATGAATGAATGTTTTAAAAGATGCGGCACGGTGGCTTAGTGGTTAGCACGTTCGCCTCTCAGCGCTAGGGGTTCCCGGTTCAAATCCCTATCTGGGTGGAGTTTCCATGTTCTCCCCGTGTCTGCGTGGGTTTCCTCCGGGTTCTCCGGTTTCCTCCCACAGTCCAAAAACATGGATCAAGTCAATTGAATTCTCCAAATTGCCCCATATAGAGTGTGACTGTGTGAGTGAGTGTGTGCCCAGCGATGGATTGGCGCCCTGTCCTGGGTCTGTCTGCCCGGCGCCCGAGACGTTCTCCCCTGGATGGGCATGGGGAACCCCACCGCGACCCTAATAAAGGATAAATCGGGAGATAATGAATGAATGAATGAATGTTTTAAAAGATGCGGCACGGTGGCTTAGTGGTTAGCACGTTCGCCTCTCAGCGCTAGGGGTTCCCGGTTCGAATCCCAATCTGGGTGGAGTTTCCATGTTCTCCCCGTGTCTGCGTGGGTTTCCTCCGGGTTCTCCGGTTTCCTCCCACAGTCCAAAAACATGGATCAAGTCAATTGAATTCTCAAAATTGCCCCATATAGAGTGTGACTGTGTGAGTGAGTGTGTGCCCAGCGATGGATTGGCGCCCTGTCCTGGGTCTGTCTGCCCGGCGCCCGAGACGTTCTCCCCTGGATGGGCATGGGGAGCCCCACCGCGACCCTAATAGAGGATAAAAGCAGGAGATAATGAATGAATTAATGTATTAGTGATCAAAGAATCCTGGGTGTTCGACATCAAGCGAATATTAATCCAGTTCTTGCAGCTATATGTCTTTAGGAAAGATAAGATTTTTTTTAATCCCACAATGGGGATATACACAAAGGAAGCTTTTTATGGCATTGTGTTTTTTTATTATAGCAAAACACTAGTTAACTAGTTACCAAATACAAATTGAATGTAATAAAAATCTCATTCCTAAAAAAAAATATTCTAGAAGCCAGATTGGATAATCTACTGACTTGTGTAGTCCTCTCATTTGTACGTTACTTTGAAGCGTCTGCTAAATGACTAAATGTAATGTTTGTTAAATATAAACTGTTCATTTCTGTAATGTGTTTAAAAATTTAACAAAAGTGACAAAACAGGACTGAATTACTTTTCCAAATGTTTTGGAGATTCTACAATTCACAGGCAAGTTTATCAAAATTATGTTTTGAAAGATGCGGCACGGTGGCTTAGTGGTTAGCACGTTCGCCTCTCAGCGCTAGGGATTCCTGGTTCGAATCCCCATCTGGGTGGAGTTTCCATGTTCTCCCCGTGTCTGCGTGGGTTTCCTCCGGGTTCTCCGATTTCCTCCCACAGTCCAAAAACATGGATCAAGTCAATTGAATTCTCAAAATTGCCCCATATAGAGTGTGAATGAATGTATCAGTGATCAAAGAATCCTGGGTGTTCAACATCAAGCGAATATTAATCCAGTTCTTGCAGCTATATGTCTTTAGGAAAGATAAGATTTTTTTAAATCCCACAATGGGGATATACACAAAGGAAGCTTTTTATAGCATTGTGTTGTTTTATTATAGCAAAACACTAGTTAACTAGTTACCAAATACAAATTGAATGTAATAAAAATCTCATTCCTAAAAAAATCTACTGACTTGTGTAGTTCTCTCATTTGTACGTTACTTTGAAGCGTCTGCTGAATGACTAAATGTAATGTAAATGTTTGTTAAATATAAACTGTTCATTTCTGTAATGTGTTTAAAAATTTAACAAAAGTGACAAAACAGGACTGAATTACTTTTCCAAATGTTTTGGAGATTCTACAATTCACAGGCAAGTTTATCAAAATTATGTTTTAAAAGATGCGGCACGGTGGCTTAGTGGTTAGCACGTTCGCCTCTCAGCGCTAGGGATTCCCGGTTCGAATCCCCATCTGGGTGAAGTTTCCATGTTCTCCCCGTGTCCACGTGGGTTTCCTCCGGTTTCCTCCCACAGTCCAAAAACATGGATCAAGTTAATTGAGTTCTCTAAATTGCCCCATATAGAGTGTGTTTGAGTGTGTGAGTGTGTGCCCAGCGATGGATTGGCGCCCTGTCCTGGGTGTGTCTGCCCAGCGCCCGAGACGTTCTCCCCTAGATGGGCATGGGGAACCCCACCGCGACCCTAATAGAGGTTTAAGCGAGAGATAATGAATAAATGAATGAATGTTTTAAAAGAGAGTTATCCAAAAGCTTAGTCTTTGCAAACGAGGATGAGTCATGTTTCACCACATTATGATTGTCTGTTTAAAAACAATATTTTTCTTCCACCATCCACAGTTGATCCATATTATACTGAACCCATTTTGTTCTTCAAATGAATCAATTCAGAAGATTAGGTGGGCTTTGCAAACTGTAAAAAAAATTAAAGTATGTTTTTCAATTTGAACTCGTGTCTATTTGTACCATTTGTTTACTTAATTTTTAGCTGCAAATTGCACACCGTCAAGCTCAAAGGGTGACAAGGTGATCTGGTCAACTGTGGTCCACTGGTCTAGCGCTTATTAAAAGTTATATTTATCTGCATCTGGATCTGCTCCAAACACTGTACATGGCAGCCTATAGAAACCAGTATTTTCTTTTCAGCTTATATTGGACAGGCAGAGTTGCACTATTGACTATTGTAGCCCACCTGTAGACAGTTGATAATTTGATATTTTAATATATCTTATTCTTTCTAAGTCTATTTTTGGGGAAAACGTTTCAATTTTCAGCTTTTCAGCACAAAACTGCAATATTAAACTTTCCAAAATATCATGAAATGAAGCCTGGTGAATGCAAAGAACAAGAGATAGAATGGTGTGAACACGCTTAGGATAACCACTATGAATTAATAAGAAAGAATCCCAACAGTGAAGCACAGAGGATGTCATGATTATGGGGCCACAGTCACACTAGCTGTAGGTTTATAAGACTTATCTGGCACCTTGATTGCCATTAAATATACCAAAGAACTGATTGGCAAAATGACACACAAAATATGAGCAAAATTTTGGATTGCTCATGCCAAAAAGGATTAAATGTATTTTAAATAATAAAATACATAGTATTGAAAAACATCAGCAGTTAAAGGAGTTGTTTTTTATTTTTGTTTTTACTGTACCTGTATTTTTGACATAGAACAAACAAATATAAACTATTCATTTAAGACCAGATAATCTAAGACCAGATAATCTTTCATTTAGTAGTAATAACAAGTACTATCAGGTGATACAGATATAAATGATTTTAAGTCCTGTATCTATTTAAAATAGTGGGTCATTATCAGACTTCCAAGTAGCTGGTCGTTTTCCCCACATTCTATAAAGGCATGGAAGCTTGTGATTGGCCTTCATCACCACAACACTGGAACATGAATCTGACTTCCTGATGACCTCACACCATTCTGGGTAATCCACTGGTTGTGTATAACTGTTGGAAATAAAAGTACCATATTGTTACTTATTGTTGAAGCCTTTAATTAAAATGAGTTCATGAAATTGTACATTTCAAATTAATTTGTTAAAGCACATACAATTTACAACCCATCTCCAGTATCTGAGCTTGGAGTGGCTGCTCATTTACACATAATCACATACTCACGTACTCAAGGAAATGTTATAGATCTATTTTATCTTTTTGGTGAATAATCTTAATTAGACAAAAGGAGAACAGGTACAACACCAGTGTTCTGCTGCCTTTTCGTTGTGTCAATCAGAAAATAAAAAAAAAATTCAGTTGATGTGCTTGCATATTTTTTTATTAGTAAATGTACCTGTTATGTAAAGGATGATGCTTTAAAGTTGATATAAACATATACACTGTATATGATCAGTAGAATCTGTACTTACTGCCTTCTTTATATGTTTGTTTACAGTCCCTGTTAGTTACTTTAACCATATAATTATTTCTGGAGACTACATAAAACCACAGCAGAAAACATTTAAATGTTTAAACATACAAGCATTGCATGAAAATAGAAATGCTAAACACTTACTGGTCACAGCAGCCCACTCCGAATGGTTCCATACACACACATTGATAGCAGTCTTTGGTAATCCAACTGTCACCGATACCAAAGACCTGACCCTGATATTCACAATTTCCTGTGTAGTGATAATACACATCATGTACAATGAATTACACATTGTATACAATTCCTATAAATAGCTTAAATTTACATCCACAACAGTGTGAATTAGAGCTGTTTTAAAACTGTATTTATGTTACACAGAAAAAAGTACATGAATACATTACAGTATGCATCTAAAGTTGGTATACGTCTGTGCACTTTCACTAGCAAATACAAATTTGTATCATCACACTCTTGCATTTTTTTTTATGATTGGCAATAACCATTTTGAATAGATCCATTATAGATACAGGCTCCAAAATAGAAAATTTGTTGATTACATCAGAGATACACACAAATTAGAAAATATGTAATCACTAACACAAAATTAAGAACACATGTTATTCTAATTGCATGATTATTAATTAACCTGTAAACACCAGAATATTTTACCTATTAACACTAATCCGTTAGTTTAGTAGATAGATGGGTTGATGAAAAGCTAGCTAGATACTTTACATTGTACTACTGTTGTAAACCAGCAAGGAAGTTGTTAATACACTACTAATATCTTACAAGTTTAGCTTTTGGCTGCTGTTGGTTCCTTAATTTAATTCAGCCACAATACAGGGTACTCATCAAGATGCCTGACACTTAATTAATTAAACTTATTTTAAACTTATTTTGTAATTATCACAAAATTAATAAAATAAAATTTAGATTTTCAGAATTTATCTGCAAAAGAAGAATCCCCATTTGTTCCCAGATGTCTGTTGCAATATGCCTTTATCTTTTAGTAAAAATTTAACTTTTATGATATTATTTTACCACTGATTAATGCAATCCAAAATATATAAAAATATATAAATATTAAAAAATAATTAATTTACCCTGCCAAAATTGTCCTTAATTTTACTTTTGGTCAAAACCACATTTTACTGAACATAAAAAAACTATTTTCATACCAATATTATCAGGGAACTAAAGAGAAAGAAAACATTTTTCTTGTCATTTGTTCACATCTAAACAAGTGCAGTCAAATGACACACACACATACACACACCTTTGGTGTTGAAAGTACATTCTCCACTGCTGTAGATGTCTAAAGCAGGAGTGACTGCATTTAGCAGACAGCCAGCCACCAGCAGTGTACACATGTGTATTGTGTGGGCATTAAAGAAAATGTCAGCCATCTGCAAAACAGAATAATCTTTTATTTTATCAGTAAAATATATTATTTAACTTTTTAGTAAAATGATTGTTGCAACTAAAGCTATAAGGTTTGTATTAAATGTGAATATTACCTTAAATATTGTTCTGTTCTTGAGTGTTTTTGTTATCTTCTTTATTTCACAAATTGCACTTACTGTTCTGTCCTTCTTCCCTTCCTCTGCAAGAGCATCCAGCTGAGATGTGGTGGGTTAACACTGTGATCTTTAGTATTTATAGAGTTAACCTTTGACCTTCCCGCTTTACAAAAAGGCACATAAATTTTAAGTCTACAGACACATTTGTACCTGCCTGTACAAAATGTTTCTCTTCTGAATACAAGGGGTTTGTTTGCCTCTGCTGTTTAGTGATTGGTTATTTATATTATTCCAAAATAATGGATTTGATTTTTAGATAACATGAGGGTAGTTTTAAAGGTTAAGTGTTTGGTGAACATTAAAAAAAAAACATGTTTTATGATGTAAATTATTATTATTTATTTCAATATAAATAATTTAAATATATTAATTAAATGTAATTTCCCTTCCTCATGGAAACAATGTATAGATTGCTACGATATATGTGCGTTTATTCTGTGAAAAATGAAGAATTCATGACTTATACATGGCATGCACCAGGTATAACATGGATTTGAACATAATTGAAATACTTCATTATACATTTGGTATTTGTTTTACATTGCTTACATTGTGTTATAAATGAACTTGACTTGATTTTAATCCATACGTTATTTTTTTATGCATTAAAAAGTTGTTAAAATGTGAACACAGATCCAAATGAACTGTTAGAGTTGCCACTATTTTCAGTATAATATTTAATAAATCTGTTTACATACAACTTAATAATGTATACCATTACCATGCCACTTCATAAAAATATTTTACAGGCAAAAACAGGATGGCAGAAATCAGGAAATTTTATTTTAGTAAACCCCCAAATGAGTTTACTGTGCTTATCTTACTTCCAACAGTTTGTATACACTATTGCTAATTGTCCTCTCCCACAATGCATTTAATGACTATATATGTGTACGTTGTGTGTTGTCCTGTGCTTGTCTCTTAATGGTTTCATTGTCCACACAAACATAGCAGACTCAAAACCCTGCTTTACGATATTTATGTACCATTTCCAATTAAACCTAATCTGCGTTTGTTTATTTACTTAGCTGTCTAAGTTTAAACAAAGGTCTTTGTTTGTAACTGATTCTTTTTGCTCACTGATTTACATGATTCAAATTACAAGGCTATTCTGTGTTGAATTTGAATTACACTAAAATACTACCTGTACTTGCTCTAAGTGAGGAGAAAAATATTTGGACTCACAATCTGACAATGTTTTAGGTCACATTATACAGATTTTAAAAAAAATCCTTGTAATGCTTGAAGCACTATAATTACCTAAATATTTAGAAATGTTTCATGTCACCAGTTTATTTCAGATGCAAAGAAAAATCCTGTTCTACCTTCAATTATATCGATGTTTTAAAGAGAAATACATTTGCACTTATTCTGATTTGTATATACTTTGCATAATATAAATCATCAATTGAAGAAGGATTTTAAATTCTGACTTTATTCAGTTATCTTTCTCACAAAACACAACAAACAAGTTTTATTGATTTTTTTAAAATGTAACAATGTGTATTATATAAATTAAAATGATTACTGCTTAAATAGGATAAAGTGCAGTTTAAAATGTTATATATTTTAAAAAATATACCACGAGAAATCTTTAGCAATTAGAGTGTAAAACACAATATGAAAGTTTGAAGTGATGGTTTAAAGTAACATGAAATATCTTCAAAGTCTTCTATATGAAGATGAGCAGAGCTGTGCCAGACTCTAAAGGAATATGTTTGATATTTAGTTGATATATGTAAACAACCGAATATCAAACATATCACATAGTGTCTGCCTGACTGATAGTAATTTCCAGGACCTAAAAAGAGATGGAATGTCATTGCTGAAAATATCAGGTGTATGGATATTAAGAAAAGAAAACTCAAGGGAAAAGGACACAAAAACAGTTGAAGGAGGTGTAAAAGCAGATCGTGAAGCTGTTGAACTACATTGTCTTTTGTACACTACCCACACAATACAACAATAAAGCTGCTGCATACAGTCATTCTAAATTACAAATAAAACACCTCTGCTTGAATAATATTTATAAATAGTCTTTATGATTTATTGAGTCTCTTTATATAGTAACAACTTTACATTACATTTTCTGCAAAAACGTATATGAATTCTGTATTTTTAAGTAAAACGAATATTGAATGTGCTATGATTGTTGTAATGACTACCTTTTAATTTTTTTTCATAAAAAATAAAATTCATTACAGAATTATTATGAAAAATGTTGAACCTTTCAGACAATGTGTTACCTTCCTTGTCATTATGGTCAAAATATCAATAAAACACCAAAACAAATGATAACAAAATATCACCAGGGGTGCACAATCATTTTCAAAAGACAGTATACCATAAATGATCATAATCATTACTTATACAATAAAAAAACATACAAATAAAACTTACCATGCAGTAATAATGCCTTGTTTAAAACTTTATGCTTCTTCATAAGTGCACTAATCCTAGATTCTTTATGAAGCATAAAGGACATAAATAACTTCTAAGATAATGTTGCACGTGTGTGAAAAACATCAGGCAGCTGATCATATATATAGCTCCCTGTCAGAGGTATTGCACTTGACTTGGGTTAATTAAAAGTGTATTGATTTCAATGCCCACGGCTGTTCCTCATGCATTAGGCTAATCAATATTTGTCATTTCACACTCATGCTTACAAAGAGGACAGACACTCACTCCAAGCACAAAATCCCCTCATCGATATTATAATTATCAATTATATTGGCCTTATGCAGGACCCTCGGTATAAATCCATTACCAATACTATGCATCCATGTGTAGTCAGTATTGTATTTTAATTTATTTTATACTCTTAATAATCTTGGTTAAGAATGCATGTGTGTTTTCAATGGTGGTGGACGATGCTTTTTGTAGATTCTGTGAACCAATTTACGCCTTCCACATCTAAATTTAACATGACCTTGAACTAATTATCTGAAGATCAAGGCTTAACATGTTGTAAAACAATGTTCGTAGCAATATACTTTTGTAATCAAGTCATTTTGGTGATGAATTGGTGATTGCTAAGTAAAACATATTTGACTACTAGTCACTGTCAGCTTGTAGTTTAATAACAATGACCATAAGCAGAATTTTTTTTTTAATATATAGGTGCCAAGGATAAAGCAGCAATAGTGTGCACATTAACTGATGTATAAATGATGATTAATGTAACTTAAAAAAACATTCAAAAATATTAAACCATTCACTACACAATAATTTAAGTGCAATGGATTGCAATATGATTAAAATATGTTTTCTTTAAAACTTGATATCTCTTTGTTTGTTTTTAAACAGGCATATCAGAGCCTAGCCACACTAGCCTGGGTTTATAAACCACAAATTCTAAGATATTTATATTTCTATAAATATATTTAATCTTAAGGTTTAATTTCTTTTTTTTTTTTTATTTGGAATATTTACAGTCTAAAATTTATTTGAGTAAAACAGCACAATAATGTTTAATTTTACCTAATAAATGTTTTAATCCTTAGCAAATTGTAAGATGTTTAAAATTGTTATAACTGCACTAAATTGTGGTGCTAGTTCTTAAGAGAAAAATAAAATGTGTGAAATTTCAGTAATTTCCTCTGCTTTTTCTTTCCATCATGCCGGATGTAGTGACCTTCTGAGTGTGCTAGGGCGAAAACTAAATCTTTTAATTATGCACCCTAATTGTGTGCCTGAGGGCAGCTTTGTCATTGGTGGCGTGGGAAAGAACGCAGAATCTTCATGTGCGCAAAGATTTAAATGTCAACAAATGATTTTAAATAAATAGTGTTCTTACTTAGCTAAATTTTAACAGATTGTGCTGACAATACCATTCAACAACTGAAAATATTTAATTTGTGCAAAATATTTGTACAAAAAAATCAAACAAGAAGCCAAAATTCCTGCTTATGCATAGCTAGTCCAATCATTAATAAATGAATGAATAATAAATTAATAAAGCAAGACAGAAACAAATAAACAAAGAAAGACTGTTTGCATGTGGCGGCACGGTGGCTTAGTGGTTAGCACATTCACCTCTCAGCGCTAGGGATTCCCGGTTCAAATCCCCATGTTCTCCCCCTGTCCGCGTGGGTTTCCTCCGGGTTCTCCGGTTTCCTCCCACAGTCCAAAAACATGGATCAAGTTGAATGAATTCTCCAAATTGCCCCATATAGAGTGTGTCTGTGTGAGTGAGTGTGTGCCCAGCGATGGATTGGCGCCCTGTCCTAGGTCTATCTGCCCAGTGCCCGAAATGTTCTCCCCTGGATGGGTATGGGGAACCCCACCGCGACCCTAATAGCAGGAGATAATGAATGAAAATGAATGAATGTTTGCATGTGACTTTTCTAGTGAATATGTGATATTGATGTCTATGGCATATACCCTCACACCAACCTTGTTAGAAACCATGCACACGTTTTTTTTAAAACTAAAGCCACTTACAAGTGAAAAAAAGTCTTAACTATTAATGTATCCACCTGTAACCACCTGAACTACAGTATTATCAGTCCTGATTTCAAGTAGGTCCCCCTGTTTCTCAGTAATTAAAAGGTATTTAGTGGGATATGGAATGGGATTTGACACCATGGTGAGGTTAAAACACTAGGCGGCAGTTTCTAACTACATCAGTGAAAGTGAAAAATTTAAGAGTGTAAGAGGAAGCAGATGCAAAGATTCTCCTTGTAGGCCAAAGTCAGTGCTGTCTCAATGCATACAGCTAGGTGAGTAGTGGAGTAACATGGGCTTGCTTGGGTTGTTTAAACACAAGATGAGCTGCATAGTTCTGGATGAGCTAAAGAAGCTTGATCATGCAAGATGAAAAAGCAGCAAGCAATGCATTGCAGTAATTGGGCTGGTAGATGAATCAGAAATGGTCATATTTGCTTGCTGAATCTGCAGGAACTGGTGAGATGTTCTGATAGTTTAAGATGTATAAAAATTATAAAACTGAGATTACTGACAGAGCTGGCCAGGGAAATTTTGGAGTGGCTAATTTGAAAGATCAGATCTTGGTGTGCCGTGTGTGGTCATTATTTATAATTACAAATATTGCTTGTTTTGTTTAAAAAAAATAATCCTTAATCAAAAAATAATGTGTTTAATAAAAATCATCAATTGATAGTGGTGGCTAATATGTACATGTAAATAAATGCAATTATCTTTTATTCACATTTTTTTTACAGATTACAATTTTTATGTTGAAACAATTTCATGCCTTGGACATATGTATATCCAGTGCAGAAGGTTCAGTTCAATTAAAAACAGTACTGATCCTTTTGAGGGTTTTTGTCTGTTTGTCAAGCTGAGAATAATAAGATGTGACAATGAGTGCACTTCATCTGGTCGATAGAAACTCAAATATACAGATGGGAGTTCACTGCAGTGCCCGAGGGAGGGTCAAAAAAAAAAAAAAACTGTGGCAAGTTACTTAGTTAATGCTGAGGGTGCTGGCATATACAGGAAAGATACAGTTAAATAATTTGTAGTATTTTAATAAAGAAAATTACAGTTAGACACAGATCACAAATGCACACACCACTACCAATATAAAACTCACATCTTAAAATATAAACCAATAAAACAACCTGCTTTTGCTAAATACTTCATTTAATTTTCCTATTAAATAAACATTTTCTTTAAAAACAACACCTTCAATGTCTGCCTCTCCAATCAAGATTTTTTTATTGTCTTTTTTTCTACTGTATATACTATACATACTTTTAGTACAAATATTTTGCTAATTTATTGTCTGAAAATCCCACATAGAGTATGAAAACATAGTCAGACTTTTGTGGGCTGTAAAATTAAAAAGCATGTCACAAAAGCAGTACACTAAAATTATATTGGTTCAAGCTGGGAATCTCCACCCATGAATTTTGTACAGGACTTGTAAGAAAATGATTTTTGTTTAGTTATTTAGCATAAGTATCGTAACAGCTAACATAATATGTTTTACAGTTGTGATCAAATTTATTCAACCCCCAATGCTGCGAAGGGTTTTATGGAATTCAGTGCACATTTGTAATTGTGTTCATAATGAAATCTTACAAGGACTTGTTAAAGAACTAAATGCAACTAAGATAGCATCAATTGTTTTTGTCATAAAGTATTAAATGGCCTTTTTGTGATTTCTTCATTGACACAATTATTCAACCCCTTTACAACTACCACTCATAAGAACAGAGGTTCATTCCAGTGTTTTCAATCAGGTATTGAAAACACCTGTGGATGTCAACGAGCAGCAATCAAGCATGATAAGCACCAATTAGGCAGATTTAAAAGGACTGTGATACTCAGCTCCTTCTAGACATCTATTGGTGTGTTTACAAGCATGGTGAAGGCAAGAGAATGGTCCCAGAAGACAAGAGAAGAGGTTATTGCTCTTCACAAGAATGGCAATGGATATAAAAAGATTGCGAAGTTGTTAAATATTCCAAGAGACACTATCGGAAGTATCATTCACAAGTTCAAGTTAAAGGGCACAGTGGAAACGTTACCTGGTCGTGGCAGAAAGAAGATCCTGACCGCGACTGCTGTGCGCTACCTGAAGCGTAATGTGGAGAAAAATCCCCCCGTGACTGCTAAGGAACTGAAAAAAGACCTGTCAGATGTGGGCACTGAAGTTTCAGCTCAGACAATAAGGCGCGCACTGCATAACGAAGACCTCCATGCCAGAACTCCCAGGCGCACCCCCTTGCTGACTCCAAAGAACAAGAAAAGTCGACTGCAGTATGCCAAAAGTTATGTGGACAAGCCACAAAGGTTTTGGGACAGTGTACTGTGGTCAGATGAAACTAAATTAGAACTGTTTGGGACAATGGACCAGCGCTATGTTTGGAGGAGGAAGAACCAGGCTTATGAACAAAAGAACACCTTGCCTACTGTGAAGCATGGCGGGGGGTCAATTATGCTTTGGGGCTGTTTTGCTTCTAATGGTACAGGAAAGCTTCAACGTGTGCAGGGTACCATGAATTCCCTTCAGTACCAGGAGATCTTGGAGGAAAATGTGATGGAGTCAGTCACAAACCTGCGGCTTGGGAGACGTTGGACCTTCCAACAGGACAATGATCCGAAGCACACATCCAAGTCCACTAGAGCATGGTTGAACATGAAAGGCTGGAACATTCTAGAGTGGCCATCGCAATCACCAGACTTAAATCCAATTGAGAACCTCTGGTGGGACCTAAAGAAGGCAGTTGCAGTGCGCAAGCCTAAGAATGTGACTGAACTGGAGGCTTTTGCCCATGAAGAATGGGCTAAGATACCCATAGGTCGCTGCAAGACACTTGTGTCAAGCTATGCTTCACGCTTGAAAGCTGTCATAACTGGAAAAGGATGTTGTACTAAGTACTGAAAAATAATGTCACTAGGGGGTTGAATAAAACTGATAATGATGTGAGCACAGTAAAGACATGTGTGGTTATTCCATCATAAATATTATGTTATATTTGTCTACTTTGTCTAAAGTGCCTCTTTGATATAATTGTAAATAAGATGACTGAAATGATCCAAATCAATGTCAAACTGGCCAAAACACTTTATTTCAGTGGGGGTTGAATAAATTTGATCACAACTGTAGATTTCAGGTTAGTTAATAAATATAAATTATATAATAATAAATTATACAATGATGAGCATGTTTATTAAGCATTGGTGTTATTTAGTTTTTCTTTGACCACATGTCCCACCCAGTTTGTCCTATTTTGTTTCCAATACCTGCAAAAATATTCCTTGCCACACTTTCCCAATTTTCATTGAAATAAAAATAATGTTAATATTATTCTTTTTTTTGTTCTGCCTCACTTCGTACTCAGTAAAAAACACATAACATACTTCCTATCTGAATTCAACAATAAATGCCCACACCACACAGTGCCGATTTTTTTTTAAACAAAAATGTATTCCTGCAGCTCAGAATGCTTCATTGTAAGTGGGAGAAATACCAACAAGAACGTTAAAATTAAGATGGGTTAACATAGGTGGTGGGTGTGCTGTCCTGTCCTGATGAACAGTCCTATTGTGCAAGTATGAATGCATGCACATGATCATAATGTACAATGTTCAAATATGATAATGTTGACTTTAAATGCACCATAACCAAAATTGTATTACAACCCCCAGAAACCTAAACTAAACTAAAATATGTGCATTGATTTATAGCTTTGGAGATGTAAACCTTTGTAATTGTGAATAAAATTTAATTTCAAATTTCTGAAAATTAAAGTCATAAGAAGATTTTTCAGTGAAAATTTGAGAAAATAGTATTTCAAGTATGGGTTTTCTGATTTCCTCCTTCTGGTCTAAAAATGTGGAAAACAGTACATTCACTGCTCTAAATTGCACCAATAGCGTGTGTGTCTCTTGTGTTTAAGTGTCCAGTGATGGATTGGTGCCCTCTTCTGGGTGTACCTTCCCAGTGCCAGAACAACCCCTATATTTAATATATTTTTATCGTGAATAGATAATTTACTATGTATTATTAAATAATGTCTAAGTATTATGTAATTATCATGGATAGTAATTAGTTTTTAGAAATTGAATAGTTCTACCTTAATTTAAAAATTGCATTTTTATGAATTATAAATATACCATAAATATTATAAAGCTTTGAAAAACTTTCTTTAAGGTTTCAATTTTTATAATTTTGTAACAGGTAGAAGGTAGGAGACCCACAGTGAAATATCATTCAGAGAACCAGACAATGTAAATATGAAGAGCTGTTTCAAATCATATTAAAATAACAAAATTGTATCAGTTCTTCTAGACACAGATTTTGTTGGAATGGTGTGCAACTAATATTTTTAGAACAGAAAGCAACAAAAATTCCTCCACAAGAATCAGGTCCCCTGGCAGAAAAAGTGAAATATACATTAGTGTGCATGTTATGTACCAAGAGGAGTGCCTTATCCAAAGGTAAAGATGTGTAATTTCCTGATAAGGAGGAATACTGATTTATATGTGGGATCAAAGAGGCCAATATGTGAATGAAATGTCATTTTGTAAACTGAGAACTGGGTCTAAGGTCTTTTCCCATCTTACAATGCTGTAATTGCAGCAATTTTCAAAACTAATATGGCCTTTAACTATTACAGTTAATTGTTAAATAATGGCATACGATATAAATAACTGATTAAAATTGTTATGCAACTATAGTGTTGAAAAGGTCGGAAATACTTGTATTCAGCAAAGTCACTCAAGTGGCTATATTAATGTTTCCCCTATTAAACTGTGTCCAGACAAACTGATTCAATTTTCTGGGTCATAAAGTGGTGACTGGAGTTCTCTCTTATTTCTGTATAAATATAACATAAAACATCATCAGAGTTTTACAACAATGCTTGTCTGCAGGTTTAAACTGTTTTAGCTGCCTCTGGTTTAGCCTCTGGTTTAGCCTCTGGTTTAGCCTCTACAACCATACCACACAGACTCCTGTTAAAATAAACAACAAAAAAAATAAAGTTAAATAATAGACGTGAAAATATTAGTAAAAGCTTAAAATGGTTTGGGAGCAAAAGGTAAAACATGATATTTTATATAGGTGAAGAAGACTAAATATTTACATTTTATACAATATTATTATTAATATTATTAATATTATATAGATAGGGGTGGCACGGTGGCTTAGTGGTTGGCACGTTCGCCTCTCAGCACTAGGAATTCCCGGTTCGAATCCCCATCTGGGTGGAGTTTCCATGTTCTCCCCGTGTCCGCGTGGGTTTCCTCTGGGTTCTCCGGTCTCCTCCCATAGTCCAAAAACATGGATCAAGTCAATTGAGTTCTCCAAAATGCCCCATATAGAGTATGTCTGTGTGAGTGAGTGTGTGCCCAGCGATAGATTGGTGCCCTGTCCTGGGTGTATCTGCCCAGTGCCCGAAACGTTCTCCCCTGGATGGGCATGGGAACCCCCCCCCCGCTAGGATAAAGCGGAAGATAATGGATGGATGGATATTATATAAGATTTAAGATTAATAAAACAATTTAGAACTCACAATGTATAAGTGATTGTGATGTTTTTAAGAACAGAACTAAGGGTGGTGGCATGGTGCTTTACTGGTTATGTACAATTATTGGGTAGGTTGGACAATTGTTTAAAATTTTCTTTAGTAGTTCCAGTTTGCGCGCAACATACAAGAATCAAGGATGCTAAATCACTATGTAAGGCAAATTATTTTTTTATGTGTTTCTACATGTGTCTGCCCTGTGATAGGCTGGTGACCTGCCCAGGCCTTATAAATGGTGGGATAAAACTTTAATAAAATTCAGATTCTAACCAAATTAAGCCAACTTATTATTAGTTTTTTTACAAACATGACTTACAGCATAAGCAGACTGAGAGCTAAGTATAATCTCTGTATAATACAGTGTAATAAATGAAAATATTAAAAGCAGCATTCTACTCACGTCCCCTCAGGAGAGGTCTTGTTAACATAACTGCACACTTTGCTCTTTTCACCCTCTTCTTTCTTAAGATTGTCTCTTTGTTGTGTCAAATCTGCCATCTTTTTCTGAAACTCATCTAAGATTAAGGAAACCAGAAAATTACTTACAAGGCTGCTTATTTACATATACACAAAATTGAACAACTAGGAATCAATTTTCTTACTTCAACATCAATGTATTTGGCAAAAAGTATGTAGACAAATCAGTAGTGGTTACCCACAAAAGTTTGGTTTTGGTTGTTTTAAACTCCTTTTAGGAGTGGCACAGTAACTTAGTGATTAGCAAGTTCGCCTCTCAGTGCTAGGGATTCCTGATTCGAATCCCCATATGGGTGGAGTTTCCATGTTCTCCCCATGTCCGTGTGGGTTTCCTCCGGGTTCTCCGGTTTCCTCCCACAGTCCAAAAACATGGATCAAGTCAATTGAGTTCTCCAAACTGCCCCATATAGAGTGTGTATGTGTGCGTGTCTGCGTGAGTGAGTGTGTGCCCAGCGATAGATTGGCGCCCTGTCCTGGGTGTATCTGCCCAGCACCCGAAACATTCTCCCCTGGATGGGCATGGGGAAACCCCCCCGTGACCCTAATATAGGATAAAGCGGAAGATAATGAATGGATAAACTCCTTTTAGGCAAAGATAAAGTAATTCATACATTACATTTTAAAATACTGAATTAGCACACATACACATACAAATCCAAAGCAAATCCAAAATAGCAACCAACAAAATAATTAAGAATTCTATACAGATGTGTAGTCTAGTCTTGAATATTATGAATAATGAACAGAAGTACAAAGTCTATCACTAAGCAGCCTTGCAGGAAAACACTGTCCTCAATATACATTGAGTTATTCATTTATATACATAAAGTTATTAATGCCTGATGGAACTGCAGACAAATGGCCTGCGTTGAGTCATGACTTAAACTCGCATAGAAATGAACTAATAAAGATTATAACTGTAAAATTCCCCATGGTGGGACTAATAAAGGTTTATCTTATCTTATAAGACATGCCCTTTAATCATAGATCATTGTCTGACCTCACTAATGCTGGTTCTACTAATGGTTCTGTTGGACAATGTCTGATTTTTATTGGGCCAGCCACTATTGTAAAAACAGCTATTTAAATAAATACACGTTAACTTGAATTCGAACTCGTCAAATTAAACACGATACAGTACAAGGTTTATTTATACACTTGGTGTACGCTTTACTCCAACTAACCTGAAGATGGCAGCATTTACCTACCTATAATTAAGCATAGATGTAAACCTGCTTATCCGTCTTGTTTCTTCACTTGAGGTTTTTTATTTGAGGAACTTGTCTTAGGATAGTCTTTTTAAACTTACGGTAAGAATAAGTTAACTTTACCTTCTCAAAAGACCTTTTCTTTCAATTAAACCGCAGACACGCAGGGATATCACTATACGTACATGTTTATATGTTTAAAGATACTTACTTTTGACGTTGTTCATCTCTGTTTCCACACCAGCAGCTTCCTTCTGCATTTGTGTCTGATTTTAAAAAAGATTTTAAAAGAATGCTCATTGTCTATTCAGTTTGACAATTTTAAAACCTGTTTGAACGGTCACTGAAATCTCTTTAATCCTAAAATGTCACTTAAAATGGATGAGCAATATTTTGAGTTTTAAATTATACTAGGTACTAGAAGGTCTGGTCTCTCACCAGTTCTCCGTTGCAGGTGTTCAGATCTGACTTCATTTTATCCGCGGCGCCTTGACTTTCCTTGGTTTCAAGCTTAAGTTTCTCCACTAAGCTCTTGGTCTCCTCCATTTGCGCGACGGTCTTTACAATTTGCTCCTGAAAGTCCTTCAGCACATCGCCGGTTATCTGAATCCTGACCTGCTCGAAATAGTTGGTCTTGTTTAGCTGAATTTCAATTTTCCTTTTGGAGTGAATGAAGGACATCAGTCCAAAACTCCATCCCACCAACAGAGTCGTTGTTACAATCTGGAATTTCATGGCGCTGAAAGATTTTAAAGCTTAGATTCCGCCTGTCTGTGTTTGACCTCGAGACAATTTACTACCGGATTATTTTAACCTTTCGCAAACGCCAGCTTAGTTGAACTCTCAGACTAACTGTGCTGCCGCTTCGGGACTATGTGTGGTGTGGTTTGCTAATTCAAAAACTAACGAAACTTCACTACTGAGGTTGTACACTTTTGTTTTACGAAACTGTAAAGTATACGTGGATTCTACTGCGCACCTGCTACAAGCGCCGCCCACAGAGTTACTGCTGGCACAACCACCTTATTAAAGTTATTAAAGAATGATATCTATGCAATAAAAAGGTTGCAAGGCTGCTATGGGGTGCAAACTGTATGTAATGTAAATAAATGAAGTTAAAGTGGGTATGTAACATCTGCTATTTACTTTACCTAACACACACACACACACACACACACACACACACACACACACACACACACTGTAAAGTAAATAGCAGATGTTACTTACCCACTTTAACTTCATTTATTTATTATTATTGTTTGATATATATATATATATATATATATATATATATATATATATATATATATATATATATATATATATATATATATATAAGAATATAGGAATTGGCTATAGTAGTAGTATAATAGTCTACAGCTGCTTTTGGTGTGTTAGACTGTATCTTAATTTCAGTCATGGAAAAATATCCTAGAAATAAAAGTTTTAACCATAATAAAATATATATTCATTTTTTTTGCTTAGGTTTTATTTTCTTCTTCTTTGAATATGTGTGTTAATAGCAAATTATATGCCTTTTTTTTTTTTTTTTTTAAAGAAGCACATATAACAGCTCGCAGACCAAAAGAAGAGAGAATGTTAGCATATACCTTTGATTTTATTGTTAGTAATTTTATGGTAGGCTCCATGGTCACACATGCAGGTACTTCCTGGTAAGTCTTTCATTTAATAATTCACAGAGTTAGGAAAGTACAAAGCTGATATATTTAGTACTTCATATTGTTAATATGAATACAACCTGTCATCAGAAGGATAGTAAAATGTAAATGATATAAAGAGTAAAGGGCTGTGCCTTTTTACTTCCCTTACAGAATGCTGTTCCATTGGCTATTTCACCACACCTAAATATCTTGTTGGACAGGTAAGCCAGGAGCCCAGGTAGAAAACAAAACTGAGTTTAACTACAGGCCAGAAAGAGGGGGTAGGTGCAGTCACTGACAGAGCTGTTGTAATAAGATAGCAGCAACTCTACAAGTGAAGTGCATTCACTTACACATGATGAGGGCAATTACGGGTTTAATTTTGCTGGCTACCTGCATACTAATAGCTGTAGCCTATCAGGCCATACAGCAGGAGTTAAACATCCGCAGATTGAATGTCCAGATTTCTTTAAACACCGAAGGAGTGAAGAGAATGGAGGATACAATTTTATCTACTAAGCTTGAAGTTCAAAAGAAAAACAACGAACTGACTCCCTGGAACAAGCAAAAAGATGAGCTGACAAAAAAGAAGAATGACCTGACCAAAATCAGTGAAGTCTTTGTCAAAAACATGTCTACCTGTGAAAATCAGAAGGTAATTCATTTGATCATCTAACAGTTTTATAGGATTTAAATTAATAATGTTTAAATTAATAACTACTGCATGAAAGACAAGGTGTGTACTTACAACACTTCATATCTATTCTATTAATGCTTTATTACAAAAATATGATAAAATATTCCCTATTTAGACTTTGAGTGTCATGATCTAGGCTGCTTTGCAACTGGTCTGGGGTCAGCTTAATATTAGTATGTGGTAATAACATGATGTTAGCTAAGTACATGACCTTAAAAGTGTTTAATGTGCTAGAGGAGATTTTATAAAAGTTATACAAAATCTGGACCAAAGATAAATAAGACTATGGAAGGAAATAATATTATATAGCCTATATAATATTGTAATTTTCATAATGTAGTAAAATTTACAATATACCGTATATGATATACCACAGGACTGGCAGGAAACAACAGTAATTTAATTCAAGATTCAAAATTCAAGAAAATGTTATTTTCCAATATATCATATGTGGTACATGAGACAAAAATGAAATTATGGGTCACGGACCCTGATTACCCGATTAAAATTTTAAAGAAGTAACTGAGATAAAAATACAGTATATAGATATGTAAAATATAATAGAATATACAACTATGAATATATACTACAAAATATACAACTACATACTATACAACTAATAAAGCTGCATATAAAATGTGAGATGTAGCAGAAACTATATATATAAACAGTACATGTAAGATTGGGTAGATTAAATATTTTGGTGGAGAATGATAACGTGTTTTTTTAGATAGAGTTTGTGAGTCTTACAGCTTCTGCTATGAAGCTGTTTCTCAGTCTGTTTGTTCTACACTTCTCCTGCCTGAGAGGAGCGGAACAAAAAATGGGTGTGCTGGGTGAGTGGGGTACTTCGTGATGCAGGAGACCCGTTTCCTGCATCTGGAGGTGTAGATGTCTGTGGTGGTGGGGAGACAGACTCCAATAGTCCTCTGTGCAGTCATCACTGTGATGCATCCAACTACTGCTGTGTCGTCTGCAAACTTCACAATATGACAGCTTGGATAGATAGGTGAGCAGTCATATGTTAACAATGTAAACAGGAGGGGGCTCAACACACAGCCCTGAGGGGAACCGATGCTGAGGGTTTTCATGGAGGAGGTGGTGTAGTGGATCTTCACAGACTGCGGCCTGTTGGTCAGGAAGTCCAAGACTCAGTTGCAGAGGAAGGAGTTCAGTCCAAGTAGCGACAGTTTATTGGTCAGGGTCTGATTGATCATGTTGAATGCAGATGTGAAGTCCACAAAGAGCATACGGACGTAGGAGTCCTTCTTCTCCAAGTGGGTGAGTGCGTGTGGACCACGGAGAAAATTGCATCTTCTGTAGATCATTGTTTCTGTAAGTGTACTGGGGTGGGTCCACAGTAACGTTGATGGTGGCTTTGATGTGGGTCATGACCAGACTTTCAAAGCATTTGGTGACTATTGAGATATAGGCCGGTAGTCATTCAGCCCCATCACTGTGGAGCTTTTGGGGACCATGATGGTGGCAGTCTTCAGGCAGGTGGGAACATCTGCTTGTCTGAGGGAGGCATTGAATATGTCTGCCAGGACCTCGGATAGCTGATCAGAACAGTCTTTTAGAACCCGTCCGGGAATGTTGTCCAGACCAGCAGCTTTTTGGGGGTTGATCCTACAAAGGGTCTTCCTGACCTGTGCTGGTGTCACACTGAGGGGCTCTTCTCCAGGTGACAGGGTGAGTCTGGTGCTGGGGGTGATGTCAGGGTCCTCAAAGCGAGCATAGAACTTGTTAAGAGCCTCGGGCAGGGTAGGATCATTGGGGCATTGTGCATCTCTGATTTTGTAGTCCGTGATGCACTTGATGCCCTGCCACCGTGATGATCCATGCTCCGTGGATCCTGGGACGAGAAGTGTCTTTGGATTTTCAGAGCATATGTGGCTTTTGCCCTTTTTACCCCTGCAGTCAGCTCTCTTCTTGCCGTTCTGAGTTTTGAGTCGCCGGACTTGAAGGCAGCATCCCTGGCTTTCAGCAGAGAATGAACCTCTGCATTCAGCCAGGGTTTCTGATTCGGGTAGCAGGTCAACATCAAAATGGAGATGTGGTCGAAGAGTCTGAGTTGGGGGCGGGGGACGGCTCTGTATGCATCTTTAATGTTGGTGTACACATGGTGTTGCAATGTTGACATGTTGGTAAAGTAATAAAATCGCCAGCCCGCTTTTTTATTATTATTATTTATTTTATTTTATTTTTTACAACAGGTATTTGTTAAAAAGATGTCTTCAATAGCTTCTTAAAAATGTCAAGTGACTATGCCTTACGGACAGAGTTGGGAACATAGTTCCACATTTACATTACATTTAGTAATTCAGCAGACACTTTTATTCAAGTTTATACTTTATTAATATATTTATTTATATTTGAAGCCAACTGTCTGGTCAAAACCCCTGTATCCTAGCTATTAATCTACAACTTCCACAAAGAGTGAGTAAAGTTTAAATTTAACTTTCTAAATGCTACACAATACACAAAGAAAAATAAGAAAAGAATATACCAATAAAGTCATCTTTACAAGTCTTTATACTTAAACCAGTATGTGCATACACCACTAATGCCTACACCTCTGCATTTCCTCTTTTAAAATTAGTTTACTTATTATAGTTTTTTTTTCAGTATGCAAATCTATGTATAATTTTCCAACTTACAGTAATTTTATGTGAAACATGCATACTGACACTTATAATCAGTTTATGGTTAGTGTACTAAAGATAAAGTATTTAGATAAAGATAAAGTTTAAAGTATTTTATAAGTTTTCTACTAGAGTTTGTGCTCATCATTTGAATTAGGACAACATCAAACACTCATAACCAGAACTCAAACCAGCAGAAACTATTTTTATACAGTTTCCTGTTAAAGTTTTTACTTTTTTTATTTGCATGCCAGACATTAATTTTGCATGTTTGATATCGCTGCCTTACAGAAGTAGACAGGCCTCTAATTTTATTGTAACATGTAAATATATAATTAAACAGTACAATTTTTACATGTTTTTTTTATTGAAAACTGCTTATAAACGTGCATTTGTAAGTTGATTTAGAACATCATAAAATTTATCACAGTCACAAAGGATATGGAAAGTAATTTTGTTAAAGTATAGAGAGCATGTTGAGGTGTTTTAGTCCAAGCATCATTTCTATTTAACTGACCGTTTCATTATGCAGTGCTCTTGAGGCACCTCTGTCACCCCTTCACCTCTATCAGGCCTTGATAAGACATGTAGCAAGGGACCAACAGAGCTATAACTGCTTAAATCTTCAATTTCTTGTCTCACTTCAGAAAAGCTTTGACCAGAAAAAGATAGAGGCTGGTGCAGCCATAGAGAAGTTAAAAGGTAATATATGTTTTATTTGGAGCTATTTGGGCCTAATACAAAAATAACTAATTTTATAATATTTTTTCACACATAACCTCTCTCCCCGCATAGTGGATCAAAAAGCTGAGGAGCAAAAAATTCTGGAAGAAATTAAAGGTTTCCAAAGAAAGATCCTGGACAGAGATGTTAAGATCTGCTTATACTTGGAGAACAACAATGAGGAAGGAAGGTTTGTGTGGTTATTATTATCATTAAGAATCCATTAATCATTCCATTTATTTGTTTTAATTGTGAGTAATTTAGAACAGTTTATTTAATACATGTTAGTTACTTTTAAAATAAAAAAACTGTGTGTGTATTTGAAACAAAACACATTTGGTTGAATTGTACAGGAAACTTTGCGAAGAGAAAAAGAAGGCCCAGACAAGTATGCAGTGAGAAGAAGAAAACTGACCTGAAAATACTGAACACATCTCCAAATATTTGAATGTTCCATATTATTGTTGGAATTATTATTATGGAACCAGTGCTATTGATTATATACCACTTATATCGTATTGTAGTAGAATAGTTGCATTATTTTCTACAACTTTTAATGTAAGTGTTTAGATCATATGTGCTTTTTAAACAGGTTTACCAGGATATGTACCATTCTAGATTAATTAGAGTCCTGCTCAGACTGTGTACACATTAAGAATGTTTGTCACTAAATACACACCATTTGAGTCTTGTCCTTAGGCAAAATTTAGATCTATGAAATTTTAAATCTACTGCTTTAAATAAATGGTTCTCCAACATCTCAGCTAACATTAAATTATGATGTGACTGTGAAAACAATTAAGTGAAATACAAATTTTAATGCATTTATAATGTTAGTATTTTTTAATAACAACAGTCCTCCCCATGGAAAAGTTTGGGATTGTTTCTTGTAATATACAGTACTGTTTAAATATTTATGTTTCTAAAAATTGACATTAATACATTTTATTATAAATGCATTAAGCAAATAGGCGGCACAGTGGCTTAGTGATTAGCACGTTCGCCTCTCAGCACTAGGGATTCCCGGTTCGAATCCCCATCTGGGTGGAGTTTTCATGTTCTCCCCGTGTCCCCGTGGGTTTCCTCCAGGTTCTCCGGTTTCCTCGCACAGTCCAAAAACATGGATCAAGTCAATTGAGATCTCCAAGTTGCCCCATATATGTGTATGTGTGTGTGTGTCTGTGTGAGTGTGTGCCCAGCGATAGATTGACGCCCTGTCCTGGGTGTATCTGCCCAGCGCCCGAAACTTTCTCCCCTGGATGGGCATGGGGAACCCCACCGCGACCGTAATATAGGACAAAGCGGAAGATAATGAATGAATGAATGAATGAAGCAAATAAAATGTATTGTATTACTATTTAATAAACAGTCTTATGAAATAATAGCTTGTTTATCAATTAACTTAAAATTTTATCCCTAAAAAAATTTAAATATGAGGATAAGTATAACAATTTGACAGTATTCACATCTTTTCTGTTAAAGTGTACTTTGTATGGACACAATGAAATGTCTGAGAAATGGTCTTGACAGACAAAAACATTATTCAAATTAATATTTTAGAGAGTATACATTGCAAATAAAATGAATATGTGCTAACGCAGTCAACAAGAGTCTTTGTAAAGTTTAATATTTGAAGAACTACCCTTAACCAAAAAACAAATCCATTCAAACAACTTAGAAAACAAGTTGTGCAGCAACATTCCTATTTACTTGCATTTTTCTTTTTTTTTATTCAAACACAATACAAGAAACTTGTTGCCATCTGAATATATTGCATGTGTATACTTTGGAAATTATAATGCTATTAAAGAATGAATACTATGTTTTATTAAGATTCGGTTTGATGTTAATAGTAATTAAAGATTTTGTGGGATCAGTATGCATTCTTGCTCTAGTTTAATTTTTTTGATGATGAATTGCCAGGCCCTTCTGACTAAACTCAGTGGTATAAAGCAGTTTTTCCTGTTCCAGCAGTCTGCACAGAGCCTCTCTCCGTACCTTTCAAAGCAAGAAAAACAACTTTATTATGAAACCAGCATTTAGATTATGTTTAATGTGGTAAGAATGCATGTTCAACACTGATTACATTTCGAGTAAAAGGGAAAATGTTATATTTATAGCATCTCAAAGTAAGGCTTAAAACTTGTGGATAAAAATTTAATAATTCCAATTATGATGTATGCATATACCTACTATTATTAAAGAATGGTGACCCGTTTTGGCCTCTTGCTGAAAGCCAAGCTCCAGGCAACTCAAAGCCCTGGAATAACTGGTTCTGTTGGCTTCTTGAAATTCTGCTTTCCGTACCACATCACTGCACCTGATAGACGGGAATTTTCAGTGGCATGCTTTATTGCATGTTATATTTAACAATGGCTTTGTATTGTTTAATTATACAAATATGGATCATGTTTAGTAGGAAAATAATTGTTAACACAGCAAACAATTAAAGCAGGCAACCATTATTCATTGGGCACATGTTGACTGGTTTTACAGCAGAAACATTAGGTCTTTGATCACCTATAATTATCACAGTAAAAATAAAAATGGTGTATTTTTTTCAACATACAAAGAAAACGTCACCTTTTTAGTTCAGTATATCTGACGATCTTCTTTTCATATTTCTACAGAACACAGAAAAACGCTATATGCTAAATAAATGTGGATTGTTACACAACAGTGTTATCTTATATTGTTATCCCTTTGATGTTTACCTGTATCATGTCCATTTCTCGCTGAACAGGCTTGTTTTTAGAACGCCATTCTGTTTGGCCAAACATTTGAATTGTGTTACAGTTGTATATTCGTGCAAGAACTACAAAGTGAAATGTTCCAGCTCCCCGCCTCCCCTCACGTTCACGAGTTTTGAACTGTTACCTCTTCATAACATGCGGTTGTTATGTGACGTGGGTGGTGAACATTCTCAGCGCACGTTTATCATTAAGCCAAACGATATTTTAACTTTGAAAACCTGTGAAAACACAACCGTAACATGAATTATTTAAGAACTCATTCATTGATTCATTCATTATCTCCCGCTTTATCCTCTATTAGGGTCGCGGTGGGGTTCCCCATGCCCATCCAGGGGAGAACGTCTCGGGCGCTGGGCAGAAAGACCCAGGACAGGGCGCCAATCCATCGCTGGGCACACACTCACTCACACAGACACACTCTATATGTGGGGCAATTTTGAGAATTCAATTGACTTGATCCATGTTTTTGGACTGTGGGAGGAAACCCACGCAGACACGGGGAGAACATGGAAACTCCACCCAGATGGGGATTCGAACCGGGAATCCCTAGCGCTGAGAGGCGAACGTGCTAACCACTAAGCCACCGTGCCGCCTATTTAAGAACTACTTCATCTAAATAGTCCTTTATTAGATGTAAGTAACTCGTTTATTTTCTGTTTAATTTATACTTGATTTGTGCACTTCATTATCTAGTTACTTCCCCTTTTCATGCTCAGTATCTCCTTCGAGTAGTAGCTCGGCAATACTACTCTCTACAGTATAAGTAGCTAATAGGAGGATAGAACAGTGCATTGGATATGCACTAGAGCTGTGCGGATCGATACAAATATCGATAATATCGATACCAACGCTGGTATTGGTATTGAACAATACTTGCGTAAAAAGATCGATACTCAAGACAGCGGCCACGTGGGCTCTGCCTGACCCGCCCAAGTCGACACGTCATAGTACAGAGAGAGAGAGACTCGGAGTGGGAGATTAAAAAAAAAAAGAAAGAAAGAAAGAAAGAGAAGCGCTGTTCGGCTGTATTTTACAGCAACCTGCGACTTCAGCAACCTGTTCAGTTTGTCGTTTCTTACCTCAAAAATATATATTTTCCTCATGTTAAAGCAAACTTTGTTTTATTACTGTGCCATTGTTTCTAAACAAAGATGTTGATTGGGATACATTATTTTGTTGTCACCTACAATGTTTGGCGAAATTCTATACTAGGTCTTTTGGATCAATGAAGCTTAAATATTTTAGCTCTAACTCCCTTCCTTTGTCTGTTTCTTTTGAGGTGTCCCCCGGCTTCCTGGAGATCCATGGCTCTGCTTACGAATAGTGTATGGATCCTGACAAGGCGGTCCTGCAGGACGCCCCCTAATGGACTCACATATAGTTTTCTAGTTGTTAGTTTTTCCATTTGTTTAGTATCTGGACATGGCTGTTCTACACTGTTGTTGCTGCCCGGCCGCTCCAGAGGATGAGTCCCCCATTGAGTCTTGGTCCTCCCAAGATTTCTTCCTTAAATAACAACATAAAAGGGAGTTTTTTCTTGCCACTGTCGCTTCGGCTTGCTCTTTGGGGGTTTAAAGGCTTTTCATTCTGTAAAGCTGCTTTGTGACAATGTACAGTTGTAAAAAGCGCTATATAAATAAATTACTTGACTTGACTTACTTAAATATTAAAAAGTATCGGTATCGAATATCGCGATATTGGCCCTGTATTTACTTGGTATGTGCATATTAATATGCACATAATCTATATATGATAATAGAAATATAGTAAAAAAAAAAAAAAAAAAAAAACGTACTTCAGTAGTGCACTTCAGATGGGACGTGCATGTGAATGAGACACGTTTACAGGAAGTACTAGAAGCCAAACGATCACGTGTCTTTCCGTGTCATTACCGCCACTATTGTGAAAGTCACCGGCATGGTGCTTGGGGTCTGTTATCTAATTTGTTTCAGAACACTAATGTCAGTGATAGATTAATGATATTTCTATGGAAGACCTACCCAGTTAAAACAGCACGGTGTCTAGTTTAAGCAAACAGTTGAATGAATTCGCATGTTAGTTCGCTTGTCAATATAGATTTTGACATTGTACTGTAGTAAATACATGACAAGTTGAAAGTGATATTAAGAGTATATATGTACATGTGTGCTTGTTAATTATGATACGACGCTGTTTACAAGTCGTGATGCGAATGAACGGTCAGTACGGTGACTTATTGCGATGTGCTGATGGAACAGTGAAACCTGGTGCTGCTGCTGTTTCCTCTCTGAGTGTGCGAGCTCAGTCGGTAAGATCAGGTTCTGTCCCACTACCAACATATAATGTGTTTTATTCATATCTCATGTTCTACAGGTGCATATACTAAATGAGCATAACATATTGATCTATAATCACTTATCCTTTCCACTATTTTTGCACAGATGCTGCATTTCTGTTGTATTACTTAAATATTTGTACTGTAACCGCAATAACATCACTGACATATGTAAATAAAATCACATTTATTGTAAAATAATAACAACTTGTGCTTTATAATACCTGAAAAATGAATCAAAATGTGATACGATCTTTATTAAATTACATTTTCATACGTGATATAAATAGTAGGATGATTTCGACATTAAAGATCAGATAATAATCAGGTTTGATTAAACTACAATGTCATAAACTACAGTTTTTCTTAACTTCTCACTTGTTGTTCTCTCATTTGTAAGTAGTTTTGGAAAAAAAGCATCTGCTAAATTACCAAATGTAGTTTTCTTTCATTTGACCTAATTGATTACTGTACTGTGAAGAATTTGTTTACACTATAAACTAAATCTGCTTGCTGTCATAACATATAGTCTACTGCATGACGGTCACATTTAATCAAATCTTCTAATACAGGATTATTGCATTCTCTTTTACTGTAATTACATTTGCTGTTTGACTTTTCTACAGTTCACCAGACCAAGCCTTATATAGCGCACCCAATGATCTGCTGCACAACACTGTTAAAGAGTTGCCATCATGTTTAATGGACACTTATGAACTCACAGATTCTTTTATTACAACACTATAATTACAATAAAGCATTAATACAATGTAAAATACAGCATTTCCTGTTTAAATCAGAATATTTTTTGTAAGCAATTAGTAGACAATATTGTGCAGGTTAAAAAAAACTAATTAACTGTAGTAAATTACTTAATTTACAATTGGCAAAAGTCTGACAATTAAAGAAAACATCACAAAGATAATTGAAATTTGGGTTACATTTGATGAAGGAATATAAAACTTTTTTTAATTTTAATAATTTATTACAATTACTAATACAAGAAATTGAATAAAAAAAACATTATTACATTACATTATCATTGTGGCATTTTAATGTATGCATGCAAGTATTATATGAGCAGTTTTATTATATGGGCATTAGACAGTGTGATTGCATTAGCTTATCCCATGATGCTGATAATAATAATGATAGACAAGCCATATTAAATGCGTCGTGTTTTTGCTTTTCAAACTTTTACTTTTACATATTTCTCCACAAGATGTCACTGTGGCCTTTTAATGTCCAACCACGAGACTTTAGCCGGCCAAATGCATCGTGGAGCGCCGAGATGCTGAGGGTTTATGATCATTATAATGCGCTGTGTGAGGTAAAGACAGAAGTGGGACATGGAAAAAAAGGACTTTGGCGCAGACTGCCCAGCTACAACCGCACCCTTAAATATTCAACCGGTATGTGTAGGTTTTTTGTTATTCTAATTAGTTTTAAGTATTTTTACACACCAAGTATAGTTCTTTGAGCATTTTCAATAAACAACTCTTCCAGGAGCACTTGCTATAAAAATAATGATAAAAAAAACAAAGTTGGATAAATCTGGGCATTGAATCCGGATTGGATATTGGATCAGGTTTGGATCATTATACTACAGTGTAACTAATTCTGCCTTAACTATTGACTTGTGTTGTTCTCTAATTAGTAAGTAGCCTTGGATAAAAGTGTCTGATGAATGTAAATGTAAGTAACACTTGACCTGGTGGTAATGTCGAAAACTTTGCAAAAAACACTGCAGTACATTAAAAAGACTAAGCACCTGTTATTTATTCATTAGCAAACAAAATGTGTTTTTTAATTAATTTATTATATTTTATTACTTTTTAGGAGGTGTATATCTCAGTAAAATGATCCAGTCCAAAGCTAGATTGTTCACAAGAAGCACAAAGGAGCATGGAGCAGCGTTTGAGTATGTTGTCTTTATGAACAAGGAGGAAAAGTGCTGTGTGTGTGTTTTCCAGGGTGGACATCTACTTGAGGGACCTCCAGGGTGAGCAAGCATTCATGTTATACAAGTACAGCAAAAAAAAAGAGAATATATGAATAGAACAGTTAGAGCTGTATGCATGTTAACCTCAATAATTCATTCATTCATTCATTATCTTCCGCTTTATCCTATATTAGGGTCGCGGGTGGGGGGGGGTTCCCCATGGCCATCATGGGGAGAACGTTTCGGGCACTGGGCAGATACACCCAGGACAGGGCGCCAATCTATCGCTGGGCACACACTCACACACACACAGACACGCACACAAACACACTCTACACGGGGCAATTTGGAGAACTCAATTGACTTGATCCATGTTTTTGGAAACCGGAGAACCCGGAGGAAACCCACGTGGACACGGGGAGAACATGGAAACTCCACCTGAGAGGCGAACGTGCTAACCACTAAGCCACCGTGCCGCCCAATTGTAAAATAAATAAAAATTACAATCACTGCCTTATCTTTCTTTTTCTTAAAATTCTAAATTACTTCCTTTATGAAAATCAGACAACAGCTTCCCATTGACTAACATGCATTGAACATTGAATGAGCTGATGCATCTGAGATAGAAAGAGCTGAAATATAAGACATTGACTTCAGAATCAGTCATTTTTATATTTTCTGCATTTATTGGGGTAAATATGCATGTCTATGTTTGGAAAAATGTCAGATATCTTTTAATTTCATAATTCACCAGTTATTGTAAAAAGTAAGCAGTTCACTTTAACAAGGATATGATTATTTATTTATGTGTTTTAATAAATACTGTGTTTTTTCATACAGTTGCACTGACAGGCAACATGCTAACCATTAAGCCACTGTGCCGCCCAAAACTACTCTTTTTTAATACACATTTAATTTGCATTAATTAATTAATGGGATCTAAAAAATATTGTTTTAAAAATTTTAAATGTGTTTATAATGATTTGCATTATAAAGTAAAAACAAATTTGAAAGTTGGTTAAGTCGATTGAGCATAAATGGAATGGACATTAATATATGAAAAATCCAGAAAAGCAAAGTATCTGAAAGGATAGGAGAAAACCTTTTACAAAGGAACCATTAACAAATAATATCTTGTGCCACAGGCATGTGCACGGAGGAGCCATCGCCACTATGATTGATACTGTTACAGGCACTCTTGCTGGTTATCTCGCTGGTCCTGTGATGACTGCAAACCTCAATATTAACTATCGCAGGTATGGAACCTCAATATCAACTATTGCTCCCCTGCATTAATGAATGAGGTTTGAATGACCTTTTTGAGGCTCTAGTGCCTGAATATTGCTTCATTTGCTTACTTTGTAAAGAAAAAGTTCTATGTGAAAAAAATAAAATGTGTTTTTTTCTTCCTACATTCCCATACAGGGAATTACCCTATAAAACATGTTTTAAACACTAAAGATCAAATTTCCAAATTTCCAAAAGATCAAACTGTAAACAACACTAGTGACATGCATTCTTTTATCATCTGTTCCGCAGTCCAATACCACTTGGTAGTGTTGTCCTGCTGCGCAGTGTTCTGGATTGGACAGAGCGCAGAAAATACTTCATAAATTGTAGTGTAACCAGCACAGATGGATCGAAACTATACACTGAGGCAACAGGTATTTGCCAGAGACTCACTGGCTTCTTTAGTTCTACATTTATAGACTGCAGTCTATGTGTTTCTCTGCATACTTATTTACAACAGGTGTAATTTCAGTGGTGGATGACTCTCAGAGCTACAATCACATTGATGTAGTGATGGGTTTTTTTAGTGTGTGCTGTGCTAGCACAATTGGATCAGACATACTGGTGTTAGTAGCTGACTTGTTGCTGCACCATCTGTGTCTTCTGATTCATCATTAGTGTTTACAGAACACTATGTACAGGATGCCTCTGGCTGCACATTTTTAGTTGGTGGATTATTTGAGTTTCATTAACATGTTTCCACATGTGTAATGTGAGTTAACAAAATCCAGCAGCACTACTGCCTCTGATTCATTCATAATTGCACAACACACAATAACACACCACAACCATATGAATGTCAATGACGTGTTCAAAGCTATCCACCACCCAAATAATACCTGCTAGGCATTAGAGAATAGTGTTCTAAAATGCCCTGAACATTCCTGTTTATTCGAAAGATGTAGGGGATAATACCTCATGGCTCTGTATAGTCCATTCTCATGTTAGACCAGCCTCACCACTCTGTACATTAGAGTCCACTAATGCTGGAATAGAAAATTATTTTTTACTAAACTCTTAGCATTTTCTATGATGCTAAATTCACATTTGATATAGCTGACATAATAATTTTATTATTATGTATTATTTTGGGTAAAATGTATAATGATTTTTGTGATTGTTGATTATTACTGAACATTATTATTGAACAACTTATTTTTATACAAAACACCTTTAACTTTGCTATATTGGCAACTGTCCTTCCGGGACATGGAAGACATGGAAGGACCTGAATTATCATCAATTATCATCAGGACTCTTGATTTATTTATACTAATGCATACATTTTTAGCATTAGCATTTATTTATTAGCATTATTATCTTTTGAGAAAAGGATGCTGGTAAATTTATTTTCAGAATTCAGTTATTTTTCTGCTGACAATGTGCAAACTACTGTATGATACTTCTACTGGTTTTTATTCAAACCAAAAAAAGTCCCATCCATCCACTTCCTCCCATACTTTTGCTTTTTATGGATTATGTAATGTCTAATATTATTATTGTCTGTTTTGCAGGTTAGTAAAATATCTAGATCCCTGTATTATCTGCACAATACATAGTACTTTTCTTAACCATACATACAGTCCAATATGTGAATTTCCCCATTGTGGGACAAATAAAGGTTTATCTTATCTTATCTTATGAAATCCCTAAATAATGTTTTCTTATTTTCTTTACAGCTTTATTTGTATCTATAAACGTGGGACATTTATTTGGATCATAATTTTGGAAGCTGTTCATAAACAACCAGTGGTTTCTTATACTCCTGGGCTACAAATGTTTAAACCCTGTCAATTGACAGAACCATGCCAGACTTCCTATAAAGTGACTGGATAAACTCTACCTCTCACTATACTGTTCTTTGAATGTTTATTTTAGTTTTTATTGCCAACTATTGTGGTATTCACATGTTACATATTACTTACGTGTTTGTTACAGTTCTTATTTACTTTATTTATTTACCAAACTAATAAAAACATTTTAGTGAGATTTTAATATATGTTACTCAACTTATTTATCACATATCAATATGTTTGTATATTTGGTTTTAATGACTAACTTAAAGTTTAACAAAATATCATTATCCCTTATGTATAATAAATATTACAGAACAGGTATTGACCAAGTGATTTGCCCTCCTTGATTTCTGAAATATAGTATAACAGCACTGTGACTTTTTGCATAGATGTATTTACAGTCACTGTCCTGTTTGTGGTATGGGTTTTGTGCTGGTACTACTGAATTAAACATACTAATGTTGTTGGAGTTTTTAAACACTGTGCTCATTTACTGTGCACTCTGTGCACATTTTCCATATCTGTTTCAACTTAAAGTTATAAAATAGACAGCAGTTCATTTATTTCTCATTAAGTTAATAATTAGTGATCAGATGATGCTGTGCACAGGATGTCTGTGGCTAGACATTTTTGTTTGATGAATAATTCTCACTTCATCCATCCACTATGCAAATAATACATGCAGTCTGGTGGTTCTGATCATTAGAGGACAAAATACAAGTTTTAGTCTTGTTCAAAATACTAATACCAACAAAATACTAATACATTCTGAAGATAAACAGATGGATTACTGTCTGTAATCATAGAACTACAAAATGCATTTATATGGCAAGTAGACCTGAAATTATAGACAATGTGTGTAGGAACATTTGCATGTTAGCACAATAAAGTGGCTTGTAATTGTTTATAATATCATTCAGTTACAGACTCATAATAGACATGCGGTGCACTCGCGGACACGGCGGAACGCGCCGCGAGTACGAGGCTACACGGCCCCCGCAAAGAAAAATTTAGAAAAGCTTACCTGGGTTCTGGACTCCCCAAATTTCCTTTGACTGGTCGTTCTGTCACGATAGTCTACCTCGGGCTGAAGCGGTTGCGCATAGGGAGCGCAAGCCGCCGCGTATACACGTGCTGAAGGGAGCCAGGCACGCAGGTAGCAGAGAACAGGTTTATTAAAGGTGCAGTGCACCACAAAACAAGAGGTATAAAAGACTAAGTGACATAAAACAAACGACCAGCACCGAAGACAAGAAACAATGGACATAAATACAAAAAGACACCCGACCACGTGCACAAGACAAACCAATTACAAAAAGGAGTTAATTAACTAAACTAATGAGCACTGAACGTTAATTAACTCAAACAAACGGGACAAAACACAAAACAGGTGACAGGTGCCCTAGGCACCTGTTACAATTGGGTGATCTGTTAATTATGGCATGTTAATTATGGCATATAATTATGGCTTTGTTTGGTTTGAATTGTATTTTGTGATTATCACATTGTATGCTTGTTTGGTTAAAAAAAAGAGTGGCAAAACAAGTGGCAAATATTTAACAGCTGTAGCATATAATTAAATTAAAACCATAGTTACTCTTAATTACTCTTAATTTGTTTTTTCACTCATGACATAGGACACCATCTATTGTTTTGAATGCATAATATGACTACGCCCAGTGTAAGTAAATTATTATGTCTTATACAAAGAATTACAGGCGCGATTCTGTAATGTTGCTCCACCTTAATGTTATTTTATTCCAGTAAAACGATGTGTACAAACCACAACATTACGGTAATGAATGACACACTGTCCACATCTAAGGAGTATACATTCATATGGCAAGTCTTTGATCTCTGAACACCTGAATGGATAGTCCTTTAGTATAGTCCATTCATACATATGTTAGTTTTTAGTGGATACTTTTTTTTGTAGTTGTTAAGTTTTTTTTGAGCCTATATAAAAGCAATCAATTAATACACACATGGACAAAATTGTAGTAATGAAGGTAAAACCCCTAATAGCCACATGAAATGAAAATTAACCAATGAAACTCACACAGACACACTCTATATGGGGCAATTTGGAGAACTCAATTGACTTGATCCATGTTTTTGGACTGTGGGAGGAAACTGGAGAACCCGGAGGAAACCCACGCGGACACGGGGAGAACATGGAAACTCCACCCAGATGGGGATTCGAACCGGGAATCCCTAGTGCTGAGAGGCGAACGTGCTAACCACTAAGCCACCGTGCCGCCCGCTTTTTAACCATACTTATACAAAAAAAACTCATCAAACAGGCCTGGACACAAATGATTAACTTCATATTTTGCAATCAAACTCCTGTAACTGACTTCTGCACCTCTCATCAGGTATTTTGGCCCACTCCTCATGGCCCACTCCTCTGCTCCAGTTGTCTCAGGTTAAAAGGATGCCTTTTCCAGACGGCATGCTTCAGCTCCTTCCAAAGATGCTCAATAGGATTGAGTTCAGGGCTCATAGAATGCAGTTCAGAATAGTTCAATGTTTTCTTCTTAGCCATTCTTGGGGTTTTTATCCTGTTGCAAGACCCATGACCTGTGTCTGAGACCAAGGTTTCTGACACTAGGCAGCACATTTTCACTCTAGAATACGTTGATAGTCCTGAGATTTCATTGTACTCTGTACAGATTTAAGACACCCTGTGCCAGATGCACTAAAGCTGCACCCATAACATAACAGGGCCTCCTCCAGGTTTCACAGTAGGGACAGTGTTCTTTTCTTAATATGCTTTATTTTTCTGTCTGTGAACATAGAGCTGATGCGCCATGGCAAAAATTTCTGTCTCATCTGTCCATAGGACATTCTCACAGAAGCTTGGGGCTTGTCAACATGTAGTTTGGTGTTCCAATCTGGCTTTTTTCCTTGTTCATCTCCCATGAAGTTATCCATGTGTTATCCATCTCTTTAATTTGTCATCAATTTTCCTTGTAACCTTTGTAACCTTTACCTTTAACATGATCGTCTATAATTTTCTTTCTAATTTCCCGAGACAACTCTTTACTTCACTTCCTCTGGTCCATGTTGATTGTGGTACACACCATGTCACCAAACATCACAGTTACTTCCTGTAGCCCTATATATACACTGACTGATTACAACTTTGTAGATATCTGTAATGCTAATTAGTGGACACACTATTAAATGGTGACATGTTAAATCACTAATATTATTTAACATGTCCCTTTGGTCACATATTTTCAGGGGTACCATAAGTTTTGTCCAGGCCTGTTTAATGAGCTCACCTTTTAAAAGAATTCTGTTGAAGCATGGTTCAAAATCACTGTCAGATTTTCATTTGTTTATTTTCATAGCATGTTTATTTATTATTACTTTTGTCAGCTGCAAGTTATTTTTGTGACCATTGTGGGTTTTTCGTTCATTAACCAAAGGGTACCAGCAATTTTGTTCAGGTATGTATTACTTGCCTTTGTTAAATGATCTGTTTCTTTGGCTGTACCTAAGCAAATTAATAACGGTTACACAAATACATTTCGAACCATTCACCAAGATATTTCTATTCAAATCTGTAGCTTTTCCATTCAACAAGCAGGGCATGTTAATGCAAAATGTTTTCTATGTTTTTATTTAAGTCTATAAACCTATCATCACTTCAACAAACCACCCTTTAAATTTGACAATGGTCTGTATGAGAGGTTGAACAAAAAGTGTAAATCCTAAAATGTCTCTATTTTTTTTATTTATTGTCCCTATTAAACTTACATTGTTGTCCCTATTTTCCCCTATTGCGCCCCCCCATCCCCCCCCAAAAAAAAACCACATACCTGCTGTGACACATTGTGGTGGCAACATTTCATATGGAATTCCTGAGGTTCACATTTTAATGTGAAGGTAACAGTAGTAAACACTGCCAAAATACATTGCTTTAGTAGTGTCCTATAAATGACCTTGAGTGATTTAGCATCCTGAGTTAAATTGAAAACTTGTCAATGGAAATTAAAACAATACCAGACAATGCATTGCTTTTTAATGTAACTTTTTTAATGTGTTATACTGAAAAATTCTGGTGGTTTAATAACAAAGTGGCTTTGTTATTAAGTCAGGGGACCTGATGTTGGCCAAAAAAAAATTTAGTTTTTAAAAATTCTTCTTGATGTCATAAACTTTTGTTTTTGATCCGTGCTCTAATGTTTCATGACAGAATATGTTAGTGAACCAGAAAAAATAATATTTAATGGTGTTTTTTTAAATAGACTGCTCAGAACTATAATATAGCACAAAGCTTAAACATCCTAAAACATTTATGTAACATGTTTTTATTTTCTTTTATTCTAACCTGTTTTAATCTAAGTTCAACTTTCAATATGTTACTTGTTCATCAGAACAGCCTTTTTTTTTACTCTTCTCTCTCTTTTACTCTCCCCAATGGTTGTGTTTGAATGTGGTTGAATGTGTCCCCGTCCTGCACTCCACTGGGCCCCTCGCCTCTCTTTCTATGTAGGGCACACACAGCAGTGAACAGCTGTGTTCATCTCCCTTACACTTCAGTCTCTCCAGTTTGTGCTGGAGAGACTGAAGGTGTGATTTGGTCAAAGTGGCTCTCTATTAGGGCTTTTGTGGGTAAAATGAAGCGAAGAATCGCTGTGGACATGCTTTCCATTTGTGGCAGTAACGTTAAAACACAATCTCATGTTACACTTCCATTTTCTCTTTCGTACTTAGAGTAAATGTTTATTATAGCATACATGTTCATAGGAAATGGAAGACTTGTGCTGTGTATGTATTTTTTTATTTTTCCTTTACAGCAGAATGGTAATTTAATTTACGTGAAACTTCCCTTCGTAATGATTTATACTGTGAACTGGCAATTTATTTTTATGAATCATTACCAAAGAAACAATTTAATACCTTGTACAACAGTTAACATTTTATTTAATTAAAAAAAATAGTATTTTTAAACAATATTTTATAAGTATATTATAGAGAACGACAAAGTGGCATAGTGTTTATCCAGGTTTGAATCCCAATCTGGGTTTCCATGTTCTCTGCTTGTCTCTGCCTGGGGTTTTAAATTGCCCCTACATTGAGTGGAATTTCTGTTAAAAATTATGCTTGGTGTTAGAGTGGGGATTTCTTTGACGATATTATTATTATTATTATTATTATTATTATTATTCAAATATTAAAGAGCTGGGTGGTCTGTTGATGTACCGTTAGAATTGAAGCAGCTCATGTTGGTTGCTCGGTCAGAGTACAGTCTGTCTGTGAACCCTGTAAACGAACTGTTACATAAGAAATGATGACATAATGGTGGAGGAAGTCGGGAGAGTGCGAGCGAAGTGTAAGTCCAGCAGAGTGCGCATGCAGGTGCACCTTCCACAAGAACAGAAACAGAAAAATAAACTGGAATGATTTAAAGCTTCAGGATTTGCTGTAGTCACGATGGTAGTCCAGCTTTACGCTCAACCCCAGGTGAGCGATACAGTGGCGAGATTTTTGTTATATATAAAGGCCCATATATGTGTTTAACACTATTTACCTTATGGAAAAGCATACAATTATGGCAACTTTCCTGTTAAAGCCTTTAGTAAAGTCACTTTAGAAAAGTTTATAAGCAATATTGCAAATAATTATAATGCATACAGTAGTGGCCCTGAAGGTCGTGCAGGTGTTTTTGACATAGTTAAAACTAAAAGAATGGAAAATGCAGACATTTTGGAGTCAAGGCTTACCAACATGGACACAGCAGCAGGTAGGCATTCTACTACACCTTTTTATAATGAACATTGTATAAAGGCACGGAATTGTAAACGTGGGTAAGCATTATTATAGTGTTTTGAACAAACTTAATTTTCTTATTCTCTTCTGCTTGTTCAGCGTGTTGACTCGGTGGGGCTATAAATAACCTCCTCCCCGGTCAGCGGAGCCCACCTGCACCCACTGAGCCATGCCACCTGAAACTATGGCACATGTATATTCTATCACTGCACCCAGTGTACCACAAACCTGTAACACACAAACACACAGGATGTAGTTCACACTGTTTTAACTACTTAAACCACTATCTACTGGCTTCTATTTCAAGTATTTTAATGCTATACTTGAAATTTACATTTAATAGACTAGTGGCTTTGCAGTCTTGCTAGGATGTTACTACAAATAACATTGAACATATTCAAATAGATTTTCATTACACTCAAAACTGGAATTATTTTTTTTCTATTAAAAATAGGCATGATTATATACACAATCTATACATCGGTGTCCTGCACTGTTAATTCTGCCTGGCTGCTTAAGGAGGCCCCACTGAATTTCTTTCTAGCTTTTTTGCTTTCTTGCTCCTTGGAGGTTCAGGCCTGTAAAATTGTTATGGTGAGACAATGTAATGTTGTAAACAGCACTATGTAAATAAATAAATTTAAACTAAGCTTGTCTAAGTAAAAAGTAGCATCCAAGAAAGAAGACAATGACAAGCAATGATCCATGACAAGCAATGATCCAACAGATCTTAAGTTTGTCAACAGTTGTGTGTAAAATTATTGAAATGTTTACTTCAAAGCACATCAAATGTACCTCAAAGAACAATGGGAAGGGATTTAAATTAATTGTCCCCTTATGAAGCAAAATATCATTAAACAATTCAAGAAATCATGAGGAATTTCAGTGCATAATATCTAAGAGTGAATCCTTTAGATGAAACCTAGACTGAAATATGAATCTCTTTTGAAAGATTGGAAGATTAATCTCTCAAATAGCATTGCATTAACAATAGATAAGATAACCACATAGCCAAGGGACTGTGCAAAAAAAAACTTATTTTCTCTTGGCTCAGAAGCATCTAGGATGGACCATTACACAATATAAATGTGTATTGCGGTTAGAGGAATTTGTATATACATATATTGTAATAATGGATGTAGTGTGTTCTGCACTAAAGACTGTTATCTGCCAGTTTCTGCCATTGTATGAGGATGAGTCATTGTCCTGGCCTGTTTTTTCACATTTTGTGATGGTAGCATTTTTGGACAAAAATATGTTGAGGTATTAGTGCAACAAATGCTGCCTTCGAGACATCATCCTTTCATGTGATATCCATGCATTTGTTAACCAGAACACATTAGAACACATTGTGCACACATTACATAAGCATTGATATGGAGAAAGTGGGAAAGGGTACTGGTACAAGGGTACAATAAAAATTAAAAATGTGACCCTGTACTGTCAAGCTATACTATTAAGATATGTTTGCTGGAAAAAAGGGACACAATAATACCTTAAACATAAACTGCTTGTTCCTTGCTACCGAAATCTATGTTAAAAGAAAATGCAACATTATTTGGCATGTCTGTGTGTGTGTGTGTGTGTGTGTGTGTATATATATATATATATATATATATATATATATATATATATATATATATATATATATATATATATATATATATATATATATATATATATATATGTATATATATGTGTGTGTGTGTGTGTGTGTGTGTGTGTTTGTGTGTATGAGTGCATAGACAGAGAGAATGTGAGGAAATCTAAATAGAATGTATTATTGTATATTTGGTATTATAATTATTGATATTTTTTATTAATATACTTGTTTATTATTATATATATTTTTTGTACGTAGAAGAAAATATTACATAAGAATTAATTTTCTCACGTGTACATTTTTGTTACATTACTAATTATAGTTTTAAAAATTCTATCTGAAAATGTTATGCTTCACTTGAACTTAGTTAAGTGTTGTGTGTACCCCATCCCTTTTGGTTTGTCATTTGAATTTCAAACTAAAACTGTGGGTGATCCCACAATTGCTTGCCTAAATAGGGCTGAGTCAGCCTCATGTGTGACTTCCACCCACTGCCCTCCAGGTCATATATATAACATTTTAAATTACATTTCTAAATCCTGCACTTTATATAACATTCATATGTATAATTTATTTCTTTTTTGTTACATTTTTAGCTTTGCGATTAGGCTACCTTGTAAATCATATTTAACAATTTATTGGGTGTACAGCCGATATGATTCAACAGTAAGTGAAAGTGCATTCACAGTGACCACAATCAAATATGGAGATGTGAATGGTTTGAAATGAAAGTTCTCATGTTGTTAACATACTTCAAATGAAATGTCAGACCTTTAACTCCAAAATTCAACCAAAAAAGGACCAAAATTCAACCACTAGTTGGTTAGTGGGAATGGATTACACGTGCATCTGTCAACTAATATGTTTTTTTTTCTAGCTAATGTAGTGTGAACTTTTGTTAATAACATAATCTAACCTTAGATATCTAATTTGCAAGATCGGCCATATTTGGACAGCTAATGTTAACATACGGTTTTGTGAGACCTCAGAAATATAAGGCCAAACATATACTGCACAAAGCTTTAGGATCAAATAGCAGTATAAATAAGAATGCATGAAATGCATGAAAGAATGCATGAATGCACTGTATGAAATCAGTTTAGTAAAACACAGAAAAGATTACAGAGAACTACAAAACAAGTTACTGTAAAATTTGCATCCATGGTGCAGTAGAAATATGCTTATGTCCATGTGCTTCATAGATGCCCCTTTATTCAGAAATCATTATAAGGGATTTAACTTTAATAGTTCTCTTTAATGTTTCTGTTATGTCTCCATACATTTTTTTAGTTTCATTGTCATATTTCACTTGTTTAACACTGGTTTCTTAATTTTATCACTTGCACTCACCATGAAAATACTACTGTGTGTGGTAAATCTACAGATAATCCGGATTGGAGAAAGGATTAGTAGTTAGTAAGCCTGTTTGGACTGGTGATCTATTGCAAGGGGCTAATTTCAGTAACATTAACCTTCAATATACTATCAATGGAGACAAAGTTAAGGAGGCAGAACTGAGGAGGTTTGGACATGTGCAGAGAAAAAAATTGATTTCCGTTGGCAAATTAATGCTGAGGATGGAACCAATAGGCAACAGGAGGAATGCCAAAAAGGTTTATGAGGTTTATGAATGGTAAGGGAGGATATGCAGTTGGTTGGAGTGATAGACAGTAGTATCAGGATGGAATAATATGGAGAAAATATGATCTGTTGCAGAGACTTCTAATGAGAACAGTCAGAAGAAGAATACTATCCTTCTGCATGGATTATTAAGATACTCTTACGTCTGTATTCTTTTACACAGGAAAAAATGTGTGAGTCCTAATGGGTTGACATAAAACAGCCATGTCAATTTTGGATGAGAAATAAGTTACCATGTTTTTACTTTTTATCTATTGCTCCTAAAGCTTTAACTAAATGTGCAAATTTAGTTTTATATTCATAGTAGTGTTAAAATAATTGCAGTCCAATATGACTGACCAGATTAATTATATTACCAGATGACAACCAACTTGCCATTTTATGCAGTAGACTGATCATTCATGATATGCATGCTCTTAAATCTGTGTATTTGATTAATTAATTGAAAGGAGTGTGTTAAAAATTATATCATTGTGGATTTCAATTAGTGAGGTCCAGCTTTCTGCAAAGAAACAGATGTGAATCAGGTGGCCCTTATTTAAGGGCGAACCCAGCATATGTTATCCATGCATTTCTTCTTGAAACCCTTAAAAATGATGGGTCTTTCGAGTCATTGTTTAGAGGAACAGCATACTATTGTAAATGATCAAAACATTTATTGGAGTGGTAAAACTTAAAAGTGCAGACAATTATAGGTTGTTTAGCTAAAATTATCTCCAATGCTTCAAAATGGGGAGCAAAACCAGAAAGATGTGGAAGAAAATGAAAGAATGGATCAAAGAATAGCCAAAATGGTCAAGGCTCAGCCCATGATCAGCTTCAGGATGATCAAAGACAGTCTGAAGTTACCTGCAAGTATTTTGACAGTTAGGAGACTGAAACAGATACAATCTAGTTACAAGAACACATCAACTGGGCTAAAGAGACATGGAAAGACATTATGTGGACTGATGAAAGTAAAATAGTTTTTTGGGGTTCAAGGACCTCAGAAAACCCCCAACACTGAATTCAAACCACAGTACACTCTGAAGGCAATGAAGTATGCTGGTGCAATCATTATGATATTGGCATGTTTCTCTTACTCTGGTGCTGGGCCTATTCACTGCATACCAGGGATCATGGACCAGTTTGCATATATTAAAATACTTGAAATGGTCATGTTGCCTTATGCTGAAGAAAAAATGCAATGAAAACAGTTGTTTTATTAAGGCAACAATTTAAATATGGTTACAAAATGACCAGCCCAATCCACAGACCTTAATCCAAACTTAAAACTTGTTTCACACAATGCACATACATTGCCACTTTTTCACTTTTCTCTTTTTATTTGGTCTTGTTTTTTGCTTTTCCCTCTAAGTGGAGTCCTTCAAGTCCATTACCCATATTTTGTATATTATTTTATTATTATGTATGTATGTATGTATGTATGTATGTATGTATGTATATATATATATATATATATATATATATATATATATATATATATATATATATATATATATATATATATATATATCACTCAAATGGGCTCACCACCTGTGGGAGGGGTAGAAAGAGGGGTTAGGTCGGCCAGAGGCCCTACTTTGGTTGCTGCCCCCGCGACCCGAACCCTGGATAAGCGGAAGATGATGGATGGATATATATATATATATATATATATATATATATATATATATATATATATATATATATATATATATATATATATATATACAGTATATATATAAATTTTAGTGTTTTTTTTTTCCCCCTCTTTCCTCCCGTAGTTTTTATAGTTTTAAAGATTATTATTGATCTGGGCGGGCCAATGCATTTCTTTACTAAAAAAAAAAAAATCCTTCAATGCTTGAACCTCATTTTGTGCACATACATTAATATAAAACAAGCAAAAAACAAAAAGCTATTTCATTACGTTTGTCCCTTAATCATGCTTTAAGCACATACTAAAGCTTATGTAATCCAAGCAGCATTTAGATCTGTTTCCACTGAGCCTTATCCCATCTTGGCAGTCCAAATTTAAAAGGGTGGGCCTTAATGAAACCATTTTACTTTGTGGGAAGAAGTAAATAAAACTAACCTTAAAGGTTATATAAGGTCTTATAACACTTTATATAACTATTTTAATATTTATAGTCATGTATATAATGAATTATGAAAAAAAAGATTACATATAAAAAAATTCAGTGGTAACGGTAAGTCAGTTAAGTTTCAAAGTAAACACTGGTGTGTCTGAGAAAGAAAAGGTTTTTTGATTATCTTTTCAAATGCATGTTCAAATTACTACTTACTTGTTGTGTGGATTCCGCTACATAAGCAAAATAATTTTTCTGTCTTTTTTTTAAAAAGCCACATTGCCCTTTAAAGAAAAAGTATAAGACTGTGTTAGTGAGTGTGTGTTATGCACCTCCACTGCCCAGTGATTGTTATCTTTCCTGCCCTGCATCTTCAGACATACAAATGCTAAAAATACACAGCGGAAACGGCCGACCCAGCATCAAATCTCAACATGCTCAAAGTGTGGTCAAACGTAAGAAGACGTATGCGTGGGCAGTGACACTCTTTGAACTCTTTGATCTAAACATACCTAGGAAAAAAGTACATATAGACTCTTCTAACTGTTTTCTCAGGACAATAAACTATTCAGATTTATTCTAAATATTACACTATTCCACAAAGACATATATGATCCTATATGAAAAAATATGCATCCTGTTGCACTCGTGGTCAATCATATAAATTGGAATCAGGGGTTGTTAATGTTTGTAAATTCATTGTTCATCTCCGTGCGTGTGTGTGTGTGTGTTTGTGTTCTTCTGTGTGTCTTAATTTATATGTAAGAGAGAGATATAGATAAACCTAAGGAGGTATTTCTCATTTTAAAATAAACCAAAAAAGTAAAACAAATTAACAATTTAAAAACCTGTAGCCACATTGATTAATACGGTTCAATAATCTGATCATGTAGGAATACATAAAGGAATGTTTGTACAAGGAAATATATAAGGCAAAACAAGTCTTATTTAACTTGTATTTTTAGTAAACATTTTACTAAAGAAAAACAGTACATAATCTAACATCTTTTCACCTTCAGCATAGAGAAACTTAAAAATTATTTTTTAATGTTTTATGTAAATGAAGACTCTTTTAACCTTGGCTCAGAGATGCTCTGTTGTTTTTAATCCTGGCATTGTAAAGGCCAAAGAAGTGAGAAAAGCTCACTGACATGTTTCTGAAATCAATCCATGTGTATATGAAATTTGTGGCATGCTACAATTGGCAAGTTAAATTTGCCTGTGAACAATATGTCGTAGTCCACCTATTGAACTTAAGATGGGAGTAAGGGCAAGGTAGCTCAGTGGTTAGGGCGTTATTAATCTGAAGGTTGGGGGTTCAAATCCCATGTCCACTGAAGTTACAAATGTTGAGCAAGGCCCTTAACCCTCATTGCTCCAGGGATGTTGTGATTAACCCTGTGCTCACCTTGTAAGTTGCTTTGGATAAAAGCATCTGCTAAATGATGTAATGTAATGTTGCATTGCAAACTTACTCAAATGTGGAAAAAAGCATGAGACAAATAATACTTTGAAATAGTTATTAAATAAACATAATAAAATAATTGTAGGATATCTTATGACATAAACACATCCTATCATGCATAGCTATAAACAATACCTTGGATGTACATGGTGAACCCTGCAAACAAAACCATACCTCAGGCGTAAGCTAAGCTAATCAGGGAGGTAATTAAAAGGAAAAAAGAAGCTGATGATCCTGTCTTAACTTTGCTGCACCAACAATATTGATGCTGAGAGGAGCTCTTGTCCTCCCCAGCTACTCAAAAAGAACATTACAGCAAGAGCTGCCATAGACACAGATGAACAGCAGAGTGACAGTACTATGTGTGCTGCTACCCCTCCTGTGTAAAGAACACGGAAATTGAATCTGTGTGCTGTAATGAAATATGTGCAGAAGTGCGTGTTAAAATGTGGAAGCACTCCTCTCAAAAAATTTAATGTTTTTATATAATGTCCCAATGCTAAACTCTAAATTTCTAAGCCTTTTAACCGCTCAGTGCTCATGAATTGTAGCTGTAATGCTTAAAAGGGCCAGTTGTATATTATCCTTCTCTTCTTATTTATTCACAATATATGTATCTGTGGATTGTTTAATATTTTAAAATATTTAAATCATATTACTTAAAAATATTACTTTCTCTTGGAAGTATATAGTACATACTGTCTGGACTTTCTTTCATCCTTCTTTCTCTTGCGCGAGTGAGAAACAGAGAGAATATAACACAGATGTGCAATCACGCACATTAGGTATGACGCTTTAGAGGTGGTTAGAGAGATGGATCTGTTGCAGTGAAGTGCAATGCAGTGCAAATACACCTGTTCAATTTCAAACTGCATAATGCGGCTCTATATATTTTTACACTTCAGTCACGAGTTTAAGTGTGTTGATACTATTGTTTACCACTAAAACACAATTTCTTTCTTTCACTGCAAACTATAGGCATGTAAGCCACCTGAAGCTAGATAACATCTTAGTGTATTTTTGCGATGCTGCCGTTCAGAGGTTTCGCGGGTCTTTATTACACCTGCATGTTATGTAAGCTGTTGTTTCTCAACACTTACACAAGTACTATTCAGAGTTCATTGTTTACATTATCTCTGTTTTAACTCTCTTCTACATGTATCTCAGATTTAATAATTATTAAATATTGAGCACCATAGACATAAAGCAGACACCAGCTAGGTATCCATTTGTAAAATTCCAAACATACTAAAAGTTAAATATATATATATATATATATATATATTTTTTTTTTTTTATTGTGTCATTTTGTCAAACAAAATATGCTTTGCTCTTGCTCCCTACTTAATCTTACTCTCTATACTTTCTGTGATTAATTGTAAAAAATTAACATTCTTAAATTGTTTAAATGATTGCTGTTACTTTTTTTGTATGTTCTAATTTTCTTCTTTGACACTGAGCAACTGTTGACCTAATTCTGTATATATATAGATATATATATATATATATATATATATAATATATATATATTTTTTTTTTTTTATTGTGTCATTTTGTCAAACAAAATATGCTTTTGCTCTTGCTCCATACTTAATACTTATGCTGAGCCTTATGTTATGTTCAAGGCCTTATGTTATGTTCAAGGCCTTAACACAGTCTACTGCTGCATAAGGAAATAAACCATCGTTCTGTATTATGTAGGAATATGACATACAGTATGTGTGATACATGATGATGAAATACATTAATTCTCTTCATAAATATAAAGTTTTGTTGGAAAATCGTGTCACATACTCTGTGCTATCAAAAATAGTTATGAGTAAAATGTGCTAAAGACAAAGTTTGTCATAGTATTGTGCATCAGTGACCAAAGCATATGGGAGTTGCATGTATGTATGAAGCATGGACCTTCAATATAGCAACTTTTTAATCATTGCATTTCCAGGACTCATTTTACATATTCCACAACAATATGGCCTATCCCAGATAAAATGAATTATCATGAAGAATAGATTCAAACATCTGCACCTTTATCACATGAAGTGTTACTCTGCCTGGTTTTTATATATATATTAATGTATACAAAATGCATTATGCTTGGTAACCAGAAAAAAAAAGCATAAAATAAAATAAAATCCAAGATTAATGTTTTAACAGCATGTTATTGCATTATACCGGAATTAAGTTTCTAAAAATAGTTTTTCAATTTATTTTGACATTTTATACTCACCCTCAGTAGATTTGTTTAGGTTAGGTTTTTAAAAAAGGTGGTAGGGAAATATCTAGTGTTTCATACTACAGTAACCAAAACACCACAACTGATATCAGATGGCTATCAATTAACATCAGATATGGAAGGTGGTTAGCTAAACCAGTGTTTAAAATGGTCAAATAAAAAAAGGTCAAAAAAGCCAAATGCCAATACCCTTATAGATTTTACCAATTACATGTTTTTTAAAAAACTTATTTTAATTTAATGTTAAGAGTTATAATGTCTAAAAAACCTCTGGACGCTGAGAATCCAAATTCCAATCTGGGTAAAGTTTCCATGTTCTCCTTGTTTCCTGAGTTTTCCGGTTTCCTCCCACAGTCCAAAAACATGAATTCGAGATAAATTGCCACTATCTGTCCTGGGTGTAACTTTCCAGCACCCAAAATATTCTCTCCTAAATGGCAATGGGAAATTTATTTATTATTAATAAATACATTTTGACTAAAAATTTCCATTCTTCTTCATTCTAATGTTGTAAGATGCAGCTAAATGCAGTGAAGTGCTACACCAGATTTACGCAGAATGCCATTATCAATCTTGTCATGCTTGATTTTTTATACATGTTTAGCATATAAAACACCTAAATTCAGATATACTCAATACATTTTTTACATATTTACATACATATACAATACATATTTTTGCTAAAGTGACATCTCTAATTCTTTTTTTTAATCAGATTGTTACATTTTTTTATGGAGTAAAGACAAAGAATTTCACCTCAAAAGGGATTGGCACAATACCAACTCTCTTTTGTTTTACACTACAGTCAGCTTTCTCATTCTCAGGAACTCATACTTCTTTTAATTCTTTTTTACTATTCACAGAAAGAAAAAAAGTTAATTATACAAAGAGACAGCAGGTGTGTCCACCTGCCTGATCTGATTACATGACTTTGTCCTCCATTCACATACCACCACATACACATTTCAGGCTGGTCACTATCAGGTCTGTGTCAGAACCTAGCCCCCCACATCCTCTCTGAACCACAGTGTGCCTGGTCTGTAAATCACCTACAATTTAAAGTATAGAAGAGCATAATACCAAAGTGTGATCTGTGTGTTTGCATTCCTATTGATCTGGAGCTATTGGAACAGAGGGTGATCGAAACAGAGAGTGAGCCTTTTACAATAGGTAGTAACAGAGGATGAGGACTGCCGACATGATCGCTAGACACTCATTTATAACTGTGTTTTACTTTTGTTATTGCACTTAGAGCTCACGGTACTTTTTATTTGACCTCTTGAGACAAGTCGGCTTCCAGCCATCTGTCCAATGCATTTATCTGCAAATTAAAGGTGAGTGCAAAATTTGAAAAATGCATCATCAGGCTACCACATGGTTCATTTTTACAGGAGCCAACATGCACTGTTAAATTCACTGGATCAGATGTGGCATTTCCTTTTCATAAAATAAGTTAAAGAGCTGGGTATAAACCTACATTAATAGCCATGCAGACCTAAACATTACCTCACTTTCTTTTTGGTCTTGGGTGCATGTCACACTTTCCTGCAATTAACCATTATCTAGAATCTAGAATGGCTTGTGTGGTTGTGGTCAATGTCTTGATAAATGGCCTTTGCAGTCTTGTGTTTGCAGCTAATGTACAAATCCCCTGATATTGTCTTTTGTAACTCAGAATTCATTGTTTGCAGCAATGTTTTTGCAGTTCTGCCATGCAGATTTTAGATATTATGGTGTAATCTTTTTTGGTGAACCACTCCTTGGGATCAGACCTTTATAGATCAACTACCGTTTTTACTTCATATTGATTGAATTCCTTTAGGAAATGGTTGTAATGGCACATGGCAAATTATATAAATGGCACATGTTTTTTTTTGTCTCATTTGGTAATCTTTATTGACTTTTAAGATTTGTCATTAGGTTTTTAGACAAATTCATACAATGATATAAAAAAGTTTTAAAAATTTTCAAGCACAACTGTATATATAGTCAAGTTTTACTGGCTTGGTTAATGTATTTATTTTTATATACATCATATCGTGATTTACTGATTTTTTTGTGTGGTATTGATATTGTGATATAGCATGTTTTCATAATCACAATAAGTTAATATATATATATATATATATATATATATATATATATATATATATATATATATATATATATATATATATAGTTAATACTTAGAAAGTTTAAAATAGAAGTTTTGCAACTACATAGAGAGAGAGAGAGAGAGTGAGAGAGTGAGAGGGAGTGAGAGAGTGAGAGAGAGAGAGAGAGAGAGAGACTATACAGTTATTTTGCATGAAAGGGGACAGGCCCTCTTTTGCTGTCACTCTAAAATGCCACAAGAGCAATAAATACATTCACTACATTCACATCTTATCTCTGTCTGATCTTCCACAGTTTTAACAGTATTATCAAGGTGTTAGACAGTAAAAAAAATATTTGTGATATTTATGCTTGACACAAAAGCCTCTCCAGAAATCTTACATACTCTGAAGAAGATGCGAGGTAGGACCTACTGTTTTGCATCTATATACATGTATGTCTGAAGTATGTGTTGCTGTATAAATTGCTTGTTCAGCAACATCACTAATAGTACTTTTAAGCCTGACCCAACATTGTTAACCAGAGGAAAATAAGCTTAACTGGCACTAAAACATAGAATACAGTTTTTCTAGATCGGTAGTAGGCTCTTACCCTGTGCTGTACTTTTGTTTGAGATGTGTCTTACTTTTTCTGATCATTAAAAACATATCATAAAACATGTCATTTCACTTTTAGACTAAAGTGATGTGTATTCTAGAAACACATGTTTTTTAACCTTTGCTTCGAGTTTGCATATCAATGTGAATAAGTTGTTTTTCCAGTAAATGTGTATTTTCATTACAGACCATTACAGCAAGAGAAATCAAGTACTTGCATTTTTTTAAATGAAGCTTATTTTATTTCATCATCATTTAATCATACTGTACAATGCAAAATTAGCTTTTAAGAACAGTACCAACAGTTGCTACAAGTGATTCAGTGTATATACAGGTCATTATGTATTTTAATCTTCATTTTGAGCCTGTAATTTTGTAGAACTTTTGGACTCATAAATGCTAAAGCTAAAGGTGTTTTGGGTGTTTCTGTGGGTGTGGGATCGAAACTTCTTTTAGTCAACTGAATGAGATGGGGTTTTCATATGTGTTCTGACATAACATTAAAAATGCCACAACGTAGCTCATATCTACCTTCATCCTCAGTTCAGAAACTCAGGAGTCAATGTATATTGTCTGAACATAATTCAAAAATCTCAGTAGGCACAGCAGTGGAAAGTGGAAAGTACCACCACAGTGGTAAACAAGATAAGCTGATTTTATATAGATAAAAAATATAATGAATTTATATTTATTTATATAGAGGCTGTCAAAATAGTTTGCAATTGACCTAAGTGAAAATAATTAATTATTTATTTAATTTATTTATTTATTTATTTGAGGATGCCATAAAAAACACACAAACAAGTAAATATACTTCAACTCGTGTGTGTTCCAAACAGTAATAATCTTGACAGACAAACAGTAAGACTTGACAGGATACAGAAAAGTATTAATTCTAATAAAATATAATAATGCATTACAGTGATCAAAATGTAAAAATGTCTAAAAGAATCTTGAACATTTTACTTTCGGTCTCTTGAATTCTGTGTCTAATACACAGTAAAATGATATGCTAGTGTATTTAGTTATAAATAGCATAGTGTGTTTTTGACCATTTATGAATATGTGCAGTAGTAGTTTTTTGGTCTTTGTTCTGTTTTTTTTTTCTCTCCTTCATCTCTTCTTCTCTTAAATGTTGCGTGTCTGTGTTTGTATATTACTAACTACTTACCTTTGTCTTGGAAGTTTTTGGGCAGTTTTTTTTCCAGTTGTACACTACTCACACAGCCAAGTATCCTTTTATAAAATGTCATTATCAGATAAATGCATATTGCCAGTTAATAGTTTTTGAATGTTTATTTAGAATGTAATACACTTATAGGGCTCTACACCTACTTTGCTATGGTAACTGTTTACCATTGATGTTCTTTGAAAGTAATTTGTAAGTGATAAAAGAAACACCACTGTTTTACCTAAATTAGATATAATAATAATAATAAGTTAAATTAGATGGCAGCAATGTTAACAAATAAAACAATTCTTAATGATTTGTTTTTGAAGATCGACAATAGAAAATATATTTTCTATACATTTCTGTATAGAAAATACATTTTTGTCCAAAATCATCTTCAAATTAGTGGTTTCGCAAGAGGTATAGTACATTAACGTGAATGAGCAGCAATACTTTAAACATGTAAAGTTAGGTCAATTTAACATATAATTTTGGATTGTTTTTAATACAACAAAATATTAGTTTTAAGACCTTATATAGGCAAATAATGTTTCATTTTTAATGTTTGTATTATAATTTCTAGAGTGACTCCCATTTATTTGATTTACAAATTAAGAAGGATTTCATTATCAATTTTCTTGGGCTCTGTGTATTAGATTTAAAATGGTTTTACAAGAATCGATTAATCAACATAGGATAATTATGTTGGCTCTTGTTAGTAGTTCACTTGTATGAAAATGTAATTGCAATTTTCAGGATGACACAGTTGCACTGCACTACATACACATTTTAAAATATGCACATCAGGATCACACCGCCAAATACAACTTCACCAGCTGCAAAACTGCTTTGTTAGTGTGGTCACCAGTTCAGTACCAAATGTGTCTATGTGCATGTAACAAAGATATGTGCAGGTGTGCATACTTTTTTATTTATTTTTTTTTACTTTACAATCCCACATTTATACATCTACTTTTACACCCCACTTAGAGAGTTGCATCTGGGAAGTAATGCACAAGTTCACTGTTTACAAATTAACTGTTGATAATTAAAAATATGTCTTGGTAATTATATTTTATATTAAGGAAAATTTATAATGCAATAATACAGTTATATTATTACATTTACAAATACAATTATGTTATTTTGAGAGTGGAATGACTATAATAGTAATTGTTTTTTGCTTTAGTCATTCGCTTTTACCACTTACCGCTTTCAAATAAAAGCACTTACATTATCTGCCAGTCCTCCATCAGACGACTGTAAATTACTATTAGTTATTAAAGGTCTGAATTCACATCTATATATCTTTAGTGCATTACTATGTAAGCTTTCTGTGCCGTTCCTTTCTTTTGTTTGTGTAAACAGGTTATGTTTTAATAGCTTGTTGTAGTTTGCATTTTTAAGCATTTACTTTGGTTTATGCCTCTTTGTTATACTACCTTAGATTTTCTTTCCATTTTGTTGTGTTGATGAAGCAGTCTTTTGTACTTCTTGAGGATTTCCGTTAGTGGAACTTTGAGGTTTATAAGACTTTAAAATGCAAAATGCTGACAGGGTTTCAGAAAAGAAAAATTCAATGAGAAACTTTCACCACTTACTAACTAATCCATGAACATTTGGTGGGTGTTTTTCCATTTCTTCACAAAACCATATCAACAAATTTTACAAGGAAAACAATCTACAGTGCAACTGTAAAATGGAATAGTATATCATTGGGACTGCAGGACTTTGTTCTTATATAATTGAACACAAATTCTATAGATGAATGTCAAGGTAGCTCAGTGGTTAGGGTGTTGGGCTATCAATCTGAAGGTTGGGGGTTCAAATTCCAGGTCCGCAAAAGTTACCAATGTGGGTCTTTGAGCAAGGCCCTTAACCCTCATTGTGCCAGGGATGTTGTGATTAACCCTGTGCTCACCTTGTAAGTCGCTTTGGATAAAAGCATCTGATGAATGACCAAATGTAAATGTAAATGCAAATTATATAACTGTACACAAAACGCACGTACCATATTCTATGTGAAGGGTAATACTGTACTTGTACATTCTATTGCCTTCATTCCTTGCAGCTCTCTTTGCTACTGCTATCATATAGTAAGAGTAAAATACACATTTTTCAATATAAATTTGAAATGTAAAACAAGAAATTTGTAAAATTGTTTCACATGCAATAAATTTATTAGTACTTGAATTTGACAATTACACACATTTTTAGTCTAGTTCTTTGACATTTACAAGGATTATAATCTAGTTTTATTGTATTTCAAAATACAATTAACTGGATTTAAGTTGAATATAATGATTTACATCAAACCTTGGCAGTTATTATTTTTAGATCTGCCCTCTATATTTGTTGTTTTTATTACCAGATTTGCTTAAATAATTGTTTGAATTTTGAAAAATGGTTCATAATATGAAATTGATTTTAAAATTAGCAAATACAGATTGTATAAGATCATGCACTTCTAAAACCAATACTTTCAGTGTAATCTTTCTGGGAAAGTGGTTTGCCAGAGATCTTTGCCAGAGATTTTATAAAAAAAATGGTTTAAAGATTTAGTTTTAAAGAAAGCTTAGACTACACTTATATATACACTTACTACTACTAGTCTCAGTCTCAAACTGAGACTCAACTCCTCTGGTCTATAGCTGGTCTATAGCTTTTCTTTCATTTGAAAGAACGGAACTGCAATGTGTCCCACTTTGTCAACGAAGGCATATAAGATATCTGTGCCTACATCACAGTTACGGTTACAGGGCTAAAAACTAGATGGTATCTTTGTTTCTGTAAATACAAAATAGACAGAATCAGATAAACAGAGATTTGGAATTTTCTGACACTGATAATATAAAGTCAGATTCAGCAGAATCAAGTAATCGATTAAGATTTTTGTTGCAGAAAGACCATTAACTACTTTTTCCAAGGATCTTTAAGGTATGCTCACATTTGAATTTGAATTGTCCAGTTGGACATGTATTACTGATAACTTAAATTACTGAATTGGTACATAAAGACTAAAAGATATATTATATTAATAGTACTTTGATTTTTTTATTAACTAATACAGATTCATTTAGATTATTAGTGCATAACTATTATTGTCCTTTTATCAGATGATTAGTTTCACTTAAATGTTTTTTTCAACTTAAATCGATGTGCTTTTCTTGTACAAGTGGTTACTCTTGAGCGATAGAAAGAGAGACAAAGACTAGAGATAAGGAATGAGGGCAGAATAAGAGAAACGTGAAAGTTTTTAGTGTGTATCAGCATGTGGTTGAGGTGGATAGATAGAGTGGTGAAAAGCAAAGAAAGCATTTATCAGCATGTGGTTTCAGTCAGAGGAAGCCAAATTCAAATCTAGCTATTTTTCCCTTGCTGCAGGTTGGATATTGTTACGTATGATAATTATTTTCTTTTACTTGCATTTACTCATAGATGTCAACAAGTGTTCCAAAATTATATGCTTAATAATGCCTATTTTGATCTCATAATTATCACCTAAAAGTATGAAAGGTATGTTAACAGAATACGGTCTGAGATATTTTTGGGTCCTATCCACTGTTTTTATGTCATTTAGTCTATGAAGACCTTTTCCAAAGCATCATTTATGTCTCTTTAAGTAGTTTACTTCAATTTTAAGGTATATTTTGAATCATAGCAGTGTTATAGAAGCCATTCTTGTTCTTCTTCAGTACAAAATATGTTTTTGGGATTTTCATGCATATGATAGAATCTGTTATTTCTGCCACATTTAAAATATTGATAGTGTGGCAATTACTGGTGACAACGCAAGCACAAAGCATGATAGATTCACTCCATTTTCTTTTACACTTGGCAAAGCTGATTTCATCCTCTTTCTTCATTAAATCTTTATTTTTCTTTTCAATAAAAAATAATCTCCCATGTCGTAAATTTTAGCAGGTAGTGAATTAATGGCATCATCAAAAAGCATACATGATTAAAAGCCATTAAATGTTACATTTGGTCATTCATTATATTTTTTTTATGATTCTTCGATGAAGATAATATTTTAACAGTATGGCACAGCTTTTCTGAATGTTCTGGTAGTCATTTGGGCATATTGATATGCTTTTCTCACCAGAACATGAGCCATTCTGTCCTTTCCTTCACCTTGTCACAGTTCTCCTATACTTCCTCTTTATGAAAACATTCCACACTGTTAAAATGGCTTGACTCTTGACTTGTTGCTTCCTGTAATAATTAAACATAAAATATATCACCCAAAGAAACAGGCAAGAAGAAAATAAAATGATATGGTCTCTGTGGCTCACCTAGTTGTTATTGCCAACTTCAAATAACAGGAAATTCACTGGTTGTATGTCTGTGCTTTCTATACCTCCAACACACATGCAAAGGACATCCAGTTTACCTTGCTGATGTTAAATGTACGAACGTTAAATTATTTATGGTTATACAATGGTGCTTTTTACAGAATAATATTTATCTTTCTTTAATGAACACACATGCACATTATTATCATAATGCATGGTCTGAGGATATAGAGATTTTTTGGCATTCCTCTCTTGGTCAAAAATCAGGGCACGCATAGGAACTGACACACTGACATAAACACACACTGACACAGAAACACTAGAAACATCCGTCTCATTTTTAGCCATTTGGGTTCTTTGAACATGTTACCTTCTTAGGCTGAATTTAAATTTTATTTAAATTTTATATTTTAATATATATTAATATATATATATACAATTTTATATTTTATTTAAAGTTTATAGTCCTATTGTTAACATGTGTCATAAACATGAATATATGTTATTGGTATCTGTTACTGTAAGGTTAATGACACATTTATCATATGGCCTATTATTTCTAATTTTGTCTTATGTCATAAAATATATCTGATTAGTTAATTAAGTCCACAACAGCTATAAAAATGCATCTAAATAAACAATTAAAGTGGTGCTGTATGGCCTTCCATTGCTACATAGATTTCTGCTGGCTTTCACTCACCTAACACATTACATGCACATACAAAGATATGCTAATACATATCAGTGTCCCATTAATATAGTACATTGCTGTGTTTGGGCCACATTTTTAGCTCTAGAATAGAAGACCTCACACAAACATAGATTTTGCGGAAACATTTTGTCATTTTTTTAAAATTTTTGTTAAATTAGAAATAACACTGCCAAGGGTTTTCTATACCTTATTTTAAAACATTCCAGTAATTACGTATTTAAAATTATGTTCTGATACTTTATATGCAATAGAAAACAATAGAATATAAAATGAGTATACTTTTTGTACATTTCATACTCACTGGCCAGTTTATTATATTTTACAGTCATTGTTTATTTTATCAGTTTTACTAACCATACAGTTGTAACCACAAATCTGATATTATTTGGGTGGTGTAAAATTCTCAGTAGATACTTATGTTTTGACATGGGTTCGCTCTCAGTAATAGGAAAGTTATAAAATTATTTATAAATATAGCAAGATATATTATGTTCAGGCATGGAATAATGAAAAATGGGAAGAGAGGAGAATTTATGTTATGATGAAGATTATAAGGGTGGTGGTGAAGGGGATAAAGGGGGTGGATATTCCTGGCAGAAAAAAAACAGATAAAAGACTTTTTTACTGGCAGACACATCCTTTGTGAGAGAGATAGAGAAATGGAAGGAAAAAGCAAAAGAATGCATGAAAGCAGGATAGTCAGAGTGAAAAGAAGTCAGTAAACCACTTAAAAAGACTCTGAGGTTGACACTTCAGGTCCACCTCTGCAGTCTGTCGAATATTCCCCCACTCACCTCTTTTTTTGAATCTTTCTATATTTTTCACAAGAGGTTTTGTAGTTTTTTTGATGTTCAAAATTTAGATTGAAATGCCAATGTCACGCTCAGTCCCCCTTAGCACGACAGAACCTTTGATGATAGTGGTGGGAAACCTGTGTAGAGGAAAGTTAGATTTTTTGTTGTAATAACTAATTGATTTTTAAATGCCACTGTGAACGTTATTGTTTGCCCACTGTATGTTCTAATGCTGCTTAGGCCCATAAAGAGCAAATATTATTATTATTATTATTATTATTATTATTATTATTATTATAATAATAATAATATAAAAATAATAATAATAATAATAATAATAATAATAATAATAATAATAATAATAATGAATTTTATATATATACACTAAAGATATATGAATTTATCATCTTTGTTGCCATTTTAATAGCACATTTTAAATAGGAGTTCCAGAATATTTCACTAAACAATATATTGCATGATTTAATATTGTATGATATTTCGCCAAAGCTTCACAGCATTTCACTCTTATCAACATTTATCGTTTGATTAACTGATACTGTGTCCTGTATCAGTTTCCTCTGTGACCTCACTTCTGTGGTACAGAACCCAGCTAACACTACTTCCTGGTAATCGAGGATAGAAAATTGAATGGCACTAAAGTCATGATTTTGCTTCATAGGCTTTACAAAAAAGTCTAAAATAAAAGACATGATTACCGCTTTACCTTGTAATTTACAAATAAGCAAGATATGGATTTGTTTATATTAAATATTTTTATAATGAGAAATGGCAGTCATTCATATATTATTGATTACCTCTCAGCACTGGTGATCCAGGATCTGTTTGTTTACATATTCTCCCTGTATCCATGTGGATTTTCTCTGGATTTTCTGCTATAAATTGCCCCTAAATTTCCCCCATATACTGTGTGTGTCTGTGTGAGTGAGTGTGTGCCCAGCAATGGATTGGCGACCTGTCCTGGGTGTACAGTATATGCCCAGCATTCTAAAATTTCTCCCCTGGATAGGTATGTGAAACCTCCCCCACATCTCTAGTACATAGTATACATTACATTACATTACATTACATTACATTACATTAGGTGATTTAGCAGATGCTTTTATCCAAAGCAAGCACAGTGTTGGCCACAGCATCCCTGGAGCAATGATGTTTAAAGGGTCTTGCTCAAGAACCCACATTGGTAAATCCAGTGGACCTGGGATGCTGTGTCCAACATTGTGCTTTCTTTGTAAGCTGCTTGGATAAAAGCATCTGCTGAATCACCCAATGTAATGTAATGTATACTAGGTACTAGTGACGTAGGTTCCACATACCTGCAATGATTTTTAAGGGTCTTGCTCAAGAACCCAAATTGGTAACTTGAGTGGACCTGGGATTTTAACCTACAACCTTTACATTGATTGCCCAGCTACTACGCCCTAATTAGTATAAAATTAGGAAAAAGTTATTGCGATGAGATGAGATGTTTGGATGTTTGGAAAATCCTGTCTGAAGTCCATTTCCAGAACCTGCATCCCACATTGAAGGCTGGAGCATTGGTTTGAGATATCACCCGCGATCAACCACGCTAGGTTTCCAAAATAAACGATCTTTGTCAATGTTTTTTTTTTTTTTTTTTTTTTTTTTTTTTTGCTGCATTCACAGGAAACCTCCAAGCCCACCTCAAGATCGCACTTTACTTTACAAATTCCACACCAGTTGGGACAGCATAGCCATGATAAAATGCCAATTTGTGAAAGAGACGTGGAGCCAAAAATTTTCTCAATTGTCTGTTAAAGACAGATGTGAACAGGGAAGGCATGAGAGAGAAGACCGAGAGTCTCAACGGCAGTATAATGTATGAGCTATGAGGACACTGAAAATTGTGTGGGTTGTATTTGTGTGTGTCTGCTGCTCCTTGACAAGTCCTGTATTCATTGAATCATATAATACATATATTATGTTTCTTATAGTCTCCATTTTTTTCTGTAAATGGCTTTATTTGTATATTTCTGTATTGTGCATTTTTGTGGTCTATAGAGAGAAAATCATCCAAACTTTATATTTTTACTAAAATATTTTGAAAAATGTTATATACAAATAGATGTGTGTGTGTGTCTGCATGTATGAGAGGGGTATATATGTCTGTTGATATTTGTGTTTTCGACTGTGTGTATTCAGACATAAATAGAAAAGGCATCAAGAGCTTTGGTTACAGGACAGTATATACATACTGATGGCCACATGACACAGCTCAGTTCCAAGAAATCAAGAGATAAGATTTACTGAAATACTGACCACACAAACACCCAGACACAACCTCATCTCTCCCACCATGCACAGACAAGTGCACACACATACACACAAGCCTACAGTTGCACACACATTCACACACACACAAACAGAAAACACACATGCAAACAAAACGTTGTTTACTGTTGAGGTAAATTAAGGTTAAAATATTTGGAGAAGTCCAAAACAGATAAACAATACAAATCCTGTGTTGTCCTTAGCACTAACTTTGAAATATAGAGGCATGGAGTTATGATTCTTGTTTCAAAACACACGTTAAAGCAAATAAAAGCAACCTTTGTTTTTAATATTTAAAAGTGAGTGAGTATTTTCTGTCTAATTTTTTCATCTATTAAAAACACCATCAACACATAGCGAGGTTCTCTTTAAATATTTTACATGGTTTTATTTTGTCATATCAGTCCATGTAAGGCAGGGGGGTGCTCAATACATCGATCGCGATTGATCGATCGTGAAGGGGTGTCAGGTAGATCGCGATGGGGTTTGAAAAAAAAGCGTTTATCACGTATCAGCGCTTTTTTTTTTACAGCACAGTATCGTAAGCGCTTATACACACACGCACACACATTCACACACAATGTGATTCATTCTAAATCGCGATCTCTATCGTTCTGCAAGCAAGTGGTCTGCGCCCCCCCCCCCCCCCCCCCCCCCCCCCCCCCCCCCCCCCCCCCCCCCCCCCCCGTCTCTTTCGCTGTTCCCAAAAACGGTATGTAGCCACGCCTCCGTGCCTAAATTCAAAACACTGCCTCGAGAATCATCTACATTACATAGATTCTGTTTGCGTTTTTACACTTTATTTGACTGACAAGACGAGTGAAGGACGAGTGAAGCTCAAAAAGGACTAAAATGTTCCACTTTCATTTAGAGTGGGGGGGGGATATTTTTTTACAATGTCAAACTCAAAATGCATTTGCTTTTATTAATGTTCATGTTCTGTTTGGGGCCGGCACAGTGGCTTAGTGATTAACATGTTCTCCTCTCAGCGCTAGGCATTCCCGGTTCGAATCCCCATCTGGGTGGAGTTTCCATGTTCTCCCCGTGTCCATGTGGCTTTCCTCCGGGTTCTCTGGTTTCTTCCCACAGTCCAAAAACATGGATCAAGGTCAATTGAATTCTCCAAATTGCCTCATATAGAGTGTGATAGATTGATGTCCTGTCCTGGGTGTATCTACCCAGCGCCCAAAGTGTTCTCCCCTGGATGGGCATGGGGAACCCCCCCCCCCACCCCGTGACGCTAATAGAGGATAAAGCGGAAGATAATGGATGGATGGATGGATGGATGTTCTGTTTGGGGAAATGTGGGTTACAGTGATTATTTTACATTTGTACTGTATACTGTGTGTTTGGGTATACTAAAATCAGTTTTCCTCCATGCTATTTGCTGGAATGTGTTTAATAAAAGAGCAATTCTAAGATTCGACCATACTAACATGATGTGTGTAAACTGGTTTCAATATAAAAGCCTAAAAAATAGAGATTGACCCCGGTAGATCTCGATGACCTGTCCAATGCAAAAGTAGATCTCGGGCCAGAAAAGTGTGGGCACCCCTGGTGTAAGGTGTAGGTAGTACAAAAAACTTATTGATTTTTTTGTTGTGTGTACATGTAGCTCATATTGAAGTGATTCCTTGTAAGATCTGTGGTGACAAGTCATCAGGTGTTCATTATGGAGTCATCACTTGTGAGGGCTGCAAAGTGAGAAGCATTCTTTTTCTGACCTTTTTACAGCTTACCTTTTACAAAAAAAGCACAAATAAGCATTTCTTTCTTTTTCACGATTTCTAACCTGGTTCAGGGTTTTTTCCGACGGAGCCAGTCCTCTAGTGTGCAGTATTCTTGCTCTCGGCAGAGTAACTGCCCTATTGATCGCGCCAGCAGGAACCGCTGTCAGAGCTGTCGTTTAAAAAAATGTGTTGCCCAGGGAATGAGCAGAGATGGTAAGAATCTTTTTTTTTAATCTGGAAACTGGGATAATTCCACAGACATAAGGCTTGCGAGTTAGAGATATTTTATGTTGTCTTAAATATATATAGTAATAGTAGGAGTGGTAGCAAAAATATTCTTATTATTAGTAGTGATCAGCTAATTGTAAATTCTTCCATTATTGCATTATTCCTTAAAAAAGTCCAAGCATATTTTCAGACTAAAGATTTAGTCCTTATTTATATGTATATTTTCTTTTATGTGAATTTGGACTGTTATCGGACTGTTATTGTTGTGTATTACTGAGGAAACATTATATGCTTAAAAAACTGCATTCTTTTTTCAGCTGTGAAGTTTGGTCGTATGTCTAAGCGTCAGAGAGACTCATTGTTTGCTGAAGTAGAAAGACACAGACAACAGCAATGCCTCCAATCCAATCAAGCAGAACCTGAGCCTCTTCAGTCATACCGACCTAGCAAAGAGCCCAGGATTTGCCCACCACATTTAAGCCAACCCCTGTCGCCAGCCTTCCCCTATTCACTGGATCCAGAGCATAGATGTCCACCAGAGCTACTTCATTATCAGGGCAGTAGTACAAGTGAGGCTCAGACTGCAGCTCTGGCCTATAGAAGTACCCAGAGAAGTGGCGAGAGTAGCAGCTATTCAGCAGTAAGAAGTATGTTAAACTCTGGTTTGCTTTCACCCTAGTCTCACCAGGTCCACCATAGATTATTTTTTTCACATGGCAACCTGTTTTTCAGGCTTTGACTCTAGAAGATCTACACCTGAGTCCATTTTGAGCGTTCCAGCAAATGAAATGGGATTGCGTGTCTTTGACACGGAGAGCTTGTACTATTCATATTCTACCTCAAGGCACATAGGTAATTAACTCAAAAGAACTGTTTCTAAGTGAAGAAAGCACAAGATTACCCTTTATTTTATAAATAAATAATTCAGACATTTTCAGTCTTTTTATGTCTGTGATCGAGCTAAAAGAACTCTCACAGTCCAAAAACATGCAAGATTTAAAATGTTAAATTGCTAATATGTAAGTGAATGTAATTATGTGTGAGTGTGTTGCAATTGACTACTTAAAAGTGTTTTTCTGCTTTTGCCTAACACGCACAAAAATACACTTCAACACCCCCTAAAAATATAAAAAATAAGTACTGAATATTGTTATGATATCCTTTCATACATTCATTATCTTCCGCTTTATCCCATATTAGGGTCGCGGTGGGGTTCCCCATGCCCATCCAGGGGAGAACGTTTCGGGCGCTGGGCAGATAAACCCAGACAGGGCGCCAATCTATCGCTGGGCACACACTCACACGCACAGACATGCACACAAACACACTCTATATGGGGCAATTTGGAGAACTCAATTGACTTGATCCATGTTTTTGGACTGTGGGAGGAAACCGGAGAACCCGGAGGAAACCCACGTGGACACGGGGAGAACATGGAAACTCCACCCAGATGGGGATTCGAACCGGGAATCCCTAGTGCTGAGAGGCGAACATGCTAACCACTAAGCCACCGTGCCGCTATTTGTTATGATATATAGCACTATTTATCATATTTACCACTTAGTGTTTGTGTGTGTGTGTGTGTGTGTGTGTGTGTGTGTGTGTGTGTGTGTGTGTGTGTGTAGAGGAGCTTTGCGCAAGTATTATGCGTTCTCACAGGGAAACGAGTCAGTATCGTGTGGAGGAGTTGCACGCTATTAAATGGAAGTTGTTCAGCAGGGAGGAAATTCATTCCTACCAAAACAAAGTACTTTACTTTTCTATAATATTCCAAGCATTACTATATTACTACATTACTATATTAGAAGTGGCACTACACAGTTATATAATAATGCGAGAAACAAATAAAACTTAGAGTATTGTCTTAGAGAAATATATTTTTGGTGTAAATTGAAACTTTTGTTAATGGACATATTCAATTTGTGGCCACCTGATTGCAACACCGCATAAACAATTACATTAAATGTTTTTTTAAAGAAGTTAATGCATGTTCAGTCACAAAGTTTATGTTTAATTTTGAGAACTAAAAAACTTTTGTTTAGTATTATAGACCATTTTTAGACCTAGATGTATAATATTAGTAATAGTAATATAGTAGTAGTAATATATTTGAGGGGGTAAATATACTTATGCAAGGCATCCTAAATTATAATGGTTTCTTTTTTCTTTCATGTGTTCATGCAGTCTATGGATGAGATGTGGCAGCACTGTGCTCTTCGTCTGACAGACGCGGTACAGTATGTTGTGGAATTTGCAAAGCGGATCCCTGGATTTCGTCAGCTTGGTCAAAATGATCAAATTGCTCTTCTGAAAAGTGGTAAGAAACACTGACTATTCCTGGCAATAAGTATATTAATCAAACCTGATTGGATGGTCCTGCACATGATAACATTCACTGTTCATTTTTCTCTTCATCTCTCTTTCCCTCCATTTTGTTTATTGCTGCCTTCCTTTTCTGTGCATTTTCTTATGTCTGCATTTTTACACTCCTTTGTTGTTTTTTTTTTTTCTTTTTTCTCTTTGTGTTTATATGTGATTTCAGGGTCATTGGAGGTGGTTCTTGTTCGTATGAGTCGAATGTTTAATACAGAGAACAGCACAGTTTACTTTGATGGGAAATTTGCTGGAACTGAGCTTTTTAAATCTCTTGGTAAGAAGTATATATATATATATATATATATATATATATATATATATATATATATATATATATATATATATATATATATATATATATATATATATATATATATATATATATATATATATATATATGATACCGGAATCTGTAATGAATTATTTGTCCTTCAATCTTTAGGCTCATGTTTTTTATGCCAGGGATACATATGAAACATTTGATTAATTTGTGTTTATTTTTTCTTTGCAGAATGTGGTGATTTCATTACAGCTGTGTTTGACTTTGCACATAGTGTTTGTGCTCTGAGGCTGACAGAACAGCAGGTTGCATTGTTTAGTGCACTTGTGCTTATAAATGCAGGTAGGAAACCTTTTTATTATATGTTAAAATTGTATGTTTAATAATGTGTTTTGTGTGTGTGTGTGTGTGTGTAAAATGTCAATCTCATTTAATCTTGTACAAAAGCAGATACATTGATTTGGTGCAGACTAAAACCTTTGATGACGTGTTATTTACACACAGGCTGTATTGGGTATTGGGCATGGTTCACTCATTACTTGATTCAGTATTTACTGCATTACATTTACTAGATGGTGAACCAGTTAGTGAAAAGATCAGCTAATGGCCTAAAACAATTTTAGAACACCACATCACATACTAATTAAAATGTAATGAATTTTTCTGATGCCTAAAGATTTTCTGCCCCATGGCTACATAAATTGCAAATAAATTCTATTTGTAATATATACAATACTATAGTACACATGCTATTTGCCACAAAAAAAAAATTATAATCTAAATGGCAGATATTTATATTTGTATAAAATGTTTACACTCACTTCTTCAGGAAATATTTTTTGACTTGTTTTTTTCACATTTTCATTTTTCATTGTGGTCTATATCACACTTTATAGCATATATTATGTGTACCCTACAGATTTTGGTGCATTGTAGGAGTTTTGTTATGAACTATACAATGAGTCAAAATAATTTTCGAGCATTTGAACATCACTACAATATAGCTAAAACACAATAAAGTGCACTCTAATCTAATCTCTAATCTAGAGGGCCATTCCATAACACACACTTTGGTGTAACTCTTAAAATGAGTATTTATTTAAATAGCTATATACAGTAGCCATTCATATAATACTGTTTTGGATATATTAGTAATATTAGCATCCTCTGGACTTGATTTTTAATTAATGGCTATATCCTGTGTGTTATATGTGTTTATTGATCCTGCTTGTGCATTATAAAAAATAGCCGTCCTGTCATCACTTTTCCCTCGCCTGTTTCAAGTCAATCTTGGTACTCTGTCTCCTCCTGGTGGCAGCCTAAAATATAGTCGGGTTAAGTTTTAGGTATAATGCGTTTGTGATGTGGTATGACATAACAAAACAAAATCCGTTTTAAAATATTGTTTTACTTTACACCACTTTTGAAGTTCTTTAATGTCTGCACTGTCAACTTGATTCTTTTAAACTAGGACAGATTTTGTTGTGGTTTTCATTAACTATGTGTATGTGCATGTAACGTGTTTTCAACTAAAATGCAGATCGTCCATGTCTGGAGGACAGCGAGAGAGTGCAGAGGGTGAGAAAAGATGTGGAATGGGCCCTCCGTCACATTCTACATAAAGACAACCAGGAAAATTTACTACAGAAGGTATGTGATTGTAAATAGGTGACAGTGAGTAAACAAGAAAAAAAAACATACATGTTAACAACTTTTAAGTGTCATTTTTCTTAAAGCATCTTACAACATACATCTTACAAATTAGAATTATATTTGTATTAGAAGCAAAAAAAAAAAAAACTTGAACCAAGAGGAATGGAAACTTTAATATGGTCAATCCTTGTTTTATTACAATAAAACTAAGACCACAGTCATTTTTGCCGATCTTACTTAGTATCTACAAACCTCTTGTAAAAACCCCCAGATTATTTTTGATTTAGTCAAACAGGGCCTGAAATTATTTTCTAATGATCTCTTATTTTGAAATGATGTTGTTTCCAAACTCATTCAGAAGTGATTTGATTAAAACCAAAAAGTGAATTAAGCTTGATTTTACTCAATTTATTGTATATAATCATTGTTGAAGGATTTGTGAATCAGACCATAGATTTCAGATCTAAATAGAACACATAATCCAACCACTTAAAACTTGTATTACAGGATTTCAGAGCATAAAGTTAGTATTATTCTGGTTGTCATTTGTTTTGTCACCTGTTTGTAATATCTTTAAAAAATAATTACATGTCCTTTTTTTTTTAAAGTGGATAAACTTGTTCTTTTTTGCATGTGATTTTTAGCTGTATCAGAAAATGGTGGTGTTGAAGAGCTTGTGTGCACTGCATATTGAGAAGCTGCGCTGTTTCCATCAGTTCTTCCCGCTCACTGTACATTCTTTATTTCCTGCTCTCTACAAGGAGCTGTTTGTTTCAGATGCTGAAGTACACACAATGGCTACTCTTTAAACATACCCTATCACCCAGTACAATTAATAATAGATTCATATGTATTCAATTTGTACCTAATGGAAGAGGCTAGTGTATAGTTTTGTAACTCCAGTAGTACTACAAAATAAATGTAAGTGAAGCACAGCTGTATAAAAACATTGGTCTACCAATGATCAAATTATATTCTGTTTAATCATATTATGATCATAAGGTTTCTTGCTGTAAAAATGATGTATAATTTCAACTAGTGCAGCTCACTTTTTTCTGATAATGTACTTAAATTAAATTGAATGTATTTAATTAAACACGTTCACCTAATTTCATAAAACATTTGAAATATTCAGACATCTAGGCAGTATATTGACATAGACTTTTACTGATTGCCAGCTATTCTTTGAATTCCTGTATATCTTGTATTCAGCTCTTGGCCTCTTGAATTGATTTTAAAACACTTATCTTCTAGTTCTCAATTCTAGGAATTCTTGTTTCCGATCAATTGGTAATGAGATCATCAAACATTGGGGCTCTATCTTGATACCCTGATACTTATTGCTATCTTAAACTTGGGTAAATAATTTTGTAGCTTAATCTTTTTAGTTTTTTTGGAAGTTTTAAGGAACTGCCTTGTATGTAAGGTTGATTGCACAACAATTTCTCTGCTGTTAAAGTTTTCATTTTATAAACCAAGGTACTTGGGGAAAGGAGAAATAGCTCAAATTAATCACTGGCATACAATGCTGACAGCATCGAAACTACCATGACACATGCAGTTTTTCACCTACATGGCTCATACATAGAATGAATCATATGTAAACAGATTATTTTTTATCAGAAGCAACCACAGCATTAAACATAATCAGTGAAAGTTCAGTGTTAATACATTTCTCATTTAGGGGATATGTGGGCACCTCACAGGAGGCTTAATTTTGCTTATAAAATTCAATTATATTTTTATATTAAGAATATTTAACTGATTTCCCAGTCTTGTGATGTGGTCTAGCCTTTTTTAAAAATCTGTGAACTGAACAACATTTATTCACCTTAATGTAACTATACAATGACTGCCAAGAAAGATTATTACATTAGTGTTTAATAACCTGGTACTTTGATGAAAAATAAAGTCTTATAAATGTTAAGTTTTGGACCAAAAAGTTCGGTTTTGGGGGTTTTTGAACAAATCTTGATTAAGTTGTCCAATTCAAAATAGTTTTGTTATTTGTTATTTTATTTTACAATCTGTGCTTAGACAAAGAAATGTTTTATTTTTAGCACATTCTAAACTTCAGCACAGTGCTTTAATTTGACTTGTAACTTGTGAAACAGCTTTAAGTGTGTAATTGAAGATAATGTTAATAGGCATGTGCTTTAAGATCTTTAATCAACTTGTGTTTAAATGCTTTGTTAGACTTTGTAATAATTGTACTAGTACTTACACAGCATAAAACCTGTCTGGACGCTTTGCATTACCATTTATGATTACTATAACTATCACTCATAATAGTATCATTAATGTCAAAAAACGAAAAAAAAACCTGTCAAATCTGTAGCAATTAAAAGGCTCACATTACTTTTTTTGCTTGTTGCTAATATACTGTGAAACCTTTTTTGATTTCTATTAATGCTAAAACATTTTTCATTATTATTTGTATAACTTGTGAAATTCTTTTCACGTACCTTGAATTAATGCCCTTTAACATGCTACATTAAAAAATGTACTTTAAATAAATATTTGAAAACATTTTCTTTGTTTCAGTTATCATGTTCTTTTTGTTTTGTGCTTTTGTAAATCATATACTATTTATTCAGTATCATTCATTGTTCAAACTACAGATTAATCATTCATTTCAGAGATATAATCTTAATAAGATTTGCATTAAACACTTTCTAGTATTATTTGGTTATAATAAATAGTGTGATACAAGAAATGTAAAAGAAAGCACAAGAACACTTACAGGAAACACTTACATTTACAGGAAAAAATTAACATCAAATTAGAAACATTTGAGATTTGCTTCTATTACCATTTTGGGAACTAGTCTAAAAAGTGCCCTGTTTTTACATGTGATAGTACTATATTCATTCTTACTCAGTCAGCATTTATGAGTAAGTTGAGTTTTGCCATAAAACACTGAGCAATATAAGATTAATAAACTGTGTTGTAAAACTCAAATGCAAGTGGCAGTACATGTTTTCTATGGTTATGTATCATTTTCCAGGAAACAGCATCGTCAGCATTATCATGAGGATGCCTTGTTGAAATGACTGGAAAGAACACAGGGGGATAACAAAATGTGGGTATTACTGCTCAGAAGAAACAAAACACACTACTCTAAAAGTCCTTAATCCTTAAGGGCCTGCCTTGCCTTTCCCTGACTCCACCCCCCTCATTTCCTAAGTACCTCCACATGTAGGCACATCTTATTACAGCCTTCATAAGCCCTTTGAATCCTCCACTCTGGCCCAGAGTATTGGTTTTCCATGCTACTCTATGGCCGCAACTCCTAGTGCCTGTGAAGCAATTTTTGTAATAACATTTTGTTTTCTCTCCTCCTTGTGTCTCCTATTTATTTGCTACTATTCTGTAAATAAATCTCCTTATTCTGCCATCTGGTATCTGTGTCTGAGTGTTTGAACAAAATACTCTGGCCAAACCATGGAACTATCGAACACTCCTCCAGACAACACTAACCCACTGGAGATTTGTAGATTAACCAACAGGCCTCCAGGCTGAGCCAGCATCAGCAGCTACTGACTTCACTGGGTGATGGTAACCGGCAGCTAGTGATCCAGATGGGAGAGATTGCTAGACGTGTGGCCTCTGTCTCCCGCTCCTACTGCACCCCTCATGGCCACGGCTAACCCCTAGCCACATACCAGAATCCGTTCTTCCCCTGTCTCAGGCTCAACCCGAAGGTATGGTTGTACATCCAAAACCCTACTATGGTGAACTCTCTAAATGTCGTGGCTTCCTGTTTCTTTGTGACATAATGTCCCGCCTTCGTCCTTCCGTGTTCGCCTCAGACTCCAGCAAAGTGTCCTACATCCTGAGTCTGTTACGTGGAGGAACCCTAACCTGGGCAGAGGCTTTTCAAACTCGCATCAATCCCCAGTTGGGTCATGCAAGGATTTATTTTTTTGCTACAGTTCCGAACAGTCTTTGATCACCTTAACCTCGCCGGCAACGCGGCCAACCAACTGCTAGATTTACGACAGGGATCATGCCTGGTGGCTGAATTCTCTGGAGTTTAGCCTCAGATGGGGATTGGGGGGACTTCGCCCTCTGCACCGTATTTCGCCGTATCTCAACTGCCTACATGATTAACTTGATCCGCCAAACACTCAAAGCCAGAGGATATCTGGCACGTCGTGCAGCCAGAGGACGTCCCCCTTGTCTCGTCCACAGGGGGCGTCCGCCTCGCCACGCTACCAGAGGACATCCGCCTCGCCTCGTTGCCAGAGGGCATCTGCCCCATGTCGTCCGCAGGGGGTGTCTGCCACATAACGCAGCCAGAGGACGTCCACCTCGCCTCGTCGCCAGAGGGCATCCGCCATTCCTCATCCGCCCAGGGCGTCTGCCATGCCTCGACCGCATATGCAAGCCCGCCATAGGACATCCACCTCGCCACGCAGCCAGAAGGCGTCTGCCATGTCTTATCTGCAGGGGGCACCCACCACGCCTTAGCCAGAGGGTGTTCACCAGGTCACGCTGCCAGAAGGCACCTGTCACGCCTGGCCAATCCGTCTGGTTCTCGGCCCGTAATATTCCACTCAGTCACATCCCGCAAACTGACCTCTCACTTCATTGGCCCCAATGTCATCTCCCGTATCATCAACTTTTCTGCAGTCCGACTAAAACTCCCACACCACATGCACATTAACCCCACTTTCCATGTTTCTCAGCTCAAACCTGTCCATCATTTCACACAGCCTTCATAAGCCCTCTGAATCCTCCACTCTGGACGAGAGTATTGGTTTTCCATGCTACTCTATGGCCACAACTCCTAGCTCCTGTGACTCAGTGTCTTTTGTGTATTAACATTTTGCTTTCTCTCCTTGGTCTGGTCTCTCAAGCTTTCACCGCTAAGCCATACCATTGCTCATACTCTGTCATTTCTGTTTATTTATTTGCTACTATTCTGTAAATAAATATCCTTATCCCATCATCTGGTTTCTGTGTCTGAGTGTTTGAAATCTGGTTCCTAAATACAACTCCTAACAGAATACTCTGGCCAAACCATGGAAATTTTGAACTAAATACAACTCATAACATTAATATCACAAACAAAAGTCTAAAGTCTATTTCCATGCCTTGTGACTGTGCAGTTTAAATATATGTCTAAGCTGATGGGCGGTATTCAGCAGCAAATAAGGTTTTTTCATTCATTCATTATCTCCCGCTTTATCCTCTATTAGGGTTGCGGTGGGGTTCCCCATGCCCATCCAGGGGAGAACGTCTCAGGCACTGGGCAGATAGACCCAGGACAGGGCGCCAATCCATCGCTGGGCCAAACAAGGTTTGTTCATGTGAATTTCACCAAATACAGACTGCACCTGTCTCTTAAAGGGAATATCAAGTGACACACTGTGGTTTATTTCATGTTAGACCAAAAACACACCCATGTTGGAAGATAAAATGATGACATCTTTGATGGAGGAGGGGAGCTTCTTGTATAGAATCTTCAGGTAGCCTGTGCTATCCATCTTCCCGTGGATGCAGACCAGATGGCCAGGCCCCTTGGCTGAGAAACAGCCCCATAGCATGATGCTGCCACCATCATTCTTGTCTATAGGGATGGTTTTCTTGTCGTCGTATGCAATGCCATCCTGTCGTCAAACGTCCTGAATGTGTTCGATCCAAAGCCCTCGATCTTGGTCTCAACAGACAAGTCTGCCTCAGAGTCCTCCAAGTGATCAAGAGCAAACTGTAGACGAGCCATCACATGACTCTTTGAAAGTAAAGCTACCTTATGGGCTCGTCTGGAATGGAGACCATTGCGGTGGAGTAAGTTACTTATGGTATTGATCCAATGTCCCCACCAACATGAGATCTTCCCTCCTTGTTGTCCTTAGATCAGTATTGACCATTCAGACAAGCCTCAGCATGGAAGGAAACTTCGAAAGGCTGTCCAGGCTGTGGAAAGTTAACAGTAGTTTCATGAGCCTTCCACTTCCGGATGATGCTCCCAATGGTGGAGACAAATAGGCCCAACTCCTAGGTAAGGGTTTTGTACCCTTTGATAGCCTTGTGACCCTGCACAATTTTGTCTCAGAGGGCCTTGGAATGCTCTTTAGTCTTTCCCATGTTGACCATTTATGAATGCTGTTCACAATTTCGTAAACCTGCAAAATCTGCAGGGGGTTGAATACTACTTGGAGGCACTGTATGTGTTGTTGAAGTCCTGCGGTATGGTGGCTTAGTGGTTAGCACATTAACCTGTCAGCGCTGGAGATTCAGGTTCGAATCCCAATCTGGGTGGACTTTTCATGTTCTCTCCCTATCTGCGTGGGTCTGCAGGGGTTCTCCAGTTTCCTCCCACAGTCCAAAAACATGGATGCAGGGTAAATTGAATGCTTTAACTTGCCTCATATAGAGTGTGTGTGTGTGTGTGTGTGTGTGTGTGTGTGTGTGTGTGTGTGGGTGTGTGTGTATGTGTGTGTGTCTGTGTCTGTGTCTGTGTCTGTGTCCGGGGTGAATGTCCTGAGTGTATTTGCCCAGCACAACATGTTTTCCCCTGGATGGAAATGAGGAACCCCCTGTTACCCTAGTAGAGGATTAAGTGGAAGGTAATGAATGAATGAATGAATGGTCCTTGTATTACCTTTGTGTGCTAAACAACAAATTTTATAGGGAGTTTTAACAATGCAAGATTTTAAGAGGTAGGCAATATAAACTGAACATGCATATATGTAAGGCAAGTACTGTTATCCTGCAGGTAAAACTGTGTTAAAACTTTATTATTTACATTGACAAAAAATTTAAAGCATTTGTGAAAATATAATATATAAACAAAACATTGTTGGTCTGACTAGAAAATTAACTCCAGTCAGGTTTAATGACAGGATATTTCTTTCTGTAAGCAGCCAATTTCTGTAGTTTTTGGATGAAGATTATGCCCAAAGACAGACTAAAATCCAGAAACAGGGTTCTCGATAGTGTTAAGTTCCAATAAACGGTCATGAGTCGGCGTTTTTTTTCCAATAGAATTTAATGCGCTTTACTGAATAGTCAAACAAGTGTACAGGAAAAATCATCAATGGCGGGCATCCACGATTGATGAGAGAGCTCTAAAGTCTCAAAGATCCAACTTCAGTATATAAACCTTTAGTGGGCTGTCCTTCTTCTGTTGGTGAGTGTGACTGGACCTTCCAAATATGGTGGGGTTTTCTGAGTCCCCAGTCCCAATAATACATTTTAACAAATGTTACTTGCCCCCTAAATCTATATTTTCACAGGTCACCCTGTGACCAGACTTTCTGACTCCTTCTCATTCTCATTCGACAAGTGGTCATTCCTACAATTACACACACTCAACCCCCACCTGGTCATTCCCTCAGCCATTCAGCAGTTGTTTACATATCGTAAATTACAAAAATATCATTACAATGGTAAAAGCTTTCCAAAGTTGACCAAACCTTTCAAATAATGCAATTCATATCTTTTTACGTTCAATAAATTCCAACAATAGTTGCTGTAACAAAAAAAGATTAAAATCGCTAACCAAAAACAGCTTCTGATTCATTCCTAGATCACACGCATGAGTCACGTCGAACTCTGAGAAAGTCCACACACACACACACACACACACCCACACACACACACAGTTTCCTGAATTTAAAAATCTCTGGGCTGTACCATTTCTTTTCAGTTGGATTGAAGAGAAGCAGAAGGGAAAAGTATCAACAATGGAATCATTCAGGACACATCTGTGTCTCTTTCTCCTGCTGCTCAGAGCATCAAGAGGTATTCTTGTCAATAGCAAATTTTTTGCCCCAAGAACAGTTTTGTAAGAAGCAATTAATAATATGCATCTAAATAAGAGTTGCATAACTGCTTGATTGTGTTTTATCTGTAGTTTTTAAAAGTTGTGAAGCCTAAAACTTGCATTTATATGTCAAATATTAAAAAACAAGCACTCCTGCATTTATACTAAAGCATCACTGTGAATGTGTGTTTTTATTCTTTCTAGCAATGTACATGCTGTTGTTATACAAATCCTAAAATATATTTCAGGGAGTCAGTTGGCATATGGATATATTTTAGATGTTGTTACTTGCTAGCAGAATGATTCTTCTTTAAGAAAACAAAATGTCAATTTTAACAATTAATTATTACTTATTTTATATGAATAAGTTACTTATATGACTATGTACATGCTTCTCTGCATTGTTAGTCTAAACATGCAAAGGTTTCGTTTTATCAATGTCATTGCTCATTCAGACACACAGTTTATAAGAAATATGTAATCACTAAGAGTCCAGTTAGTTATTGCACAATAGGTTGTAAATTTAAATTGGCACATTTGCTTTATTTTACACATGATGCTTGGAACTGCATTTAAAATGAAACTACAGATGCTGTACTGCTTCTAAGCTATGCCTGTTGGTTTGTTGTTTATAAATATGTTTTGTTGTTTTGCAGCTGAATCAAAACCCAATAAACCTGACAAACAAGAAGGTATGTTTAACTAGGTATAAAAGTTAGTTATTCTTTCCTGCTTAGAATGAATTAGCTGTTTAATTTAATTCTCTTACATTTGGAGCTAAATCTTTGTAAGTTTTTATGATCATTCTAAATAATAATAAAAAAAAAAAACATTTTAGTTATTTTTGTGAATATGATGACATAAAGTGTTTTTTTTATTCTTAGATTATAGACACATGTTACAGTGGCCCATAAGTAAGGCTAAGTATTGTGTTTATTTATTTTATATTTTATCTATTAAATCACTTGTAAGCTTAGGCTATGTCCACACTAACATGTTCATTTAAAAAAAAAAATGTTGCATTTGTGTATGTATAACAAAATGGAATGACTCTAGAACAGAGATCTATAAATTCACAGAGAATTATTTTTTAATGTTTTAAGGGTAGATTACATGAGTAGGTGCTTGATGTTATGGGACTGAATAAAACAACTAAATTAAATGATTAAGATTTGTGTCCTAGTACATTTGTCCATATACCTAATTTATAACACATAACAACCATTTCTACACAAACAAGAATCACCAGACTGACGTCCAAAAACATTTTGTTTTTTTGTCTATTTTCTAGCTCAAAGTTGCATTCTTATGTATCATGCTCAGCAAGAGCACAGTTTTGTTTTTCTTGGGCCAGTATTACATAACAGCATTGTTCAGTAAACACTTCAGTGTGTGTGTGTGTGTGTGTGTGTGTGTGTGTGTGTGTGTGTGTGTGTGTGAGAGAGAGAGAGAGAGAGAGAGAGAGAGAAATCTCTGAACTAGAAAATAACATCAGTATAAGAACATGTTCATCTGTATTTTCCATTAACCTAGGAAATGTCATTAATTATCAAGCTGAATGAAAAAGTATAAGAATAATTTTAGCTGTGTTACAGAGGTTCTGCAGCCTCAGGGATCCCACCAAAACATAAAATTTACACCATTTCTCAGCAGCAACATAAAACATACTGGGTTGTCTAAGATTGTGTCTTGGTATGCTAAATAATTTATCTGCCTTTGTTCTTGCTTTGTGTAATAAAAAAAAGGTGACGATGAGGGAAAATTTTTCTGCCACTATTTTGTGTTCTCTGTGTAAAAATTATGTTATATGTTTGTTGACTTGTTTGTATATCTCATAGTGTGCTTTGTTGTTGCAGATCCTCTCACTGGGGAAGTCATTTTTAATAGATGTAAACCAGAAAAAAGGGGTTCGAATATATTTTTAATATCTTCCAACATATGGAAATATACTTCAAACATACTGTATATATTCTAGTTTTGTCCTAATTATGGCAGTTTAATTTATATTAATTTAATATTTGCCTTGACCTTCTGACTACCTGACATCACTTATTTTGAATTAGCAGTTTTTACATAAGACAAATTTGATTAACAATGATGTCATTTGTAAAAACATAAGCACCTCTGTAATAAAAAAAAGTGTCTTGACTATTACCATTAATGTATGTCGAGCTTTTGTAATCTTGTTAAGCTTTTAAATCTATTTAACATTTGCTTTTTATCTTCATGTTGACATTTGTTAGATCCTCCTTTGGCTGATCGCCTTTCTGGACGTCCTTACATTCAATTTCCTCTGCCCCGTCCAACTCCTCATAATGTTTTCGCCATCTGTCAATATAGTAATCATCGTCCTAGGTATACAAAGACTATGATGCCAGAAGATAGTTACATACAACGTCAGGCCGTTGCAATCAATCGTCTGGAGTCCTGGTTAAGTATATGCTGCAGTTCAGACTTCACCAGTGAAGATTTAAGTCTGTGCTGTGCAAAACAAGCAGTAAGAAGATGCACTAACTTTTTTTGGTTAACATCATACAGAAATACTCAACACACATTCCTTGTATTAAGTGTCAGGAAAAATTACTGAGACTGTTTATTGGCATCTGATACAAATGATTCATTAATATGTGTACATTCATCTTAACAGCATCTTTGTTTATCTTTGTTTTCTTTGTTTAGCAGTGTTTATTAGATGGATGGATACTTTATTGATACATTGAATGTACAAGTGCATTCAATTTGATATGCTGTGATTTTAATTCCTTTTAATATAGCATTCTAATGTTTAATCTAGTTGTAGTAATTAGTTATAAACAATCCAGCCATTAGGAATATATGTAGCAGTGCACTCATAGTCAATGCTCAAAAACAGGAAAAATAGGAGGGTTGCATCAGAAAGAGCATGAATAGAATGGAATGATGAACAATTGGTTATATTGTTTATGACCAAATTCCATTTAAATCAAATGACACCTCTCCCTGTCTCATTCCTTATCCTGCCTTGTTTGCTTTATTAGAAATATTGTTACAATTTTGTTTGTATTTTGTTTGCAGTGGGAGAAATCTCTTTCTGTCTACTGTAAGGAGGAATCCCAGATTAAGACCCTTCAGCCATTTTGTTGTTGCCAGCCTGAGCCAGAAAGATGGGCCTGTTTTGAAAGAGAAGCATCGAGACAGTCATACCAGCCAACTGAGTCAACTATATACCCCTCCACATTTGAAGAATTTAATTTTAATCCAGCTACCTGCCAGAAAACAAGGTGGGTATTTACTGATTCAGAAAATAAAATGCAATATTAAAATAAGATGCTATGTAAAACAGAATAGTTTTATAAAGAGATGCAGTAAATACATTTTCTAAAAAGTCACTAAACTAAATGCCTTAAACTTATTTTAAAATAATAAATTGTCATTTTTAAGCATTGGTATAATTTGTTCAGGTTAATTTTTGTATGCCACTGTTTTAATCAGTGGTCTATTATTGGGACCTGCTGGGTGGCAAGTAAAACATAAATTAATTAGTAGACGGAGACTAAAGAAAATTTACAATTATGGACCATACTAGTTTTTAGCGACCTGGACCAAGTTACAAATAAGGGGTTTAGCATTTTGTAGCCCATCTCAGATTCATCTAGGTTTTGCATGGACCTTGTCATTTTTCAAAGTGGAAAAACAAAGTTTGAAAAACAAGCTATTATTAAGATTAATAGAACACCTAATAGAAAGACCTAACTAAAAGTAGGTAACACAGAAATGATTTTGCAATATTTATTTATATACTTTGGTCTGAAATTCACAGCTTTGTGGAAGTGAGGCCAAGTCAAACAACAAACATCAACTCTCCACAAAATGCACACATGCCGAGAGAAGCATCTGTGCTACCTGTGATTCCTGTAACAGTGAGAGAGAAAGGTGAGCTGTTCCTTGATGATATTGTATGATTGCATCAAATAAATATTTATCATGGCAGTGGGACCATGTTATGAACATAAAAATGGAATTTATGGCAGGACTGTTTATTTTTGCACTTTCCTGTGATTTAAACACTTCATATGACTCAGATAAGTCTGGAACATCCATTTGCATGTTTTATGTCTAAGCAGTGATAAAGTATTTTGCTAAAGAAATTTAACAACCCAGTCAGTAAGACTACAGAAAATCTACTACTTTTGCTTTGTTATTAAAAACATCTGACTATTCTGTTCTATTTTGGTTTAATTTGAATAACTTCAGGCTGTTTTAATTTGATGGCTATTTATATGGGTACATCTTACATAGTCTGAGCAAGTAGTGTTGATCAAGCCAACTGGGGTCAATTGGTAGGCAGTGATTTAAAATGCACAAGCTTCTGGCCAGAAGTTTAAGACCTGAATTACCTGAAAGAGGAAGGAAGGCACAGAGATCAATCTCAGGCTGTATAGACTTTTATTAAACAGAAAGACAGGAGTGTAAAAACCCAGAAGTTGAAGTCACAAATGCAGTGAAAACTTCAAGCACAGCAAAGTTTTAAAAAATAAAAAAAAAAACATTTCCTAAAGTGTGGGAACTAAGTGGCCCCCATCAGAGCCAAGGTGTCCGGATACTCCAGGGACCAAGGGTGATCAGAACCCTAAGTGTTGAGGCAGGTGGTAGCCAGAACCTAGAATCAAGGGTGAGGAGACACATGAGTATTAAACAGCAACAGATGGAAATTATAGATAGAACAGCCAGAATAAAAAGAAAGAAAAAAACAGGATGGAGCAATGATAAACAGCTGAATCTAATATGCTAGGGACATGGAATGAGTCCATTTGAAACCTGTAGAGGAAGCAGAAGGTCCATCTGTGACATGTGGTCAGGAGTGTGGAAACAGGAAATGAGCAGGTTTTTGAAAGAAGCCATTAAGAGGCTTGATTCAGCCAAACACAAAAATCATTCTATTCAGTAAGTCTAATACTGAGCTATAACAGTATTCTTGTAACGTTCTGGTCCGACCCACCTCCCATCTTCAGACTCCGCCCATCATGCCCTTGCACTACAGCATGCAAGGGACTTTGCTTAAGGGCATTTTATGGCATGTCATAAAATGATAGCCATGTCATGTTATGTTCAGTAACTATGTGTTTTTTTTCTAGTGCAACCAGTATATAAGACTAAACAAGACATGATATAATGTAATATGTATATATTAATTGGACTATATACCCTTACCAAGCACTTAGGGAAAAACACATTACTCAGTTGTGAATGATATGAATTTAGATATTTCTTTAATATTTTGACCCATATTTGTATTTATTAAGTCTCTTATTGAATCCCTCCTCACTTAGATACTGTATGTTCTGCAATTTCCAGAAATGTATCATTACAGAAATATTCAAATTTGTCTCTCACCAACAGTCATGCCACAGTTAATGATGAATGGGATTGATTATATAATTCTGTTAATGGGAAGATGAACTGACGTTCATCAGTAGGTGTAACAGTGTTTCTGATGCTTCAATTAAAGCATTGTTTACAGTATGTGGTACCTGTAAGATTTTACAAAGTGGACACTAAGAAAGTAGTTTTTTTTTAATATTGATAAAAAAATTTAATAAAAAGAAAAAGCTTAATACAATATAAACTCCTACATATACACCGCTCAACAAAATAAAGGGAACACATCCTAGATCTAAATCAATTAAATATTCTCATTGAATACTTTGTTCTGTACAAAGTTCAATGTTCTGACAACAAAATCACACAAAAATCATCAATGAAAATCAAATTTATTAACCACTGGAGGCCTGGATTTGATGTAATGTCCTTAAAACAAGTCAAAATGAGACTCAGTATTGTGTGGCCTCCACGTGCCTGTATGACCTCCCTACAACGCCTGGGCATGCTCCTGATGAGGTGTCGATTGGTCTCCTGAGGGATCTCCTCCCAGACCTGGATTAAAGCATCTGCCAACTCCTGGACAGTCTGTGGTGCAACGTGACGTTGGTGGATGGAGCGAGACATGATGTCTCAGAAGTGCTCAATTGGATTCAGGTCTGGGGAATGTGTGGGCCAGTCCAGAGCTTCAATGCCTTCATCTTGCAGGAACTGCTGACACACATGAGGTCTAGCATTGTCCTGCATTAGGAGGAACCCAGGGCCAACCGCACCAGCATATGGTCTCACAAGGGGTCTGAGGATCTCATCTTGGTACCTATTGGCAGCCAGGCTACCTCTCGCAAGCACATGGAGGGCTGTGAGGCCCTCCAAAGAAATGCCACCCTACACCATTACTGACCCACTGCCAAACCGGTCATGCTGAAAGATGTTGCAGGCAGCAGATCGCTCTCAACGGCGTCTGCAGACTCTGTCACGTCTGTCACATGTGCTCAGTGTGAACCTGTTTTCATCTGTGAAGAGCACAGGGCGCCAGTGGCGAATTTGCCAATCCTGGTGTTCTCTGGTAAATGCCAAGCGTCCTGCGCGGTGTTGGGCTGTGAGCATCCCACATCTGTGGACGTCGGGCCCTAATACCATCCTCATGGAGTCGGTTTCTAACTGTTTGAGCAGACACATGCACATTTGTGGCCTGCTGGAGGTCATTTTGCAGGGCTCTGGCAGTGCTCCTCCTGTTCCTCCTTGCACAAAGGTGGAGGTCCTGCTGCTGGGTTGTTGCCCTCCTACGGCCTCCTCCACGTCTCTTGGTGTACTGGCCTGTCTTCTGGTAGCGCCTCCAGCCTCTGGACAGTACGCCAACAAACACAGCAAACCTTCTTGCCCCATCTCGCATTGATGTGCCATCCTGGGTGAGTTGCACTACCTGAGCCACTTGTGTGGGTTGTAGAGTTCATCTCATGCTACCACGAGTGTGAAAGCACCACCAATCTCGCATTAATTCAACGGTGACCAAAATATCAGCCAGAAAGCACCGGTACAGAGAAATGATCTGTGGTCCACCCGCAGAACCACTCCTTTATTGAGTGTGTCTTGCTAATTGCCAATAATTTCCACCTGTTGTTCCATTTGCACATCAGCATGTGAAATTGATTGTCAGTGTTGCTTCCTAAGTGGACAGTTTGATTTACTTGGAGTTATATTGTGTTGTTTAAGTGTCCCCTTTATTTTTTTGAGCAGTGTATATTATATGTATGAAAAAAAGTTCTTACAACAAAAATTTTCAAACAAAAGTTTTCAAACTTTAATATATTTCTTACTGTAGGTGATCAAAACCTCAAATTAATTTTATTTGCTCTGTTTTTTTTAATAAACTTTTTGCCTTTTAAGAGCAAAAAAGGACCAAGACAAATAGTAACCTATTCTAATCTGTTATTTGTTATTGCATCCATTTTACAAGTCATTTGGAGATGTGTTCAGACTATTTGGATACATTTACCATTGTTTATATCTAACATTAATGTGAGTCTGTTCTTCCTTTCAGAAGCTTTACAAGTTTCGCAGCAGCCAATGGGTAAGACTAAACTAGATATAAATGTAATTGTAAATGTGTAAATATTAATATGTTAATATTCAAGATGATTTGATTAGTACATTATGTACAGTACAATTTTCAGCATCTGTCAATGCACTTATTTAAAATGATGTTAAACAGAATGTGATGAACTAATGTATGTAGTTTAACTATTAAATTTCAGAAATAACACGGGAAATGATTGATTTGTTTCGTTCTGCTATTTCAGAAGATACAGGCAAGCTAGAGCGAAACTGTATTCTGTCCAATGCAAAGAAAGTTCTTATTGTATCAGTCTTACACAAACAGATATTTTATTTTTGTTTGGTTGTCTTTTTCTGTCCAAAAACTAATTGATTTTCTTTTCTGTCTATCCAGGGCCCACACATACAGTTTCGGTTCATCGACTCTTCTCCACAAGCCCTTCCATTTCTTTTCCTCTTGCCCAGCCAAACTTTGGCAATGTCCCTGCCATTTGTCAGTATGGTAACCGTCGTCCTCGGTATCCTAAGGAGATTTTACCCCATACTGGCTTTGGTTATTTGATTCGTCAGGCCAGTGCTATTAATCAACTGGAATCATGGTTTAATTTCTGTTGTGCCCAAGATGAGGAGCTGATTCTGTGCTGTGCACAACAAGCGGTGAGAGCACACTTCTGGTACCTGTTCTTAATCTTTTATTATTATTATTATTTTTTATTATTTTTTTTTATATATTTTTTTTATTAATAAGAGTAATGAGTATGAATAAGCTTGGACTTTTTAAGTCAAATGACACAGGTAGAACGATTTAGTGACAAAGTTAGAAAGAGTCATAATCATCAAAATCTATTGTTACAGTTGACCATTTATCGAGTTATAATGTAGTAAAATATTAAAGAATAAAGAAATTTTTAAAACCAAGAACTTCTTTAAAAGCAAGAGAAAATGCATTATAAAGTACTCAGTTTAAATACATTCATTCATTCATTATCTCCTGCTTTATCCTCTATTAGGGTCACGGTGGAGTTTCCCATGCCCATCCATGGGAGAACGTTTCAGGCGCTGGGCAGATAGACCCAGGACAGGGTGCCAATCCATCGCTGGGCACACACTCACACAAGCACACTCTATATGGGGCAATTTGGAGAATTCAATTGACTTGAAGTAAATTACAGAAATAAAAAATGAGGTGGTTTGGTCATGTGCAGAAAAGGGACACGGTTTATGTTGACTGAAGCATGCTGATGATAGAACTTGCAGGCAGGAGGAGAGGACGTCAAAGAGGAGGTTTAGGACCTGGTGAAGGAGCACATGAGTTGATAGAGGAAAATACTCATTATAGGGGGAGATGAAATAATGATCTGCTGTTGGTGACCAATGTAAACAGCTAAAGAAAAAAGCTTTCATTTACATTAAACATATAAGAAATTTATTTTTTAATAAGTAAATAAATGTATACATTTTATTTGTTTAACCTTATGTAGTTTAGTGTTTATAATGGCCAATACTTTCTAAATACTTTTTAGGTCTCAAAATGACTTTTTCCAACTTTATATTATTTTTTTAAACTGTATTTTGATTTTGGGCGGCACGGTGGCTTAGTGGTTAGCACGTTCGCCTCTCAGCGCTAGGGATTCCCGGTTCGAATCCCCATCTGGGTGAAGTTTCCATGTTCTCCCCGTGTCTGCGTGGGTTTCCTCCGGGTTCTCCGGTTTCCTCCCACAGTCCAAAAACATGGATCAAGTCAATTGAATACTCAAAAAAATTGCCCCATATAGAGTGTGTCTGTGTGAGTGAGTGTGTGCCCAGCGATGGATTGGCGCCCTGTCCTGGGTCTATCTGCCCAGCGCCTGAGATGTTCTCCCCTGGATGGGCATGGGGAGCCCCACCGCGACCCTAATAGAGGATAAAGCGGGAGATAATGAATGAATGAATGTATTTTGATTTTGCCTTCTCCAGTTTCAGTTTCTTGTGTACCAACTAGAAGTTTGTTTTGCAGTGGGAAAAGTCCCTCTCTAAATTTTGTACAGAGGAATTTGGCATCAAGACAACTCACTATCACTGCTGCCTGAAACGTGGGTCAGAAAGATGGGAGTGTTTCAAGAATGAGGCTCCAAACAAGTTGTATCTGCCTTCTGTTGACGAGCAATGGGACAGGATTCCCTCCACAGTGCAAAGCTTTGACTTTAATTCAGACATCTGCCTCAAAACAAGGTGCACACTCACTAGGTTAAACAAAAAAATGGGCACTAATACAGTCATAAATAAACAGATTATATAAGCTTGGTGCTTGGTATAAGTGCACATATTCATGTATTTTTTTCTTCAGAATTCCTGAGCTTATGCCAAGATCTATTAAAGCAGAAGCCCTGGGACTCTCAAACATCAGCTTTCCTCCAGGTCGCCCAAATTCTTTAAACATAGAATTAATTTGTGCTAATCAAAAGCAACGCTCCCAGTATATATCTGACTGCTTACCTAAAATGGGTTATGAGTGGATTTCCAGTAAATACAAGGCCATCAACAATCTAGAGAAAGGCTTTGGTCGGTGCTGTAAGAAGAACAACAATGTGCTGACCTGTGCCGATGAAGCAGTATGTGTTTATATTGATATTGTTTGCAATAAAATTTAATGATTTTAAATAGCCATGTTAAAGAGGATGAGAATCTGCACTATATGGACAAAGGTTTTGGGACACCAACACATTACATTAGATTTCTGCATTTCATCCCAGTCTAAAGTGGGCCAATATTTGCAGCTATAACAGCTTCTATTCCACTGGAAAATCATTAATGTAGTAATGAAGCTGAGGTCAGGGCCAGTCTTCCAGTCTTCCACATTAAACTCACCCAATCATTTCTGTATGGACCTTGTGGCTCATGCAGTAATAATCAATAAACAAACTTTCCCAAATGGCTGCCAAAATGCATGGGACTCAATGAAACACATTAGTTCAATGATTAAGTGGCGTGTCCAAAAAATTTTGTCCAAATAATGTTAATATATTAACTGGATATTTTTAAGAGAATTTAAAAGATTGTGACATATCAAATTGAATTGTTGAGTCTATGTTTTGTATTCCACAGTGGAAAAAAATGGTGAGAAATTTCTGTAAGGGTAACCAGACATCTGAACTGATGCAATTTGATTGCTGTAGCCAAGACGGAGGGGAAAATCAGTATGACTGTTTTGCTTCTGCTGCTCCAAACCCTGATTATATCCTCAGTGACAACACCACTAAATCAGAAACACAGCCCACGTTGAACATGCTGTGTGATACCAACATAAGTCTTCTGAAACTGTTAGTTATTGTTTCATTAATCTCTTTAATTAACATCACTTCTAAGCACATGTGTAATGCTGGAATAACAATAGAATTTATAGTTATTTTGTCTTGCCTAAAACGTTATACATCTGCTATAAAAAAGTGTGTTATTTTTCCTAATTTTAGAAGCATGTTGCCGTTTAAGGTTGATGGAATAGCAGAACAATGCTGCGCCCTAGTGGAAGAACAGCGACCTGCATGCATACTGACGCAGGTATGTCCCGCTTTTTTAAATTATAAACTCTGTAACTTCTTTAAGATTTATAATTTTGAGCATTAAATGACATTCTAATCTCATGAATATCTGTTTCAGTTGAGTGATGTTTGTAAAAATAATATTGTGGGATTTACTGGAATGAAGGAATGTTGTACGAAGATTTTAAGACCACACTCACTGGATGAATGTCTCAGCCAGCAGCTTTTGCTCAGTATTGCTAAAGTCAATAGTGTCATCAGCAACAACCACAGAACATGTCCAATATCTTACTAAAGAGCGCAGATTTAAAGCAGATCAGTATGTTTGTTACTATTAAGTCCTATTATAAACATTTTTATTTTCATTCCTTTGAACACTTTCACTTTTATTCCAAACTGTTATGTAACTGATCCTGGACTGAGGAAAATATGATTCGTTATGTAACTTTTTCCTACTCACAATTGCTTTATTAAATATGTTATGAAATATGTTTATTAAATAAGTAAATTCTGGGGCTGTCGTTCCATTTCATGTAAAATATTAAACGGTGATATCTGTATGCATGTTGTATCTATAAAATAAACTGATTAAACACAAACACAGATTAAACACACTCATGCAATTATGTGATCGGTTAATCATATGGCAGCATTGCAATGAATAAAAATCATCCAGATATGAGCAAGCAGTTCACATCATACATCAGAATGAAGGAAATTTTATTTCATTGATTTTTGACATGATGGTGCCAAATGACCTGCTTTAATATCTCTAGATATTAAACAACTTTCTTGCAGTGAAAACTTTAGGCAATCTCTGGCCTAGGCATATATCTCACACATGAGAAATCCCTCCCCGTTCCCCCTTTTTTATTACAATAAAACATATTCTAATAAAAAAGGGGAAACAGGAAGAGATTTATCAAGTGTAATATACTACCTGTGATGCAATTGGTTTGTCATCTTTTTCACTGTCAGTACAATACCATTATATGGATGTTACCAAAATAGTTTGTTCTAAAGTAAGCAATGGTTGGAAACTGGTTTTTCAGGTTATAGCTGGTGATAATAACCACAGTTATTGAACTGATTATCAAATTGTTTCAGAACAGAAGGTGTGGTATAAATACGAAAATTTTCTTCAGTCCCAACAAATCAGCATGGAGTTGGCTGTGTACTGTACTTAATGGTTGTTTTCTGTTGTGGCCTGAATAACCTTAAAAATATAATAGGACAGACTGCCTTGGTCTTTCAATGTGCATGATGTATGTAACTAACTAAACCGGTTCTGTTATGTTTTATAAGAATGTCATTTTAGGAGCCATGACCGATAAACCATTATGTAACAGTCTTGTCTCAGACTACAAACAACTGCATTCATTTATTTAGATGTGCCATTTCTAATACACTCTACACGTGTATTAGAATAATTATAAATTATAAATGACATAAAATGATAAAAACTTTATTATTTAAATAATATTTAAATTTAAGTTTAATAAATATACTTGTCCACATTACGGCTAATAAGTTTCATTTAGGACTTCATAGTTAGTTTAGACTAGTCTTTAAACTATTTCTTAAAGTTACAAGTAAGTTTAATTGCTGACTGAAGCTTGTTATACAATTTTTTTCAGTCTGCTTCTCTGTGAAACCATAGCATTGTCACCTCTATGGATGAAGGTTATGTGTTAAGTTTTTGGGTGGAGTATTTGCATGTTTTTCCCATGTCAACATTTTCCCATTTGTCTGTAAATATTTCCCCACCCCAATTCCTGTAAGTGAATTTTTGTTTGATTATTCAAATGATATATATATATATATATATATATATATATATATATATATATATATATATATATATATATATATATACATATAATACTGAGTGTAGTACTGTCCATTATCTTATCTTATCCGATCCATTATTTAATTCATCATTTATTGTTCAAAATGCATTGTTTTGTAAAAAGGCTAACGAAGATTTACAGTGAATAGATTAAGTTCTCCACTGCATGAATGAACAAAATAGGGTAAAAAAAAAAGGCAGAGTAACATTTCAGTATTTTGTCATAAAACAAGAACTGCCCTATTGTGTAAAAACAGAACACAGATAATCGACCCGTGTTACCGCCTAAAGACTTGTTTTTAAGCACCAACCCCAACCGCACGTTGGCCTGGAAACGTCTTGTGTCGAAAGGAGTGTGTTCGAAATCGCTCCCCAAAACAGACATAGTGCACTACTTAGTGTGTCAGCCATGTTGTTGTGCCGCTCAAAATGTGATTTTGCAACATTAATGTCCCATCAGATTTGTATTGTACATATTAACTACACTTCAAAGCAATAGATCATCAAAATACAATGCGGAAAATAAAGCTTCCAGCCGTTCGTTTAGAATATAGAGGATTTTCCGTAGAAGCGCAGGAAGAACAAGTACAAATAAAAAATGGACGTTTAGTCATTCTTGCCAATGGTGGCAATTGGGCTTATACTATACTCTTGCGATATAAAATCTCATAAATAATCTTATTAGATGATCGTTCACTGCGTAGTAAATGCTCTGCAGAGAGAAGAGAATGAAGGACGGAGGTAAAAGCTCGGAACGCAGTTGTAGTGTAGCCCCACTTGCCACGCCCATCAACAGTGACGTCACTGACAGGGAGCGGAGTTGTTGATCCAGTGGCTGCGGAGGTTTGTTGCCCGAGTCACAGGAAAATGGCGACCGCCGATCCATCGGATCCGGGCTCAACCGTACCCCCAGGTGAACCGAAATATCCCACATTCACTTTTTTATAACCTACTGAGCGCGCGGCCAAGACGTATCGTGTATTTTCAGGTTTCTATTGATTACTAACGCTGTGTAGTTTAATCACCGGCTGATAGAGCTCCGAATGTTATGAAGTGTTGAGTGAGATGCTGGCAGCAGGCTAGTTTAGCTGTTAGCCTGAGAACCCCAGCAGTGTTCCATCGCAATACATCTCCTCATCTGGGTCTTAGTTGTAAGCTGGATGTGTTCTATGAATTTTGTTGATTTTGTATAAACTGTTAATCGGTCGTGTCGATGTGTTGTTCCTGTGAGTTATCTCCGTGTGAAAGCGTTGTGATGCTTTGTGTTAGCTCGATCGGTCGCTAAGCACTCCTCAGCAGAGAAAGATATAAAAAGCGAAGGTGACTTATTTTATTTCCATTTTTTCCGAATACAGAGGTGAGTCATTTGTTATAATCGATGTGTCCATAGTCGGGTCATCAATGGCTTTTGGACTTGTTGGACACCCCATTGTACAAACGTGGCTCTTTGGCACCCCTTTTTCAGCTTGCACTGTACTGGATGAAAGGCTTTGTTTAGGGATCCGAGAGTACTTGTGAATGTGTGATTCTATTCAGTTAAAATAGCACCTTTAAAGTCAGAAACTGCATAAGGGAACACTTATATTTAATACTTATGTGTTTCTCAATCAGTCTCAAAAGGCTTAAATGGGATTACTGTATTAATTCACATAAATAGAACTCAGTTCCTGGGAGAATAAATTATTTACATTTGGAGATATATATATATATATATATATATATATATATATATATATATATATATATATATATATATATATATATATATAAACAAACCAAATTAATGATGGTCTTGTTTGCTGTAATACAATATTATGTAATACTAATCGTTGTCTTTTGTGTTCACACTGGACCAGGGCCATAATGCAAAGGAAGTAGATGGTCATTATTGGTATTCACTGTTATTACGTTCAGACACTCACTTAAACTCACACCTTAATGTATTTCTCCCAAATTGTTTTGAATACAGCCACCCGCAATGTGGTGAAAGCAACATTGTCTAGTTTGTTGAGGGAGCCATTGTCCTTGATAAGACTAGACTGTCTTTTAAAATCTTTCCAAGTTTAGCACAAAGTGATGACCCACCCTTGTTTGCAAAGATTAATCCCTTCATATATACACAGATGTCTGTTTGTACACAGACATCAACTGTTACCAGTTCAGCTGCAAATTGTGGAACCTTCTAGAGTATCATTAGAATTGTTTCAGACTTGTCTTAAACCATGACAGAAATGTACAAATGACAAAAAATATTGTCATTTCATTAAAAAAAACGAATGATAAATATGTGCAGAATATGTTGACTAAAATAATTTTACCATTATTAGTTCAAAAAAGGTTTTTCTCATTTAACATTATTAAAATTAGTTTTCTCCTAATTCAAGTAGATGGGTTATTAATTAGACTTAAACTCACACCTTAATGTATTTCTCCCAAATTGTTTTGAATACAGCCACCCGAAATTAGCAACTTAGTTGTCTAGTTTGTTGAGGGAGCCATTGTCCTTGATAAGACTAGACTGTTTTTTTCAAAGTGATTAATCCCTTCAATACACAGATGTCTGTTTGTACACAGACATCAACTGTTACCAGTTCAGCTGCAAATTGTGGAACCTTCTAGAGTATCATTAGAATTGTTTCAGACTTATTCAAACCATGACAGAAATGTAAAAGAATATTGTCATTTCATTAAAAAAAACCGAATGATAAATATGTGCAGAATATATTGACTAAAATGATTTTACCATTATTAGTTCAAAAAAGGTTTTTCTCATTTAACATTATTAAATTATTAGTTTTCTCCTAATTCAATTGGGTTATAATTAGGTTATAATTAGCAACTTACCTTTTGCTTGGCAGTTTATTTTGGTAAAAATAAATTACAAATAAATAAATAAATAACAAAACAATTGTTGGTAAATAACAATAAAAATGGGAAGAAAGTGACTAAGATTGCCATAAAATCTATTCTAAAATAAGTTACTTTATACATATAAATCATCCACTAAAGATGAACACAAAAACTGACATTTTTGCAATGAAAAACATCAAATGGGTGCCTCACATGATGCTCCATCGTGGGGCCTAACTGATGATCTCCAGCCTGGCTCACCCCAAATATGTTTGTGGTTTCCTTAGAGTGTTTAATAAGCATATGGTTGTTAAAATTCATTGCTGGTTTGGAATTAAATTAAATAATCAAGTTAAATACTTACTAGATATTTCTCAATACTTTACTGTATTCTACTTGCCTGGAGGTTTGGCTCAAGCTTTGATACAGTTTTTGTTCCAAACATGTTGTTTGGACATTGGCACATTTTTATCGGAATGGAGTGGCCCATTTCACATGTACCGCCTTGTCATGCTTTTTTTTTTTTTATTTCTGTTCATTGTCTTTTTCAAGATGTATCTTAAAGTTTTTCACATGATTCGGAAAATGTACAAAATGACAAACCTCAACCTGTAATAGAAATAAATATTTGTTTGTCTGAACACATAGCAGTAGTTTCAGGCTAACTGCACTGAACACAAACACAATAGGACATCATGTAAACCTATTATTTCGTATAATGTAGTTATCGCCATGTAGACTATCTATTTGTTAGTTATATATCCATATTTTGAATCATTTCTATGTTTTAGAGTTCTGTATTTGTGTGTTCCTTCTCACACACGCAACACCCACACATATACACACACACTATAAATGTATAAATAGTACTGTGCAAAAGTTTTAGGCAGGTGTGAAAAAATGCTGTAAACTAAGAATGCTTTTTAAAAATGTTTAATTTCATCAATTAGCAGAATGCAGAGAAACAGCAGAGAAATGTAAATCAAATCAATATTTTGGTGGGACCACCCTTTGCCTTTAAAATAGCATCAATTCTTTTAGGTACACTTGCATAGAGTTTTTGAAGGAGCTCGGCTGGTAGATTATTCTAAACATCTTGGAGAACTAGCCACAGATCTTCTGTAGATGTATGTTTTCTCAAATCCTTCTCTATTTTCATGCAATCCCAGACAGACTCGATTATGTTGAGATCACGGCTCTGTGGGGGCCATACCATCACTTCCAGGACTTCTTCTTTATGCTGAAGATATTTCTTAATGACATTGGCCGTATAAATTTTGGGCCAATCATATGCCTCCCTGATGGTATTGCATGATATGTATCTGCCTGTATTTCTCAGCATTAAGGACACCATTAATCCTGACCAAATCTCCAACTCCATTTGCAGAAATGCAGCCCCAAACTTTCAAGAAAAAAGGAACCTCCACCATGTTTCACTGTTGCCTGTAGACACTCATTATTGTACCACTCTCCAGCCCTTCAGCGAACAAACTGCCTTTCTGATTCATCAGTCCAGAGCACCTGCTGCCATTTTCTGCTCCCCAGTTCCTATGTTTTCGTGCATAGTTGAGTTGCTTAGCCTTGTTTCCATGTCAGAGGAATTGCTTTTTGGCTGCAACTCTTCCATGAAGACCACTTCTGGCTAGACTTCTCCAGGCAGTAGATGGGTGTACCAGGGTCCCACTGGTTTCTGCCAGTTCTGAGGTGATGGCACGGCTGGACATCCTCCAATTTTGAAGGAAAAAAGCTTGATGTGTCTTTCATCTGCCGCACTAAGTTTCCTTGGCCGACTACTGGGTCTACGATCCTCAACGTTGCCCGTTTTTTTTTTTTTTTTTTTTTTTTTTTTTTTTTTTTTGCTTCTTCAAAAGAGCTTGAACAGCATATCTCGAAAACCCAGTCTGCCTGGAAATCATTGTCTGGGAGAAACCTTGCAGATGCGGTATAACTAACTTGTGTCTTGTTGCTGTGCTCAGTCTTGCCATGGTGTATGACCTGTGACATGAAACTGTCTTCCACAAGCCTGCCAGCTGTATCTGTTTCACTTGATTCACCTGCTTGTGAAATTGATGATCATCAGCAATTGGTTGATCATACACCTCCCTATAATCCTACAAAATCCCTGACTTTGTGCAAATGTACCTATAAGAATTGATGCTGGTTTGAAGGCGAAGGGTAGTAACAACAAATATTGTTTTGATTCAGAGTTTGCATTTTGTAAATTGAAAAAAAAAAAAAAAAAATAATAAAAATAAATAAATATATATATATATATATATATATATATATATATATATATATATATATATATATATATATATATATATATATATAAAATGTAAACCATTCTTAGTTTACAGCATTTTTTCACACCTGCCTAAAACTTTTGCACAGTACTGTGCCCACTGTGGTTCCAAGGCATTTTAACCATAGTACTTCCTCAACCACAGAAAAGATGTGTGTTCCCCAATCTTTTATGAACAAGTCCCTTTAAGGATCAGAATGTATTGAACCATTAACAAGTAAACATTTAGGTGGTCAATGTTTTACTTCAGTTCAATGAAGTAAGTTATGCATTTCACGTTTGTATAGGGAAGCTGCATCTTTAGGCTTTAAATCTTCCAAGATGGTAAAGCACTGGAACAGCTGTTTAAAATATGCACTGCCTCAGGAGAGGAGGTGTTTTAGGCACAAATTAGCAGGCTTTTAATTTGTTTTGTTACACATCTGTTCGCTTTTACAGATTTAAGGACTCCTTTTTGGAGGATGCTAACATCACAGAGAAGTACATGCATGGATGTGCTGTGCTAACATTTGTTGTGTGTGCAAAGACAAAAATAAACAACTGGATTCTTGTAGGATAACTTTTTCTCATGTCTATCAAATTCATCATGTACGCTGCATGGTTTTGTTTTACCAAAGAGTAAATTAGTCTTCCAAGGATCGAAAAAATAGTTTCATTATCAATTCTGAAAATTCACTCTGGTAAATGTTGACACTCCTATTCAAAGCTGCGTATCCCTGTACATTGGATAAATTAGACTTCACCAGACAGAAGTTACAATGCTGCTTATAAGTTTGTAAGCTCAGGATTTTTAATATTTATGTGTAAACCAAAATGAATTTTGTTTAGTAATTAACATGTCCAAAAAGGATCTCAGGGTTACCTTGGGGTTTAAATTAAGACTTCACTCCCATTGGTTAATGTCCATCATGAGAAGAAACAGGTGTGTGCATGGCAGTGTTACCTTTTCAGCATTTTGCTGGCTTTCAGGTGATTTACAAGTAATTGAAAAACACGTCATTGAGTAACCACTGCTGAACTGCAGTACAATCAGTCCTCACCTTTTGCTGGTATGGTTTAATGCCTGAATCGGTCAACCCTTCATTCCCTGTTTTAATAAAAAAAATAATAATAAATGTGCAAATGAAAAGTTTAAAGCAACTGCTTGAGGAAATTAAGCCTTTATTTGTTCCTTAAAATTGCTGCCTTCTCTGCATTTTAGACAGTTAAAGAGATCATTTCACCATTTTGCAGTAAGGAAAGAGCAAAGTGAGAGTTGGCCTTTAGCACGGTGAGGTTGAAGCACTAGATAGCAGTCCTCTCCTCTCCTCTCCAAAAATGGCATTGCTGGTCATAGATAGCTTGCTCAAATTCAAGTAGATAAGTCAGTAGGTTTTTTGAAAATATTTTATGAAGTGATGAGAAACTTTTTAAAATGAAGTGTAATGAAGAAAATTAAGCTTAACCTGTCCTATAGTTTGCTGGTCACATGGGATAAGCTTTTTTAATAAGTGAATGCCCGTATGTTATGGTTTTATTGTCCCATATGATTCTAGGGGGGTAATTTAGTGAGTAAATTGCTTATAGTGTTTATTTGTTATTATCTTAGTTTTAGTCGTTGTGCCATTTTTGATATTTTGCTAATGCATCTGGGTAAATGCTGAACCATTTTGTATGTTTACCCCACTACTTGCTGTAATGTGTTCTCTCTAAAGTCATTAAGTGCCTCTCTCTCTCTCTCTCTCTCTCTCTCTCTCTCTCTCCACATATGCATTATTTTTCTGTGCTCTGGAAGTTAAACTTCTCTCATTTGTCTGTATTGACCCCTTTCATGCATTTGTCTTCTCTTTAAAGGGTCCAGTGGAACTCGAAAAATGACTTTACAGGAGGTACGTTTTGAATAAATAATGTATTTATTTAATTTTAATGTATTTATTTTAATGGATCTACTATACCAGATTTAAAATAAGATTAACATAATTCTGTTATTTTTTTAGAATGATGAAATTTTGTAATCAAATTTAGTTTCTTTAAAAAATAAATGATAAAAAAAATATTTTATTATTATTAAAAACCATTATAATTGAATTTCCATTAAAATGTACGGTTTCTGCTTTTTTACTCCATATAAAGTGATAAAAGAAAAAGGTTAGGGTTTCAAATGTTTATGCTATAAAGGTGGCCTGCTGTTAAGACTTTTGTTAACTTTGTTAACATGTGGTTAAAGGGGTATGTGTTGCATGGTTTGATCCAGATAATATTTCAGGATTCAGGTTACAATCTCCACCTGACAGTAGCAAGACCAGTTTCTTAGAAAAACAATTTAATAATTTCCCCAGTGCCTTACTCTTAGTGCGATACAGAATGCTAATTTGCTAAGGAACCCACAATGTAGTCTAGTTCCTTCCCATATTCACTGAAAAGACTCAATATCAGTAATATGTGTCCCCCATTGAGTGAGGTTATGACCAACCAACCAAGTAATACATAAACACAGAAATAAATACATAAAGTAATGTATTAAAATGCATAAAAAATAGACATATTCCAGCATGACCATGCCAAAATTCAATGGGCCTGATGTGTGAAATAATGATTCAGGAAGCATAATGAATTTAGTCAGCCACTGCAATAAGTTTTTAGTACTATGCTGAATTGGAATTTCCAGTGTGATTGGACTCAAAATAAAAGTCATAAGTCTGTTTTAAAAAGTCCATCTAAACTCAAAGCTAAGGTTCATCAAATTTAAGTATGCAATTTCTTCATGTCAGTGAACCATAGTTAGAACTTTAAGTTTTTAGCAGTTCAACAGACTCTGTTAACCTTTGATATTTTTCTTTCTTTTCTCTAGGGTCCAGGTTCATCCCAGAGTATGAAAAAAACTATTGGTCACAGAGGGGTTGATCCCACAGGTGAAACTACGTACAAAAAGGTGAGTTTATGTTGATTTAGGGTGAAGATTGAAGCAATTTTGATTCGATGCATTCATTTTTCACATAGATGCATTCTAGCTGATTTGTAGTTTCTATAATACTGAGACCTGCCTCTCCAGCATCAACAACTTAAAATCAATGTTCTTTATCACAATATTTGTGTTAAGCAGGTGAACAAATGTACTTAATACAGTTGATGGTCAGTCATTTATAGTGCTACATTTACATTTAGTCATTTAGCAGATGCTTATCCAAAGCGACTTACAAATGAGAACATTACAAGTCAGAAGTTATGCAGAAAACCAACAACACTGTAACATCAAGTATGATTTTAGTCACATAGCATGCTTTTTTTTTATTGAATTATTCAAAGGTTGCAAATATGGTTAACATTTGGTAGAGTTAATGCTAATTTACTGTTTGATACATTTCATTTTTACACTTCTTTTTCTTGTAAATTTACAACATGTTTTTCTGATTTTCCCTATTCTCACTCCCTACCAGACAACATCCTCTGCACTAAAAGGAGCTATTCAACTAGGCATTACACATACAGTGGGAAGCCTGAGTCAGAAGGCAGAGAGAGATGTACTCATGCAAGACTTCTATGTAGTGGAGAGCATCTTCTTCCCCAGGTATGAGCATGATTTTTTTTTAGTGTGGGCATTTGGGAAGGGTTTTATGTTATGTGTAATGTGTAGTTCAATATAGTTAATTTCTGTATTCATGTGCTCTATACATTTCTGTTTTAACTTTTTATAGATAATAGGGTAGTTCCTTTCTTGCTTTGTTGAGAGTTAACAGTCACAATTTATGCTATATATTTTATAGAGTGCCTTACAGTTTTCCTCTAAACATATAGACATGTTTCTCATACAGTCATGAGTTTATACCTCATGGTCTATACATTTAGAAAGCATTTGTATAAGGAATTGTCATTCTGATATATTATGATCTATTAGTAGCAGTTGCAAAGACAATAGTTATTTTCGAATAAACCATTACTCTGGTATTATTAAATAAAATGACACCATTTAAAACGTCTTATGTGTCACTCCCAATAAGTATGCTTCTAGGTGTGTTTTAATGTAAGGTTTGCATTTTGGATATTTTACTATTCTAATGCACTGACACTGCTCAAGTTAAAATAGAGTGGTAATGTGCAGACTTGTTAAAATTTAGCAGTATTCGCAAATATCTTTTCTGTACATCATTGTAAATGCATAAATTTTTTTAAGGTGATTCAGTCTGGAATGTATTGGGTAGGGTTTAATTGTAATCGCAATGAAAGAGGCCAGGCAGACTGAAGATGCCATTTACTGGGTTGATTTCTACAGTTTCCACCCAGGTAATTATTGGGTTTGCTCTTTAATAAGAATGAAAAGCCCATACATCAGTAGGGAGGATGTACTGACTTCTGAATAACTTAAATGAAAACAAAAGCTAACAAAGAACCTGCAGGAGGAGCATCAATGTGACTTGAGCATATGAGCGAAATCTCTCCATATTTTAAGGATTCAGCAATGAAGCTGATATTGGTTGCTTATGCTGGTAATGCAGTTTGTAGTAGTTTATAGTTTTAGTAGCCTTTATTTTTATCTGTCAAGTATTAACTCTATCAACTATGTATTTAACACCATAGTTACCAGAATTGATACCAGAATTGATATTCAGAGTGTTATTTTAGTCACATCATTTGTTAAAAGGTAAGAACCAAACATCTAAGCTTGAATAAGATACTGCAGACACAATAAGAACTTTATTTGGTAAAATAAAAAAAATCCAAATGGCAATTAAACAACCAGATCGATAAATTTCTTTCTTTGGTTAATCTTTAATATATAATTGTCTTCTATTTGTTTCAGTGAGGGCAGTAACTTGACTCCTGCACATCACCATGGTGACTTCAGGTTTAAGACCTACGCTCCAATTGCATTTCGTTACTTCAGAGAACTTTTTGGGATACGACCCGATGACTACCTGGTCAGCTAAAATCTAATACTGTACCCCATCCTGTACTATACCCCACCTGATAAAAAATATTTAATATTTTGACTATTAATTGTGTGTGTGTGTGTTTCATCTGCAGTACTCCCTGTGTAATGATCCGCTTATAGAACTTTCTAATTCAGGAGCGAGTGGTTCTGTTTTCTACGTGTCTAGTGATGATGAGTTTATTATTAAAACTGTGCAGCACAAAGAAGCCGAGTTTCTGCAGAAACTACTGCCTGGATACTTCATGGTACTCCATTATTTAATACGAAATAAATGTGTGTTTATTCATTTATTTTGTTTTCCACATTGCATGGATTACCTGACTATATTGCTTCCATTGGCTTGTTTTTTGGTTTACTAGAACTTGAACCAGAACAAACGCACCCTGCTGCCCAAATTCTATGGGCTGTACTGTGTGCAGGCGGGAGGAAAGAACATTCGTATTGTGGTAATGAACAACCTCCTGCCACGCTCGGTACCCATGCATCTTAAATATGACCTTAAGGGCTCCACTTACAAGCGCCGTGCCTCACCTAAAGAGAGAGAGAAAAAGGCACCCACATACAAAGATTTGGATTTTATCCAGGACATGCCTGAAGGTATCCAACTTGAGCCAGACAACTACAGTGCTCTGAGTAAGACCATCCAGCGGGACTGTCTGGTAAGTGTGATTTTGTTATTAGCAGTTACATTGCTGTAAGTGGGAAGCATTGTCATTTTTATGTTTGTGGTGTGTTTTCTAGTTGCTGCAAAGTTTTAAGATTATGGACTACAGTTTATTGGTCGGGATCCACAATGTGGATCAGGCATGTCGAGAGCGCCTGGGGGTTGGAGATAGCTGTCGACCAGTGGATGGGACAGTCACTCCTGATCAGAAGAGGCCACAAACACAGAAAGCCCTTTACAGCACTGCCATGGAATCCATTCAGGGAGAAGCACGAGGGAAGGGCGCAATGGACAGTGAAGACCAGTGAGTTCATATTCTTAATTTCTACTGCTTGGTAAAGTTTGGCATGTACACATGTAAAGAACTTGACAAACAATAATATTGTGTTTAATCATAAATGTTTATTGATTTTAATAGAATAAAAATAATTGTTGAATCTTACAAATTCCTGATCTGGGAAATGTTTTTTATTCTTCAGTATAAAGTATAAGTGTAACATCACAAATCCCAAGGTGTTAATTTAAAGTGTGGTTGTTGTCACTGATCAGATCAATACTCTTAAATGTTAATAGAAAAATTGGTTACCATAATTACTTAATGCCTATTAATTAAAACCTTTTTTGGTATTTTTTTTTTTTATTGGTATTCACTATTTCTCATTACCCTTACTTATTATACTATTATAGTTTAATTTAAAAGAATAATAAACCCTTCAATTGATTTTTAATACACCAAAAAACAAATCATGTCTGAGATCTGTATGTCACAGATAATAAAGTGCTAATACAGTATGTTATTTGAATTCCTTTTATTTACTTAACTATAGACTAGATAGAATAAAGCAAATCACATCCTGTTAATTAATGCCACAAAAGATGCCAGACATGACTTGATTGTAGCTTAAATACTTTAGAATTAATTTTTGTTGCATTATTGTCTGTCCACAAAAACACAGAAGATTCATTATATAATACATTTTCCTATTTAGGTGGGGCGGTATCCCAGCTCGAAACAATAAAGGAGACAGATTGCTGGTATACATGGGTATTATTGACATTCTACAGTCATACAGGTAACTTCACATTTTAAGAATATTGAGAATAATGAGTTTTAATATGGAACATGTACTGTGAAAGCAAATCTTTGCCAAAGTTTGACACAGCTTGTTTTTATTTAATTTGTGTAGATTCATTAAAAAAATAGAGCATTCCTGGAAAGCATTGGTTCATGATGGGGTACGTTTGTGATTACATTTGGTCTCTGTAATTAATCTCTGACATGTCAGGTGATTTATTAAATGTTTTTATATTGTTAAGAAAAAAAAGGCTTTTTTATAACAAGTGCTTTTTTTAACCTTTTATTTTAATAAACTTTGTTGCCTCTTTCAACCAGGACACGGTGTCAGTCCACAGACCAAGCTTCTATGCTGAGCGATTTCAGCGGTTCATGTGCAACACGGTGTTTAGGAAAGCAAGTAAGTTCTTATTGTGGTAGAAGGATTTTTTTTAAACATTTTGCAGGCATTAAACTGCAGCTGGTAGTGTATATTCTTTCATTTTTAAGTTTAACAATTATTTATTAAATCTACATATTTTATCTGGAAAATGAAGGAGCAGACAGTTTTACATTAATGTTACAAAAGATTTCACCACCTTTTATACAAATAATGTGGCATACAATGGGATATCCAAGCTGGAAATTGTACATGAAATATCATTCCTACAACAAAGATCATAGACAGATCAAGTGATTCTCTCTGAGTGGTATGTTGGCTACAATGTATTTTGACAGTTAAATGTAATATAAATGAATTACTAGATGTGCCATATACCTGTTGATTGAATTTCCTAAATACACGTTTCCAACAATATTTACAGATACTGAGATCACTAACAGAAGTATTTAAACAAAGAAATATATCCACCCTCAACCAAATAATGGTGTTAAATTCCAAACAAAGCTGATATTTGGCACAACAAACAACCTATGACTTGTCACAACAGATGCTCATAAAGCTGAATTAAAAAACTGCTTATACTCTGTTTCTTTTGCTGTTGGATCTTGGACCTAGTTTTTGTTTTACAAGAAAGATTACAACTAAATTTTCTAAAGCTTACAACAGTCACCAATCAGTAGGAATTTTAGGCCGTTGTTGTGAATGGCTTCAGCACATCTGCGGCCACAGGACATTCCTTGTTTATATACATATCTAATTATAGGTGTACATAAAAGCATAGAAACTGTGCATCAAATTGTGCCAGGTGTTTACACTATCAACCTGTAACAGCAACAGTCAAAGAAAAAATTGAGTGAAATTATTTTTCCAGGAAGCAAGATGGAGAATGTGCTTCTTGCTTGTACTAGGATCATACAATTACACATCAGGAAAAAAAATGTTTGTACATACAAGTGTATGTAAAGCATTAGAGTGGTTCACTGTTTAGCATTTTTTTTCAGGTTTAATTCATTTGTGTTGAGACCCATGTTCTACCCATGCCTATGTCAAAGTTTTAATTACCTCTCATTCATCAGAGTAAATTGGGATTTTTATAAATGATTGACTCATTTGTTAGGCTTGTGTTTTTCCACCTGTGTAAGATTGTCAAGCTGCAATATGCATTTTTTCTTTAATGATTCAAAGTCATTAATTCAGGCTTTAAAGTGTAACTCACTTTCCATCAAATATACCAGTATATCACTGCATAAACTAACACAATTTATGTTCTGACAAGAATTAAAAAAGATATCTTATCCTATTCGACTCTTATCATCAAAAATGGCTCCCAGTTAAATATAAATTTCTCAATGTGTCCCATGTCACCTGGCTCCAGCGTACCTGACTAAATAGTTTTATTATCCAGTTCATAAACGGTATTTACAAGCAGCAGGTTTGTTAATCTTATTGTAATACTAAATGTCTCTACATAAAACTACTTTTGTCATTGAGCTTGTCTTTTCAAGGTCCATTTCAAATTTAGCAATCTGTATATAAACTTTATAACTGTTTTGGTAAATTACCTTTGATTTCTGTAAAAGATTATTTGACATGCTTTATTTATTTGTGATTTGTACAATTAGTTGTATCTGTTGAAGGTTAGTAATGATATAAAACTTCTGTTTCTAGTGAAGTCATCACCATCAAAAAAGAGCCGTACTGGTTGTCAAAATGTCTCCAGAAGACTGGCAATGGGCACTACTCCCTCGAATGCTCAATTTAGCAGCCATAATCTTCCAGATCCACGCCTTGTTTACCATCCTCACCTTAGTGAGTCTGACCCAGATGCAAAGACTGGTGAGACACCGTATAATGGAAAAGAGTTGTTTGGTGATTTACTGCAGATAAGTTGCCCCTCAGTATGTATGTGCATAAGTGTTTGCAGTACATAATTTTTAATGCTTACAGACATGCAGTCAGGCAGACCAGACCTCCTGCCAAGGATCCCTCCCCTGGCTGGAACCTCAAGTGAACTTCTAACTAGTGACTTGCCAAACTCCTCAGTGCCTTCCTTAAGGTAAATAATGCATTTTTTTTATTTATTTGCTGTTTGATTGATTGTATTTGTTCTATTTTGCTCTTATAAGTATGTGTGATTATTATTATTATTTTTTTTATAAAGGTCAGTTGGAGTGGAGGTGCACAAATCGGCAAGCACAGAGCCTGATCACAGCAACCTACTTGGGTAAAACTGTGTATTTGGTTTTCACAAGTTTGGTCCATTGACAGTATTTATTACAAATGTTTCATCGTAATTAATATTTGTCACATCACTCCCCCCCCCCCCCTAGTCCTGGAGCTGAGGTTTCAGATGAGGAAGTGGATCATGAAGATGCTATTTCACTCGACGATATCATCCCAGAGACCAACATTTAATTTGTAAGTTTCTTCATTATATATTATACAGGTTATATCTTATTTGTTAGAGAGTTTATGCTCTTCAGCATTTGTGTGTTCATTGTTTTTTTTTTTTTTTGATAGACATATGATATAAAATGAATACACTGTATTTTTCTTTTATTTTAAGTAGTTGCTTTTATAAATTATGTGAACATTCATTTTAGCTTGAGTAGTTAATTTAAAACTATACACACAAATACTTTAGCCCATTCTTGATAAGTGACACTTTTTATTTCAGTTGTCTTAAAGATTATGTAATTAAAGACATGTTGTTGAGTTTTTTTTTTTTTGCATGTCAAATTTAATTTTAATTCTAAAATGTTTAATAACACAAATTCATTGTTTACTTTGCAGTAAAAGGCCTGGCCTACAGAAAGAGGATTGATAAAATTACCAAACCACAAATCACCTGAAAAACTAGCCTTTTTGTTTGCATAAGGATGAGAAGTATCTAAAATTCCAGACATTTGAACGGACTGCCCTGTGTTTAAATACAAAAGACTGTGAGTGTCCCATTTTCCACCCATCACAGAGTATGCTGCTAAACCTTTAAATGTTAACCAAAATTCACATTGTAAAGCTTCGGTTAACTTTCAGATACAAACTTCTCACAACGGAAGGTTTTTACTTCCCTTGTTTTCAACTTTATACACACATTTTGTTATTTTCTACGAAACTAGAAAAAGCAAACAGGTTGTTCACTTTTGAAATTAATTTCATATTTTTTTTGAAGAATTGAAATTACCATATTCAGAAGTGATGATTCCTGTTATTTAGCACATATTAGAAAAATCACTTATTGCGGCAGATAAGATAACTGGTGTAAATTAAAACCAGCTTTCATTATATCAATCCGGACAGAATGAATGTCTATTTAGAAAGTTGTCCTCCTTCAATAAATAAGGAGTTAACATCTAAATTTTAAAAACAGCTGATGTGTGCAGTGTGACTCCAGGTTTGTGTGTCATTATGTCTACTTTAAACCGGACTCTAGTATTTCTGAATTTTTAAGGTCAATCAAGTTTGCTTTGCCTTTTGATTCTCTTTAAGTTACAGTAATGTACAGTAAATGTTTTTTTTTTTTTTTTGACTAGAGCATTTAACGTTCCCACCTATTTTTATTTGTTTCAGTGTATGCTCTGTGTGTGTGTTCTATGTTTATTATAGTTATTATTTAAATGTCAATATTTTGCCTTCTCCAAATGTGTGTTATGTAGGTGGATGGCATTTTTTAAAAGCCTTTTCTGTCAAATCATGAATGTTTCTGATTTCAGTGCATCAGTGAGTCAGCATTTTTTTTCTAAAAGAAAGACAAATTTCATTTTAACTATCCGACTTAATGCCAGTGGCCTTCAGCTTATTGATGTGCTGTATTTTGTATCTAGTTTTGTACATATTTCCTTATTTTAGTGTGTTTCAATATGGATACTAAAAACTAACATGCTTTGTTAAAGCAGTATATATTCTCCAAACTAACAAATGAATGAAATGATTTGTTTATATGTACTGTTATGACTTTACGCATGCCTTGCATCTGCTCAATTACTGATCGTCATTATGGAAACCTGCTTATTTCTGCTGGATACAGAAATGACCTGTATTATGCAAGTGACCATTTTAGGGGGATGCTGAAGAGTGATTTAGTTATTTACCTCATCTGAAAATACAGCATTCTGCTAGTCATTGCTTTATGGTGAAGTTCTAGGCATTTCTGTTTTCTAGGCCTTGCATACAAATTTTCTAGAAACACATACTTGGTAAATCACTAAGTTGTTTGTTTTCCACAATTTGTAGAGCGTTACTTTGCACAAAGGTGTGAAAGGTGTTCTGGCTTGAGCTTATTTGGATGGGGCATGGGTAAAAAGAGCCCCCCAGTGCTTATGCTTCTTACTATCACGGTGTAAATACTAATATTAATACCTGTAAGTGTGATGCGGCTGATAAAATCTGTAACATAGAAGCATTGCATTCTACTGTGTTGATCTTTAGGTAATGATGTCAGTTAGGACCAAACAATTAATCTGAAATCTAGTGTTTCTGCAGTGCTGAGCAGGACTAAGCAAGTGCCAATAGCTGCAGATGTGTGGGGGCGGTCACACACTTGCTGTACTGTATAGACTTGGGTAAGGCAGATAAAAACATTGGACTGGTTTTGATCACTTAGATGTCCTGGACGTATTCTAAAATGAGACACTGCCCCCTCATTCATTTTTTTATTCATCTTTTATTCAAATTTTATCTTTTTTTTCTCAAGATGCTAATAAAACATATTTCTGAAACATTGTACATTCAGAAGTGGCAAAAAGAAAAAAAAGACAAGTGTTATTGAATCAAGAACTACTTATTAATTACATGATATGGACAAAAGTATTGGAATGCCTACACTTCCTTTCAAAGTTGGTCCCATCATTGTAGCTACAGCAGCCTCCTCTCTTCTACAAGATTCTGATGCATCTATATGGGAATTGTTTATTCTTCCTGAAAAGCATTTGTGAGCTTAGACACTGATGTTGGATGAGAGGACCTGACTCTTACTCCGTATGGTTTAAACTCTGGTACTGTTTGGACCAGGCCTGTTCTTCTACAGAAGACGTGCGCAACTCAGACTTGCCCAACTCAAGCCTTTACGGACATTTCAAGTCTTTTTTTAAACTGTACTCACGGCAGCCCACAGTTCTCCAAAATGTCTAGGTGCTTAATTTGCATGCTTACTTGCTCAATATGAACACCCAGCAGTTTTAAATTCTGGATTTATTGTATTTGTTCAATCTGAATGATCAGGTTTCTAAAGTTTTGATAGATAAACACTGTTTTCGTTCTTCCTCTCTTCAATTTCCTTCTGGTGTTTAAACAAATGTGTTTATGTAGTTCCTCAAAACTAATAAAATGCCAAAACCCTGCAATTTATTGTATGTAATTGTTACCTGGCATTAATGTAAAACCTTAAAGAGCAAGTAATATGTTTCTAGATTATCCCTTTCCAGTAAACACGAATGTTAAGGAAGGCTGTTGCTCCTTATTACTGTGTTTATGTTCAGGTTTATAGCCAGACAATACAGTTAAACCTATTCATTCTTATTATTATTAAAAGGCTGGATTTGTACAGGAGTTTAAAACGAGCAAATTTGTACCCAGGGTTATTTACACAGCATGTTTGTGTTTTACTGTGTAAATAAACCACACTGTTCACCGAAAGTGTAAATCCAGTGTTTAAGGCACCACCTTACTGATCTCTGATCACAACACTGAGTGTGTAAGTCTTAGCACCTGCCACCAAACTTTTACATTTCTTTTTTTTTTATTTTTTATTTTTATTACACACAGGGTCTTTGTCTGTTTTTCCCGAGCCCATATACAATAAATGCACAACAGACACATCAGTCTTGCACAAGTCAATTGATTTGTATGCTGGAAAAAAAGACACTACCAATGCATCTAAAAAATTGCAATAAGAAATTGTCAACTGGAGTTCGCAGTTTGTGTTTATTTAAAACGAAAAAACATTTTGTACTTTGTTAGAATTTTAATATTCTATGTATCATGAATAATTGTATGTTATATTGTAAAGCAAAAGAATGATTTTGGAAATACATTTCTGGCAAAAGTTTGACACTATACACTGTTTAATTATTAATAACTCGGTTCTTAAAAACTCATTTTTTAAACACTGATTCTGTGGTGGTTACATGAGTAAACGGCTACCATACATGCTTTTGTACTTAGCTTGTGTATATTTATGATGTATATAAGCACAAAATGCCTTCACATTGATGTCATGTCTACTATTGTTTCTTATTTTTATTGAGCAAATTTCCCCCCTTCTGTCTTTGGCATTTTAAAAAGGCTAATTAAACTTTTCTGAAGACTGTTTATTCTGTTATTTTTATTTAATGTTATAAAAGCCATCATTATTCTTGTCACAGCTTGATTAAACTAATTTTGCTATCAGTTTATACAGGAACCAAAACAGTTTTTTCTGTGAGGAAGTATTCACATGAATGTAATTACTGTTTACAGTGTTGTATTTGTTGCAAAAGCGTTTTTTTTACAGGTACACACCTGAAAACACTAAACAAATTGATAAACTAAAACTCACAGTGGGCGGTACAGTGGTTAGCACGTTTGCCTCTCAGTGCTAGGGATTCCCAGTTCGAATCCCCATCTGGGTGGAGTTTCCATGTTCTCCCCGTGTCCGCGTGGGTTTCCTCCGGGTTCTCCGGTTTCCTCCCACAATCCAAAAACATGGATCAAGTCAATTGAATTCTCCAAATTGCCCCATATAGAGTGTGTCTGTGTGAGTAAGTGTGTTCCCAGCGATGGATTGGCGCCCTGCCTGGGTCTATCTGCCCAGCGCCCGAAGACGTTCTCCCCTGGATGGGCATGGAGAACCCCACCGCGACCCTACTAGAGGAGATAATGAATGAATGTTTTTGAGTGCTGAGAGTAAATCAGATGCCCCTGAACATTGAATTTGGGTCACAGTATATGATGTGTAAGCATGGTGATGCAGAACTAAAAGTAGTTTCCTACTTTTACTTTTAATTCCTACATTTTTAAATATGTTCTTTATTATGCAATTTTATTATGTGCAAAATATGCCACCCTCCTGCCTTAAACAGCCAAAGTCTTCCACAGAATGAAAGAAATTAAAATCCTCACTGCTATTATTTTAAACACATCCTTTCAATGAACAATTTAATTACTTGGAATAAGAAGTAAGTATGTCCTTTGTTGGATTTTTTAATCACTATACTACAGTTACAAAAAAAAAAAAAAAACACTTCTAGCCGGGGGGACTGCTTGCTACAGCAAGGGACTGGCAACTACTGGTCGACCTTGTCAGACGGTTATGATTCCCAGACATAATTGTAGCAACAACAATAAGACCAAAAATGGTCTTGATTTCTGGGTCAACCGGGTCTACTTGAGCCGACTGTCCCCTGGGAAGAACGGATGGAGGAAGCGCAAGCTAGAAAGAAGTCAAAGTATGCTGACCTAATGGCTGAGTGTAGTAGGAATGGGTGGAAGTCCTATTGTGAACCCATAAAAGTGGGCTGCGGGGGGTTTTCAGGCCAGTTTTTACACCGAGCCCTGGGACTCCTAGGAATCTGTGAACTGCAGAGGGCCATAAAGAACATCATGGAAGCTGCTGGAAAGGCTTCACGTTGGCTCTGGTTAAGGAGGGGGATGCGTGACGCAATGCGCTACCTGGACACAGGCCTGATCACCCAGGTGAGAGTGTCTGATGTAAGACCCTGCGACCCCATTTACATCACTGAAGATGTGTCCAGGTTACACTGTAGGTGTATCCAGTACTAATTAGGATAATGATGTATGTTTAGTGCCATAGTGCCATCTAGTGGTAAGGTTGCAGAATACAAGCACTCGTCGATGAAAAATTACACCCATTTACAACATTAAAATGAACATGTTGACTCTCTCGCTCTCTCTCTCTCTCTCTCTCGCTATATATATACTTTTTTTAAGGTCATCACGAATATATGTATACCCAAGTCAATGTATTATAAAAAAAACCCGATAACAATTGACATAAGTAACCTTTAAAAACAGACTCAAACTTAAACTAATTCACACATACTAATCAGGTCTGCAACAAACACACGTATATCAAACAACAGTTTTTTATTTTGTTTTAATTACTCACATGGAAAAATGTTATCTGTCAAATGTACAACACATGCAATGAAGTAACAGGGAAAATCATAAACTTATATTATTATACTGTTTCAAAACCATAAGCATCACAAACATGACCAAGTTATTTTACATTTACATTTATACTTTCAGTTTTAAACTTTCAGAAACAGAATTCCACTATGTGGCCACTGAGGAATTTTGAAGATGCTGTTTGTACAGCACATGGAAACAGACAAATGAACTTTTATAAATAATGTATCATGGACCAATATTTAGGTAATTAACTGTCCATGTAGTGACAACATGGAGGAGACATGATTATTTGTTCCGGCCATCCTATTTACATATAACAATAAACAAAAGATTTCATTCATACCATGACCTGTAGGATCTTAAATGGAGGTAAAATCTACATAAAACTCAGCCTAAAGTGATGAGGAAAAAAACACAGTACTTTCTATATAAGCCATTTCACATGAGTGAAGAAGGAACCTGCCTGAAGAGATATCATACCACAACCAAGAAGTTCTGAGCTTAACCCAGAAACTAGCTCCAAGACACTTGAGCAAATCTCTTAATGGTATGGTAATGTTTAAAAGCTAAATAAATGAACTGATTAAAGTAAAAACTGTTCAGAAGTGTATGCACTAGTCATGTAACAAATCACTATTTTCTAGTTCCAACTCAAAAGATTGCTTTTACTTTTCATCCAGCCAGCAAGAATTGAATAAAACATTTATAACACTAAGGTCATCCTTAAGCAAATATCTATTTACAAATCAACTTGTAATAATTCAGTTCAACTGATACTTACACCCATACACACAATCTCACAAAGTTCATACTGTCTGTGATGTGTATTCACAGTTGTCCAATGTTCTCCATCCCAATAACCTAATAATAAGACAAACAATTACAAACAGTTTAGAAAATATTTGACATTTCGTTGTATCGGTCTAAATTATATATATTTTTATATATAGCTTTTGGGCATTTATGCATTTAATCAGTCAATCATCTGACAGCAGTGTAAATGCAGGGTAAATCATGTTGCTGTGAACAGCAGCCTTAAGTCATTTAAACATAAACCATCAGCATAAGGAACATTTTGATTTTAGTGATTTTGATATTGGTAGGATTGTTGTGTCAGACCAGCTCTTTGAACTTGTTATTTGTAAATTTTCTATTATTCAGACACAAGCAAAAGTTTATGCACAGCAGTCGAATTCCATCACATTTTATTGCAAATTTCTTGTGTATTTACTGAATGTAATATAGTGGAAAATTTGCACCTAAGATCTGACCAATACAAAATTGATAAATTGATACATTAACATAGTGTTCTAAAATGTTTAACCATGTGTTGCGTTACATTGAGATTAAAAGATATGCAATTCAAATAGTTTCTCATTTTTACACAATGTTGTATACGTACCTATTTCAATGCTTGATATAAAAACAGTATGGACAAAATCAGTGTAACCAGCACCATCCAGTAATATTCCCCTGCTAATTAAAAAAAGAAAAAAACATTTAGAAATCTGTCAAAAACAAACATACATAAAGTGATCTATTTTGTCTGCTGTGCTTACACACAGAGGAATTTGTCCTCCACATTTAACCCATTTGCGCTGTGACCCACACTTATACACACACTGAATGAAGTGAGCACGCATGCCTAGAACAGTGTGCAGCCCTATAATACAGCACCCAGAAATTGGAGTTAGCTGTCTTGCCCATGGGCACTTCAGCCATAGTACTTGGTGGGACCAGAAATCGAACCGGGAACCTTCAGGTCACCAGCCTGATTCCTTAACCACAAGCCTATATCCTTCTTCTATTTAGGATAGTGGGATTTATGATTAAGGTCTTTACAAAATGAATTGAAGTACATGTGGTGTCCCCACAATGCACTGCATAAATGTGTGTGTGTGTGTGTGTGTGTTTGGGTTAGTCTAGTCTTACTGAAAGATTTTTCACTCATTAATAATAAATACATTTTCAGACAAGTTTATAAGTGAAGGTTCCACAATTACCAGTTTAACTGTTAGTAGGTGAGTTCATAAATTTAAATATATAAAATAAAGTATTAATAAATAATGTAAGCAGAGATCGTCGTCATTGATTATTTTGTGCCAAACTTTGAAAGAGAAATGTCAGTCAGTTTAAAAACTAATTCAGTGTATTATCATTAAGAATAAAGATCTGTCATCAGAGTTTATCATATTATAAAAACATTCAGAAAAACACAAAAATCTGTTCATGCTCTGTCCATAACTGCCTACATTATCTGTGAAGAGAAATGGCTGAACTTTGAATACTGGTGCTCAGTTTAAATCTTTTTTTTTTCATGTATAGATTTATTTAGTATCCTGCTTACATCTTTAAACAACACAATTTAAATAATGACAATGTTAGTCTTACAGATAACAGAACTATATAAATGAATAGCATATTGATACAGGCCTTCAAAAAAATTCAAACATGTGAAGCTGACCTGGCTCAGGTGCGAGTAGCGTCTGTGTGACATTATTGGGAGTTGGAAGAGCAGCGTGAGAGACCATACAGGTGAAAACAGTGCCAGGGGGGTGTTCAGAATGGCGAATGATAAGGAAGGATGAAAGGGAAAATGTTCCATCTCTGTGCTGCCGATGACTGGAGAGAGAACTTTTCTTTGTTAGTGAGATGCTCTCTGTCTGTGAGGGGGACTGAGAAAACCACTCCACCTACAAAAGTACAAACTTAAATCATAACTAACTAATTTCTGTGAGTAAACCAATAGTCAGTTACTCTGTCAAGACTTTTTCAGAATTAAAAAACTAACTACTTTTAACACACTTCATCAGTTATTGGCTATATGATTATAAAAAGAAGAAATACTAAACTGGGCAATTATAAACAAAAACAATAAAATAAAATCTGTGAAATCCCTCATGAAGCCATTTGAACACTCAGATTAATATTATTTCGAAAGAAAGTTTTTTTAATCAGTACAAAACAGCAAAAAGTTTTTACATGCACTGTCTAATAATGTAGATTAGTTTTATTTACCAAGAACTTATAGATGCACTTTATATTTCTACAGTCACAGACTGCAGTTCATCTGTTTGCATACAATCTTTATTATGTTTTCTAATAATGAAAACCACCACAGGACCACTACTAAGTGGAACTGATAAAAAGACAATGAGCATAAAATCAAAGAAATATACCTGATAACATGTGTGTGTGTGTGTGTGTGTGTGTGTGTGTGTGTGTGTGTGTGTTTCAGACCTTTACATCTAGAGGGTAGTAATGATCACAGTGACAGCTGAGTTTCTGGGGTGACTCATCATTAAATATTAATTCCTTTTCAGATATAAAAACTGTTGGAGGTTCTGAGAAAGACAAAAATAGCATATAAACAGATGGTAAACATTCATTAATTAAGCTAAAATAAAGTACATTCTTATATAACAAATTAAGGGCAAAAACATTATTTTTCTTGAATTCGAAAGTCTGATTATAAACTTACGTATGATGTGCAGCTGTATAATCTGCTGGGTATGAAAGGGTCCAGAGGTAACAGTACAGATGTAAGCACCCTCATCTGAAACCTTTAACTTCTTTAAAGTGAGGGATGCATTTCCATCTCTAATCAACAGGTCAGAGTCAGCACTTGCTCCCTCTCGCTCTATTTGCACTGTCAGAAGAAAACGTACATTTTGAATAAATAAACATTTAAAAAACACTTTTATAATTTATTCATTCATTCATTATCTCCCGCTTTATCCTCTATTAGGGTCGCGGCGGGGTTCCCCATGCCCATCCAGGGGAGAACGCCTCGGGTGCTGGGCAGATACAACCAGGACAGGGCGCCAATCCATCGCTGGGCACACACTCACTCACACAGACACACTCTATATGGGGCAATTTGGAGAATTCAATTGACTTGATCACGAGGAGAACATGGAAACTCCACCCAGATGGGGATTCGAACCGGGAATCCCTAGTGCTGAGAGGCGAACGTGCTAAACACTAAGCCACCATGCCGCACTTTTATAATTATATTTATAAATTATATTTATATATATATATATATATATATATATATATATATATATATATATATAATTATATAATTATATATATTTATAATTAATTTACATGTACTCATAGCGAATCACTAGCAAACTGTGTGTGCAAAAAAATCGCAAAAATAAAAACATTAATGAAATGATGAGGAAAGCCTAAGAGCTGTCAGAATCCTCGCTGTGGTTGGAATATAGCAGTTGTGGCAAAGGTAGATTATAGTAGTTGTGTTCATGTAAAAATATTGTGTATAAGGGATTAGAGTAACTGTGGCAAGTGTTGTTTTGCTGAAGCAAATTAAGTTAAGTTATTTATATAGCATTTTTTACAACAACACATGTCTCAAAGCAACTTTACAGTGTTTCAAAGCTGAACCGCCAAAGAGCAAGTAAAAGTGAGAGTGGCAAGGAAAATTCCCTGGTGTTTGTTGTTGGAAGAAACCTTGTAAAGACCGTGGCACAGTGAGGGACTGATCCTCATTCAGCGGCTGGTAAACTACTAAGGATCATAATAGTTGAAGCAACTGTTCTTTATGAGGGATTATGGTAGTTGTTGCAACCACTGATTATATGAAGGATTATACTAGTTGGCTGGCAACTGTCGTTCCTATAGAAACAAAGTAAGTATACAATTTAAATCATATACATTTTGTATATTTCAACACAGTATGATTAAAATCTTTTAAAGTCTTTCAGGATTTGTAGATTTTTAGCACATTTGTTATGGGTTACGGCGGCACGGTGGCTTAGTGGTTAGCACGTTCGCCTCTCAGCGCTAGGGATTCCCGGTTCGAATCCCCATCTGGGTGGAGTTTCCATGTTCTCCCCGTGTCTGCGTGGGTTTCCTCCGGGTTCTCCGGTTTCCTCCCACAGTCCAAAAACATGGATCAAGTTAATTGAGTTCTCTAAATTGCCCCATATAGAGTGTGTCTGTGTGTGTGAGTGAGTGAGCCCAGCGATGGATTGGCGCCCTGTCCTGGGTCTATCTGCCCAGCGCCCGAGACGTTCTCCCCTGGATGGGCATGGGGAACCCCACCGCGACCCTAATAGAGGATAAAGCGGGAGATAATGAATGAATGAATGTTATGGGTTACATGTCCTGTCATCACATCACAGAACTCCAGAAGGGATAGAACCGACATAACACTGCAAACTTGACCTTTCACACCCAAATGTAGTCAGTTTTGTGAGTTCAAGTAAAAAAAACCTGCATTAAAAATAAATCACTCACTGCATTCATGCTCTATGCTTTTAAGCAAATAGAATGGATGATAGTTGACAGTTTGTTTTTAGTGGTTTAGGACAGCATCCAAACAGCACCAATGGCTATTTTTAGACAGGAACAATCAAGGGGTACAGTTCAGTCATAGAAGACTGGACAATATTATGTCTCACAGGCACAGGAAATACTGTACATGTAGACTCCACACAGAAAGGCTCTTTGTCTGTGCAATGAAACTCAGAATGTTCTTGCTGTGTGGTAGAAGCAGAAACCAATGCATCAACATGGAGCCCCATAAGGTCACAGTGACATTGACTTGATGTCAGAAATTTTTACTACAAATCAGGAAAAGATTGATTTAGAAGATAATCCCTCAACGCACTAAGTTGGACAGAGGCACAGTATTACTTCAATTTTTGAAGACCTGTTGGTAACAGTGCATCACAACTATATTTTTCATATTCTTTCTGCTTATTTATAAAATCAGAATCAGAATACTTTATTGATCCCTGAAATGCAGAACTGTAATGGGCTGCATACACTTCTCACACAGGCGCACACATGAAAAAAATGTCATATTTTACTTACTCTGCATGCCTTTCCCAGTCTCCTCCCCCTCAGATCTCATATTAAGAATAGATTTTCCATGTCCTCTATGCTGCCAGCGCCACTCAAGTTCCAAGTTCTCCTTCACAAGGCTGTCCCTTTGCTTAAAACCACAATCTAAGACAGCATCAGCTCCTATAGGGGCCAGTAGGGATGGTGAACGTGTAAAAACCACAAACACAGCTATAGGAAAAAGAATCACACACAAAAAAAAATCATTATTAAGAAATCTTTTAGTTTCATTAACATATAAGAAATAATAGGAGCAATGTAAGAACAGCACACTGGATTAAGAGCTGTAAATGATAAAATAAAGTGATAAAGTGATCTATTTTGCCTACTGTGCTAACACACAGAGGAATTTGTCCTCCACATTTAACCATGCAGTAGCACACACATATACACACACTGAGTGAAGTGAGCACACATGCCCAGAGTGGCGGACATTCCTGTACATGGCGCCTGGGGAGCAAGTGGGGTTAGGTGCCTTGCTCAAAGCCACTTCAGTCATCATCCTTGGTGGGACCAGGAATAAAACCAGGGACTTTGAAATTGCAAGGCTGGTTCCTTAACCACAAGCCTACGAGTGCCCCTGATTACAAAACTGTATTAATATACCATACTGGCATGACATTTTTAAAGTATGTAGAAGTAAACTGTAAATTTTATACAAACAGATACTACATCTGTTATAGTTGTATACTTATACTAAGTATACAACTATAATTGATAAAGCATTCACCTTATTTGGGTAAATAACATAACAGAGGAGCATGAACAAACAGAGTGTTAATTAAAGATTATTTACAGTTTAATATATTATGAAAGGATCAGAATTTTTGGTGCATAAATGCCAAGGGTGGGAGACAGTGCTAAACGTAAATAAGCACCAAAGCATCCTAAAATGTAAATAAATATATTATGCAAAGAAAATGCTTAGTCACTTTCTATTTTGCCATATCTTGTCATTTTATATGGATCAAAATTTTTGTGGAAATGTTTTTGCTGGTCAGACAAGTCCAGGTTTCAGCTTGTTTTGGGGAAATTAGGTAAGGTTCATTTAGTCTTAATGTCACAGTTTTACATCTACATCAATCATCTGCTCATATATTTTGGACAATTATACTGTAAATTTATAAATTGTATATCCATCCATCCATTATCTCCCGCTTTATCCTCTAGTTGGGTCGCGGTGGGGTTCCCCATTCCCATCCAGGTTTTTGGACTGTGGGAGGAAATCGGAGAACCCGGAGCAAACCCACGCAGACACGGGGAGAACATGTAAACTCGAACCAGGAATCCCTAGCACTGATAGGCGAACGCGCTAACCACTAAGCCACCGTGCCGTCCTAAATTGTATATCCTTATAAAAAAATTAATTGACACAGAAGCCTCTTTTAATTACCAGATCTTTGTATGTTACTTAAAGGTTTAATTAAATGAACAAATTCCATATTCATTCATTCATTATCTCCCGCTTTATCCTCTATTAGGGTCGCGGTGGGGTTTCCCATGCCCATCCAGGGGAGAACGTCTCAGGCGCTGGGCAGATAGACCAAGGACAGGGCGCCAATCCATCGCTGGGCACACACTCACTCACAGACACTCTCTATTTGGGGCAATTTTGAGAATTCAATTCACCTTGACCCATGCTTTTGGACTGTGGGAGAAAACCGGAGAACCCGGAGGAAACCCACACGGACACGGGGAGAACATGGAAACTCCACCCAGATGGGGATTCGAACCGGGAATCCCTAGCGCTGAGAGGCGAACGTGCTAATCACTAAGCCACCGTGCCGCCCCAAATTCCATATATAATTTTAAATTACATTTTTAGAATGTCTCACAACTTTTCTGGAATTTGGGTTGCACATTAAAAATGGGTAATAGGTTGAAATAAATAATACCTTCTGTGATCAGGGTTCCCCATTGGCTAAGAGGAAGCTGAAGTTTGCTCTGCACTAGTGATGAAGTACTTGATCCAGCTGGTTCATTGGTTGTTGTTTGCAGCACTAGAGTGTGACTTACTGCACCTCCTTCCAACTGAAGTGATCCAATGAAAAAAGCCTGTAAAGATTCTGGGTTTACACCTCGAGGATTGTAACGACTCAGTTCGCAAACCACTTCCTGTTCATTGCAGTCAGCATGGAGAAGAGCATCTCCTTCAGGAATGTCCACAGATGATGCTAACCTCAGAAGAGGAATTAACAGAATAAACAAAGACAAAACAAATGAAACACAACAATAATACAGGGACAATACAGGTTTGTCACCCATTGAAGAGTATAGTACAAAAGCATCACTTACAGCTAACCTCAAAAATCAGGTCATCAGCTTTAGGGTCATCAGGAGGTTTATAGGGGGTTATTGTTTCAGGAGATTGGTCAGAGGCCATGGGAAGGTCTCTTAAAACCAGAGTGGAGGGGGTCCGAGTGAAGTGAGATCCAGTCATTGCTCCCCCCTCCTCAATAAAGGCACAGGACAGAACGACATCAGCTACTTTAACACCTGACAGACAGACAGACAGACAGACGTGTAAAATGCAGCAGAGCGCACAACGCACATTTTGTCATGTTCATTCATTCATTTATTATCTCCCGCTTTATCCTCTATTAGGGTCGCGGTGGGGTTCCCCATGCCCATCCAGGAGAGAGCGTCTCGGGCGCCGGGCAAACACACCCAGGACAGGGCGCCAATACATCGCTGGGCACACCCTCACTGGAGTTTCACAGACACACTCTATATGGGGCAATTTTGAGAATTCAATTGACTTGATCCATATTTTTGGACTGTGGGAGGAAACCGGAGAACCCGGAGGAAACCCACGCAGACACGGGGAGAACATGGAAACTCCACCCAGATGGGGATTCGAACCGGGAATCCCTAGTGCTGAGAGGCGAACGTGCTAACCACTAAGCCACCGTGCTGCCTGTTTTGTCATGTTCATTCATTCATTCATTCATTATCTCCCGCTTTTTATCCTCTATTAGGGTCGCGGTGGGGTTCCCCATGCCCTTCCAGGGGAGAACGTCTCGGGCGCCGGGCAGACACACCCAGGACAGGGCGCCAATCCATCGCTGGGCATACACTCACTCATACAGACACACTCTATATGGGGCAATTTGGAGAATTCAATTGACTTGATCCATATTTTCGGACTGTGGGAGGAAACCGGAGAACCCGGAGGAAACCCACGTAGACACGGGGAGAACATGGAAACTCCACCCAGATGGGGATTCGAACCGGGAATCCCTAGCGCTGAGAGGCGAACGTGCTGACCACTAAGCCACCGTGCCGCCTGTTTTGTCATGTTAATTTACAAAAATATCACGATTAAATATCAATTAATATATTTGTTGTTGGAAAAGCTAGTGAAATATGAGTCTATACATTAAAATACAACTCACCGTGAACCAAAACGTTCAGACAGGCGAAAATGAAGATTTTAAACATCACGGACTGCAAATAAATTCTATTATGGTTCTATTTTAAGTAGATAATATAATAAGATAATAGTGCAACTCGGTCTATTAGCCTGAACTTTGGACATCACCGAGATCCCGTTTACTTTTACTTTTCATTTCGAATGACGTACAGCTATAACGCGGAAGTGTCGGGCAGTGAAAAGAAAATGAATAGCTATTTTAACTAGCTGAAGTTTAAATGTTTACCGCCTGCGTGCGTGTGTGCTGTCCGCCGACAATACAGTACATATATTTGTTTTCACAAGAAAGTGAAAGTAAAAAGGGACGTTCTCTTAGTACGGTGAAATTAAATTATTTACAAGTTTAAAGTCCCTTCTAATTCATTCATTCATTCATTATCTTCCGCTTTGTCCTCTATTAGGGTCGCGGTGGGGTTCCCCATGCCCATCCAGGGGAGAACATTTTGGGCGCTGGGCAGATAGACCCAGGACAGGGCGCCAATCTATCGCTGGGCACACACTCACACCGACACGCACACATACACACACTATATGGGGCAATTTGGAGAACTCAATTGACTTGAACCATTTTTTGGACTATGGGAGGAAACCGGAGAACCCGGAGGAAACCCACGCGGACACGGGGAGAACATGGAAACTCCACCCAGATGGGGATTCGAACCCGGGAACCCCTAGAGCTGAGAGGCAAACGTGCTAACCACTAAGCCACCGTGCCGCCCTTGTCCCTTCTAATTTTACAAGCTAAACCATTTTAAAGTATCTATCCATCTATTAATCCTCTACTAGGGACGTGAGGGGGGTTCATACGCTGGTCAGGAACACACAGAACAGGGTGCCAATTCATCATTGGGTACACTCACTCACAAAGATGCACGATATATAGGGGCAATTTACCTTGAATCCATGTTATCAGACAGGGGAAAACATGAAAACCCCACTCAGGTTGGGATTCGAACCCGGATCCCCAGCGCTGAAGCCACTGTGCTGCCACCATTTTAATTTAACAATTCAAAAATAATACTTGAAAGTTGATGTAAAATATGAGGTTTATTATTTTTATTTTTAAGGTAAACCAGGCAGTATTTAATACATTTTGCATCCTAAATAAATGTAATTAATAAACAGCCTTAATGATGTGATTAGTCTATCAGATTTTTTTCATTCTTCATTCATTATCTCCCGCTTTATCCTCTATTAGGGTCATGCCCATCCAGGGGAAAACGTCCCAGGCGCTGGACAGATAGACCTAGGACAGGGCGCCAATTCATTGCTGGGCACACACTCACACTGTATATGGGGCAATTTTGAGCATTCAATTGACTTGATCCATGTTTTTGGACTGTGGGAGGAAACCGGAGAACCCGGAGGAAACCCACGCAGAGACGGGGAGAACATGGAAACTCCACCCAGATGGGGATTTGAACCGGGAATCCCTAGCGCTGAGAGACGAACGTGCTAACCACTAAGCCACCGTGCCGCCCCTAATCAGATTTGACAATATATAAATAAGATTTTTACTTGTATGGAACAACAATACATAATTATAATCTGTGCTTGTTGAAAGAAGCCATTTTCAGTCTTTGCATTAAAAGTTTCCTAGCAAAAAAAAGCTTGAGAGAATATTATCTATTAAGAAATGGACATGCTAAAACAGAGCCATAATTCTGAGGTGGTCAGACCCTTTAGAGCACTTAACTTGCACAAGGCAGCTTGTCTTGGTGGTGTCCCCTGGGAAAGCCTTTTACTGACCAATTTAACCTCACACTAAAACCTTAGTGATGCTTTAAGAAAACCCAACACTGTTCTCAAGATGTAACCACCATCCTGAACAACTACTGCCCTGTTGTACAGAAATCAGTAGACATAGTGTGCCTCAAACATCAAAGCTTACAACCACTAAAGAACTACAGAAGATTTGATTGCCTTAATAAGATAAGCGGTGCTCATTCATATGGACATTTGAATAAAAGTATTGCGACAGATATTTGAATCATAGAATTCAACTGTTTCTTTCAGTCCTGTTGTCAGTGGTATAGAAAAATCAAGCTAATTAAGCCTTACATTTTGAATAATTGTATACACAGCAGGGCGGCATGGTGGCTTAGTGGTTAGTGCGTTTACCTCTCAGCGCTAGGGATTCCCGGTTCGAATCCCCATCTGGGTGGAGTTTCCATTTTCTCCCCGTGTCTGCATGGGTTTCCTACGGGTTCTCCGGTTTCCTCCCACAGTCCAAAAACATGGATCAAGTCAATTGAGTTCTCTAAATTGCCCCATATAGAGTGTGTTTTGTGTGTGTGTGTCTGTGTGAGTGAGTGTGTGCCCAGTGATGGATTGGCGCCCTGTCCTGGATGTATATAGAGAACTCAATTAACTTGATCCATGTTTTTGGACTGTGGGAGGAAACCGGAGAACCCAGAGGAAACCCACGAAGACACGGGGAGAACATGGAAACTCCACCCAGATGGGGATTCAAACCGGGAATCCCTAGCGCTGAGAGGCGAACGTGCTAACCACTAAGCCACCGTGCCGCCCGCATAATTAAGTTAGTGCAACATATTTCAAACAAAAAAACAGAGTAAAAATGATATAACCCTATTTGCAATGGTTTACCAACTTAGTTAAGAAAAAAAAACATTTAATACCTTTATTAAAAGCATAAAAAGACACAAACAAAAGGAAGTGCATCCTCAAACATTAAACACATGAGTGCAGCACACAAGATTAATGTACAATGTAAAAACTAAAAAAAAAAGAGAAGGATTTTCCCCCTTAGATTAGATTCTACAAGCACATTCACCTGTAAGAAAAAACAAAAAGGCACCTTTTTTCACAGTTGGCTCATTTTATGACGACTGCTGTTAAGACAACAAGTAAAGGTAATTAAAACAAGCATCTATGATACATATGGTAATACTACAGTACGTAATGCTACATACATTGCATAATTATTATATTATTTTATCACCATGATGAGGAGCTTGAAACACATAATTAAGGAATTACATCGTTAGTGGCATCGACTTCAACAATTCTTGATTAATAACATTTTTCTTTTTTACAGAACAATGTATTATACATTTGATATTGATTTTAACTCTCAGACCCAAATATCTAAATAGATAGGATGCCTTGGTTGTAATACTTCATCCTAAATTTCTGTAAGTGTAACCTGGAAACCTTCTGAGTGAGTATCAATGTTCAATATAAAGGCATCCTCATTGGAGTAGTGCTCAATAATGTTGTCGTCCATGTTGACCAGAATCCTGCAAGCCAAGCAATAAAGCAAGAAAAAAAGATATTAAACACATTAAGATGAGAAAAAGAATGTTAATATCCTGTACATTAATAAGAAACATTCATTTCCTTCCGATTATACCTCTACTACACCGCTCCCCGACGCCCTAACCACTAAGCTACCGCGCCCACAGCAAGCTTTTACTTTATTCCAAGCCAACCTCATTTCTCAATTCCCTCAACTTAAACTCTAGAAGTCAGAAAACTCTGTAGCCATTGCATTGTTCACATTGAAGAATGTCTTCGAAGGTTAATGAACACCTGCATGTTTTTCCAATTCCAATGGCCTACAATCATGAAAATGTGTTCCTAGCACCAACACAACAGTGCATTTAATTTGTTAATTATTAAATCTGATGATAATAATTTTGAGATTCTTTCAAAGTTCGTTTGCTTCTTTTCACTTCAAGACAATCCATTTAAGGTATGCTGTTTACACATATCTTTACATTTATATAAATAATCAACTAATACAATTGTATCCATGATAAAAATTTCTCAGAAACATCATATACTTACCCTTTTTTACTTTTCTTGTACATTTTAGTCAACTTTTCAACAGGTAGTGAGTATTTGTTGGACATCTGGACAAATCATAATGAAAAATATATTATTAAGTTTGTATTACTAATAGATAGCCAATGGGTAATAGATTACCAATATGCATATACATTTAAAAAAAAATGTTGTTATAGCACCAGCATTCACCTCACTTTATTTATTACATAATTAGCAGTACATGTAAAGGTGCTAAATGGTTCATTAACTGTGTTGTATTTGGAGATCCATGCTAAACCATGACATGTTTTGCATACCATTACACCCCTTATTACTAATACTCATACACTTTAAGCAGTACAAATAGTAGTAGTAAGTTTAGGAAGATCTATTTTGTACTTACAGCTTCAGCCAAACTTTTTACTGTTGGAGACTTCAGCATTAAGGCATCAAAGACCTCATCAGATTCTTTCTTTACATAGAGTAGAACTATAATGACATCAACATTGCTCAATAACTGGCCAAGTTGTTCAAATACTTACATACTAAAACCTGTGATATTATTAGTTCTTCATTTAAAGAGTCATAAAATTATACATATTTGAGAAGAATGTATTTATTGTGATTTTTGTAATCAAAATATATAAAATGGAGCCATTTCTTGTGTATTTATTATGTGGTACTATACTGTGATGGTTGTTTGATGAAATCAGTTGTTCTAGGCTAACCTGTAAACTTTGTCAACATAGTACAAAAATAAGACATTGTATAATATGACAAACCCTAAGAAAATAAAGAAAGTCCTCACTCACACACCTCGCCTTGATGCATCTCCTCTTTGATGTTTGGCTGGTGGAGAGGACCGCTCATCCTCTAAATTTCGAAAGGCCCGTTTCATCCCACTGTGGTGAAATTTAACACATATATAAACTTATTTACATACATAGATTTTACAATTAATTAACTTGCTATATATATATAATAAATATATATATATATATATATATATATATATATATATATATATATACACACACACACACACACACAGATACATACATACACATATATAAAGCTATTCTGTACAATATAATTACAATTCTGTATTATATTATAATAGTAGGGTAAAAAATAATTAACAAAATGTTACTTACCATTCACTTTCCATTTCTTCAGCACCATAACCAAACACCTGTAAACACATACATAATCATGACCTCTTAAAACCTGCTATGAATAACATTTTGCAAACTATTTCTTTAATAATATAAATATTACATTAGGAAACCCTCTTCATTTATAACTTTAAGGAGAATATGCTAGCAAAATGTGTCACAGACAGATTCATACAAATGCCTGATAATGTGTAATGGTCCACTATAAACATAGACATGTCTATTTACCTCAATAATTATGAAACTATGTTTAAAAATGACTTTAGACCTTTTTATGACTTTAGACCTTAAAGATTCATGCCAGAAATTATCAGGTTCAAATTCAAGTTCACTTTTACCTGTGCAGTTCTCTGTAGGTTGCTGAAATGTACATCAGGGATAAATAGCACTGGCTGAGACTCCACATTCATCATGGGTTTGAAAACTGCAGTGTCTGACTTTGTCTGCATCACTGTCCCAGTCCCTCCTCGTTTTCCAGTTAGATCTACAATAATAGTTCACAAAAATTGTGTGCATGTCATGATGAAACATTACTAAAGGGTCATTGCAAGTATAAATCATTCAGCTGCAGAAATAGCCATTATATTTTGCAGTTCTGATGTGTGTGTGAGCATGGAGTGTAAAAAAGACCAAGGCATCATATTAAGAGAACATTTAACAATTCTGTTAAACTAAGATGTGTGTGCCCTTCGCTAACATTTTATCAAAAAGAGATTATGTCATGTTCCTAGTTAGGTCTAGATCAAAGTAATAACAATTGTCCTGGAAGGTTTAAAAAGTGGCCAGTTCATGTATAATTGATTAGTTAGTTATGCAACTTTATATGACATCACATATTCTCAGACTTTAAGACTTACCACTGTGACTTTGACCACCAGTTATGTGGCCCTTTATCTTTTTTCGAATCTGCTTTCTCTCTTCATCTCGAATCTTGCGCTCAGCACCCTATAAAGAACTTGAATGTGATAACTAATTTAAATAACATTTGAAGCATAAATATTTTACCAGCTAGTTTTTTTACAAGGCAAAACTAAGTTCATAATGCTCTAAACTGAAACTTTTGATGGAATCTTCAAAACATTGTCAGGTATGTTCTTACTGACCTTGTCACAGAAAACCTTGATTTGGCAATAAGCTCTGTGAATGGGCTTGTTACTCCTGTTGTTGTAGCTGTAGGTATCTATCTGAATCATAAGTGGAAGCCCCTTTACTCCCTTCTGAGAGGAGAAATCTGTGCTCAAGCAGTTTACGGTGATAAATACCTACAAAAAAAGGAGAGCGTCACAATGAAGAACATCTTTTATTAATTTGTTTAACAACTAAATTCAGTACACACTTTTTGTATGTGTAAAGCTACATAGGCTTTTAAAGTAATTAACAGATAAGCAGTATACAAAGTAGACATGTGCTAGAAAAGGTTCTGTAGGATGTGAGGCTGTGTTCTGAATTGTCGATTAATCTGACAAACTGTACAATTAAAGGTAAAGGACTTCCAATATCATATAAACAAGTGATTTTGGCTTAATGTTGCTTGAACAGTATGTCCATGACTTCATACCATACTACAATGTAATATTATTAATATGACAATATTCAAATGTCCAATGATCTGAGGCTGCAAAATGGCAAATATTTATTTACCACCATGACTTAAACAACTGGCCTGTTAAACTAACATACATGAAAACTTAAAACTCCCTAATATAACATTCTCTCTACAGCATACATATCTTATTGTTTTGTAAGTATTCACAAATACTTATGGATATAGTTTTAATGCATAATTATGTCTATGGCTCAAAGTCCATCAACTAAAAACAAACAAAAACAAACTGAAAGCTGATGAAAGTGGATGAAATGCCAGCAACTAAGTAGTTGTAAAGTTGTACATAAATAGATGACAACTTAAGATTAGAAAGTGTTACAAGGGCTAAGCTTAGATCAGTCATGGGATTTTGAAAACAGACTGTGCTACTTCGTTTAATCTGCCAATGCAGTCTAGTTATTCAAATAAGCTAAACGGCTGTTGATTTCAACTGTAAAAATACCTGGTGCCAAGAGACACTGGAAAAGTCACCTTTGAATGATGAAATGCAGGAAATGTTATTCAGTAAATGGAACATATTTTCCCACTGACAGGCTTCTCTGGCTTCATGTCTGTACCTGTAGCTTTTGTCTACTAAAAGGCATGATGTGAGAACCACTTCTTTTCACACGGTCATGTGATCATTTTCCACAGCAATTAGTTAATAAGCCTTGAACAGATTTTTTTTAGGTTTAGTGCACGCTCATCATACAGTACAAAGAGTCCATTCTGAGAGCTCTTTATGAGTGCTTCACGCTAAAATGCAAAGGTTTATAAGTTTAGCAATTTAGGTGTTGTAAAACTGCTATACCATTGATGCAATTTTAACCAGAACTAGGTTTAATGATCACATACAGTACCCTTAATACTTATTGACATACCCTGTAAAAGATTCATTTTCTGTTAAATAGATTTATCTCATACTAAACTAATAATTACATGTTTACTTTAATCAAATAACATCTAAAATATTTTTATTTAGATTCAGATTTTTTTTATTCTTCAATATAACAGCATTAAATCTTCTATAATATCACACAACTCCAATTAAGGAGCAAGGACTAAGACTAACATAGCAAAAGTTTGATTTTATGTTTAGTGAGTAATGGATTGAACATGTTTTGGGTATAAATATAAGGTATAAATCTAATATGTACTGGTGTTTTTTGTTAAGTTCATGAAAATGTACTCTAACCAGTTCTCAGAGAAAGAGGGAAAAAAACTGCATTGCACAACATAGACCCTACTCAATATTTTCATGTTAGTCATATTGATTCATTTAAGAGTAGTCATACTTCATTTTGTACCCAACCCATTGAACGTATTTGTTGCCAAAAAAATTGAGAGGTAATTGAGAAATTACCTCTACGTTTTTTTGTCCCGTTAGCTCGATATGCATAAAAAAGTTTTGTTTGTGATAAAATGAAAATGATTCTTTATAGCCACGCCTTTCAAATAATATTTTGGCATGAACAAGTGACATCAGATAGTTTTGGTGACCTCGTGACCACAAGACATTGCCTTTTCCTAGAACTCTCCAACTGTGGGAATTTGGCATGTTTTAACATTCAAATTTTTCATTGTAAGTAGAAAAGGAGTGGGTCTTTATCCAGGAAAATCTTTCACAGTTTCAGCTGACTGGATATTTTAAACTACTGATTCAGTATAAGCATTTCAGCCCAATGACTAGGTTTTTGTAGCCTTTTCTAGATTTATGAAGATCACACATTTACTTGTTTGATGTTTGTGTTCTTGAACAATGAGCAATTTGACACCTCCTATGTACAAAGCAAACAAGCAGTCATGGAGGAGTTCACAGACAAACATTCTGATCAACTTGATACAACTGAAACAAACGCATTTTTCTTTCTGTAAATTTCCATGTGTCAATAATTGCAGCACTGAAAATTGTTAATAGTCATATTTTTTCTCATTCTTAACATTATTTTTTATACTTTTCTTACTATGGTGGCCAATATATTTAAAGAGAACCATAAATTTTGTCTTGCACTCACCAGCTTACACTCATATTCTTTTTATACTCATTTTGCTGTTTGTCTCTTCCATACACAAATGCACATTACAAATTGTAATCTCTTTATTTGTTTAAAAAACATTATAAACAAACCATATCAGTTCACTTTTTTATAATTCTTAATGTTATGTTAAACATTTAACATCATACGATTTTTCATTTACTCTGAACTTGAGGTGAATTTGCTGTAATGTATACACACACACGTATCATTCATTTTATATGTAAATAATCTTTCTCACTGTGAAATAATAAACTTTAAAGTGTGTGGAAAAAAACAATTGTCTGATGATTTTTTTTCTTGACATTGTGTCGAACACACGTGAATGCTCCAAATCAGCAAAATTCCAGAACTGCTATTATATTTGATTATCTTCTTAATTGCTGCTCCTTAACATATATCTATGAAAGTGTAATATTGTTCTTACTTTAAATCTTTTGCTAAATAAATAATGACACTATGTAAATTGTAATGTGGTATTGCTAATTCAAGGTATGTTAAGTCATAAACTTTTTCCAAGACTGTGCACTTTGCAATTCTACTATTATAGACTATGGATAAGTTGTTTTCTGCTTGCCATGTTAATTTTCTTTATTTTGTTTACTAATGTTTTACATTTCCATAGTACCTCCATAGCACAGTAACAGTTATTTTGGTGGTAAATAATGCAGTGACGACACGGTGGTTTTAAGGTGGGTTTCTATACCCTGTGCTAGGGACGTTTATGGACCACTTGCTGTCTAGTGACACAAAGGTGTTGTGTATAAACAGACAGGGTTGTGTCTAATAAAGTTTATGGCAAGAGCATTTAATGCACATCCCAGACTTTCACTGGTAGTTGCAAAATTACTAACAATTTAGATCAAATTAGACAAAATGTAATGCACGCTTGAGAACCTTTTCATTTTAATTTAGTATCTTCAGTGGACCTAGGATTTGAACCAACAACCTTCAGATTGATAACCCAACACCCTAACCAGTAAGCACCCACAATCTATACCTAATTTTAAAGATAATGCCACCCTAGCAATTGGGACCCATTAGCAGATTAGACCAAGTAATACTATTAAAATGATAACACTACTCAATAATAAAATAAGTGACTTAAGAAAAGCAGTGTGATTAGTTTTCTTACCTTTGCTTCCTCATTAATGTCCCATGTGAAAGATATAGCATTGTAAGCAATTTCTTCCAAATTTCCGATTGTGTTAAAACTTTCTTTGTAATCAGCTAAACAAAAAAGAATTGGGAACATAAACACCATATTTATATTTACACACTTCCAAAAATAATTGTTTGCATCCTAAATAATAATACATTAATGAGGAGGCCTTATTTTCAGACCAATTTTCTTAGTCTGTGCCTTTCAAACACAAAACACCCCACAGCTATTAACACCTCTATTCAAATACTGATCTACACCCTAGGCACTAGAACAAGAATTCTGTTATTCAAATCATTACAGCATATCATGTTACAAGCCCACCAAAATGTGGCAACATTTACTGTAGGTTTGCCACCTGCTGCTGATTAGACCACCACATTGGTCTTTAGACAGCAACCATCCAACCCCAGTATTTGGCCCAACATCTGCCTATTGTAAAGACTTTTTCCCATCTGGGAGTAAAGGTGACAGATTACACTGCCTAAGGCTTTAGACTAACACTGCATTTACAAGTACACACAAAAGGCAAAAGTAAATTATACCCAAAAAATTTATAATTATAAGGCCAAAAAAGGAGGGGAAGCTGGGGGAACCTCAGAATTTTTATTTTACAATCCTCTTACCAACATCCAGTACTCTCTGCTTGGCAGTGTGTTGACGAGTGTGCCAGTAGTTCCAGTGCTTTAATTGCTCTTCACGACATTTATCCTCTCCAAACACCACCATCACTACACTCTGACAAAAAGAATAAGGCAAAAAAGCATAGAACACTAAAAAAACTCTGTCTCCATTAAATTATGAGCTAACCACCACTAATTAAACAATGTGATGGCAAAAACAGCATGATTAAAAAATACAATTCTGAACAACCAATTGCAAAGAACATTTAATCATCTCCATAGCCATCATCGCATATAGTTTATAAACAGAATACCCACCAAAGCCTAATAATTAATAAAGCATAGATAATAGTGAACCCTACCCTTAGTTTGCTGATAGGGTGACACACTCCTTTACTGGTTCCCATATCACAAAGTGTGATGCCATAGAACTGCCCACGGTTCAGATAAATCATTGGCCCATCACCTGGCTTTTGCCGCACTGAGCAGCTAGCTTCAATACTGTATTGAAGCTTGTCCCTACAAACAATAATCAAATGACATAAAATAAAACAGATAAAAGACCATTAACTAATAAGTTCCCCACTAGAAAATAATTACTTACATAACTGGCTGATCATATAAGGTGTTTTGCCCTTCAACACTGGTAGGAATTCGGTATTTCTGCTTAGAACACAGACATTAAAATGTTATGAACATTTAAAAGTAAAAACATTTTAAGTATGAACAAGTACAAACAACTCTCACCACATTCTCCCCGGTGTATGAATCTTCAAATGTGCTATCTGGAACATTTTTCTGCTCATCCTTCCCAAAGCCACTGTGTGCCTCCTGATTGGTCTGCTGATAGTGTACATGCTGGTATTGTGGTCTTGTTTGCTGCAGGTTGGGATAGACCTCTGACTTTACATTGGACAACACCCCCAACTCTACAGGCAATGAGCTATATAAATCTCGCTTTGTATCGGTGTTGCGAGATTCTGTACTTAAATTGACTGGATGAGACCTCGTGACTTGTGTGCCCTCATCCATGTTTTCCAAACTACCATGCCAGGTTCTGTGCAACAAAAACACATAATATGAGAACATATAAATAGTCATTAATGACAATAAAGACTTATTTGACCAAACTCAAACTTTTAAAATGAATTAAAAAATGATTGATCTATGCAATTGCCTCAAACTTACAGGTCACATTGAAAATTATTTTATAAGTTGCAGGTCACTAGTACATTGCAGTCTAGACAAACAGTTATGTTAACAAAACATGAAAATTGTTGGTCTAACTATAGATGCTCACATAGCATGCAAAATGCAGAGTTCTGTACTGAGAAAGTGCTGATGTGCATTGTTGAAAATCAGGTATCAGAATGTAAAAATATTTTGGTTTAAAAGTTTTGGTCTATAGTTCCAGTGCTTACTGCAATGGCTTTTAAATTAAGTTTTATTCTTTTCCTTTCTACATAGGTTCTTTGAACTTGCTACATTTATGTAATTTATAAGTACAGTATTTTGTGTAAATATATATTTAAAACATATGGGTCTCAAGACATTATGAGTAAAAATGCCAAAACCAAGTTCTATTCTATAGGACTAAGTAATAGTCCTAAGATGTAATGTAATGTTGTTTGTATGGTCATAAAATAAGTAAAAAAAGAATAAACATTTGTTGTTATTATTACACCATTATCAATTACCAAAAACTGGGGAATAACTAGCCCTCCTTAAATCTTGGTATTACATTACGCATTTGTAATTAGTAAAAGTGCATAACAAACCTTCGTTCTTCCTCCACATTTTTAGCAACAGGCACAAGTCTCTTCTCTTTGGGAACCTGTCAAGCAGAAGTAACATTACAGAATTGCAATCTAAATAGGAAGCTGGCAACCACAATATAAGTGGTATACTAATAACAAATTCAAAAAGTAAGTTTTTTTTGTGCAACATGGACATAAAAAGCCCTAAAAAGCCTCTTACCTTGTAGTATTCATAGAGCAGACCAAGAGCTGCTACACTGTCTTCATCTCCATTGATGCTCATCATGGCCTTTGTGGCAGCTGTAAGAGGGTTCTCAAGATAAGCCCTCCAGGCTTCATCCTCATTGGTAAATACACGGCGTGACAGGATGGACGTCTCATTGGGTACCACCACCACCAGTCGTTTACTGTACCACATAGCAACACTTGAACAAATCATTCTAATTTAATTCACACATTTTTTTATTTGCATTAAAAGGTCTAGTTAATAAGCAGCTGCACTAAATAATAATTCTGCTTTTCGGTACATTGAATGTGAACTTCTAATACATAAATTAATAGTATCAATGAAATTAAAACACTGTGTGAAAGCTACAGAACAGAGCATTAACAAGCATGTACTAGTTGATAAATGTATTAAAACATTTCCCATGAGGATTTGAAAAGCACAAAAAGCCACATCACCAAAAACCCATATATTTTGACGGTTCTTAACAAAAAGGTCTTTATTTTTAACAAGTTAAATTTTTTTGCCCACTCAGTATTTTATTGGTCCATAGTGTATTTTAATGGATTGTTGAGTGCTATTTATCAGTAAGCACTAATGGGTACTTATGGACACCAAACAGTAATGACTGCAACGGTGCAAAGATAACCATCTTTGGGGATGCATATTATTAAGTGCACTTGTGAAAAGTTTGCAGGTCTGTGCAGTTCAGCTTTAATGAATCATAGGGAAAAGCCTTTGTTCACAGAGCATTTGCCAAAAGCAGACTCTTCTATTAAATAGAACCGACACCTCTTGGTGCCTAAGGGGTTCAGGAACCAACAAAGAGCTGCACCAAGATCCTGTTATTCCCAGAGTGCTCTCTTTACAATCCCTACAACACAATACAATGTCCCAATGGATATAGATACTGCCGAGTGGAAGTACACAAGAGAATGTCTGGGAAACTGGGTTAATATGTTTAGATTAGGGGAAAGAGAGGTCATATTAAGCTAGTTTGTAAAGACACAACTGAGCAAGTAGCCGATTGAGGCACATGACAATAGCAGACTCGTCCTTCCTCATAACAACTGCTTAGTAATACATGTTCAGTACGTTGGTTGTCAGTGAATGAGTATTTCGTGATATTAAACACAAGCCAGCGATATGACGGGACGTTGGACATTATGCTACACAGAAATACAAGTTTTATCAGGATGACCTTACCTTTCCTCTTGAGCCATGAATGTGGACAGAAATGTTTATCCGCCTTTTATTTTGGCAAACTTCACTGTAACGCAGTCTACGCCACGCAATGCCAGACTTAAAAACTGTAAAGCAAACTATACTAACAAACTAAAGCTCAAAAAACGCATCCACCTGACATTAAGTCCGACATTAATCTCCTTTACAACCATAGACATAAAGGTAAAGGACGCAGAAAGGTTCGAAATGTTAAGCACAGCTTGATCCACTACAACAGGTGAGCTTTGTGCAGGTGAGCGCGAGCGTAAATTGGAAGGCGGGACAATAAGATAAATGTCCTCCTCCCTCCACATGTCGACTCGTCGTGTTTTCCTGAAAAGGAGGCGCTTACACGCAAACAAACCCCAATCCCGAATCCCTAATCCAACTCACATCTTTACGGTTAAACCAGAGGTTTGTGCTGCATTACCGAACTGTGAATACTAACATTCGATAGTACACTCAAAAAAATAATTTGTTGGATTTACTTAATCCAGTTATGTCAACAATTTCCACCTAACCGAGTTGTGTTAACTGTAATTAAATCATATTAGTAAGCTTCAAATAACTATATTTTGTAAAACCAACATTACTGTATTAAGTAAAAGTAACATTACTGTATTAAGTAAAAGTAACATTACTGTATTAAGTAAAAGTAACATTACTGTATTAAGTAAAAGTAACATTACTGTATTAAGTAAAACCAAAATATATTTTGTAAAACCAAAATGACTGTATTAAGTAAAACCAAAATGACTTTATTAAGTAAAACCAAAATGACTGTATTAAGTAAAACTAACATGACATTATTATGGTTAGCTCAGTTTTAATTAATAGGTCTGTGTCTAACTACACAAACCCAACAATAACTTTTGTTGATTAATCACAACAGAAATATATTTCATTATACTAAACTCACTTATGTAAACTTGACATAACTGATGGACCACAATACTCAACTGTACTTAAGACCAATTTAATACATCCTCAAAGACGTGTCATCTTTTCCTAGCTTAACCCTTCCAGCCTTTTTAAAACATATTTTTGTTTCTTTTAGGTGGCGACTGTACAAACGTTTGTACAGCTACTTGTAAAAATAATCTGTTTTAAAATGTTTATTATAAATGGGGTTTTTTTTTACTTCAATGGATTAGGTATTTAGACCCAATGTGGATGCATTGAAGATATTATTTTATACATTGGATATAATCGCCACTTTTATTCATTCATTCATTCATTCATTCATTATCTCCCGCCTTATCCTCTATTAGGGTCGCGGTGGGGTTCCCCATGCCCATCCAGGGGAGAACATCTCAGGCGCTGGGCAGATAGACCCAGGACAGGGCGCCAATCCATCACTGGGCACACACTCACTCACACAGACACACTCTATATGGGGCAATTTTGAGAATTCAATTGACTTGATCCATGTTTTTGGACTGTGGGAGGAAACCGGAGAACCCGGAGGAAACCCACGCAGACACGGGGAGAACATGGAAACTCCACCCAGATGGGGATTCAAACCGGGAATCCCTAGCGCTGAGAGGCGAACGTGCTAACCACTAAGCCACCATGCCGCCTCGCCACTTTTAGTTAATCTTAATTTCCCTTTAAACAATATGAAATCGGGCGGCACGGTGGCTTAGTGGTTAGCATGTTTGCCTCTCAGCGCTAGGGATTCCCGGTTCGAATCCCCATCTGGGTGGAGTTTCCATGTTCTCCCGGTGTCCACGTGGGTTTCCTTTGGGTTCTGCGGTTTCCTCCCACAGTCCAAAAAACACGGATCAAGTCAATTGAGTTCTCCAAATTGCCCCATATAGAGTGTGTCTGTGTGAGTGATTGTGTGCCCAGCAATAGATTGGCACCCTGTCCTGGATGTATCTGCCCAGCGCCCGAAATGTTCTCTCCTGGATGGGCATGGAGAACCCCCGTATAGGATATATAGGATAAATCGGAAGATAATGGATGGATGGACAACATGAAATCCTTTACTAGGGTCAAGCAGGCATCTAAAGAAGAATGTTTTGGGTGCTGGGCTGATACACTCAAGACACAGTGCCAACCTATTGATGGGCACATAACATTTCGCATTTAACATACTCATTCACGCAGACACACACTATATAGTGGCCAATTCACCTCAAATCCATATTTTGGGACTGTAGGAGAAAACTGAAGAAGAACCTGGAGCTGTTCTTCAAAACAGCGCTGAGAGTTTTTTTTCATACTTATCAGATTTGTGACTTCACCTATCCAGATTCTTGGCTGGTGCTTTATATGAAAAAACAAATAGAGCCCCCCACCCCCTGTTGAATATTTAACAGTTTACCCTACAAACCCCAAAAAGATTATCACCCAAATTGTCGACTTTAAAGCAAATGATTTAAAAATGTCCAAACATTGAAATGTGCAAACATTGTCTTAAACATCCATCAGATTTAAATAAATATTTCTAATTATTGCAGTGTTTACTCAAAACAATTTGACTCCAAAAGGTTGGGATCACTCATTATGTCTAAACATGCTTGTCTACTTTTGGCGAACAAGACTCATTTTAATCATTGTTGTTGAAGATGTTGTTTATTTGTATTATGTTGTACTAAATGTTTGTTTGTCTTTGACCTCATCGTCTTTGAGTCCCAGAAAAGTGCTATATAAATAAAATTTTTATTAGATCATCTAACGTACTGTTTGTTAACATCTGATAACACTGCCACTCTGCCCAATGCATCCCACTGACTCTATTTTCACTCAGGTTTCTTACTAAAAAAAACTTTAAAGTTTTTTAACACTGCTTTGAGATATGCACTATTGTAGTATATCAAAAACCCCTCAATGATTAATGATCAGATTTTCTCTTTCAATAAAATGAAATTTGCCACCATGAATTAAAAGTGCGGGCAGCACGGTGGCTTAGTGGTTAGCATGTTTGCCTCTCAGCACTAGGGATTCTCGGTTCAAATCCCAATCTGGGTGGAGTTTCCATGTTCTCCCCATGTCCGTGTGGGTTTCCTCTGGGTTCTCCGGTTTCCTCCCACATTCCAAAAACAAGGATCATGTCAAATGAATTCTCCAAATTGCCCCATATAGTGCGTTTGTGTGAGTGAGTGTGTGCCCAGCGATAGATTGGCACCCTGTCCTGGGTGTATCTGCCCAGCACCCGAGACGTTCTCCCCTGGATGGGTATGGGGAACACCCCCCGCAACCCTAATAGAGGATAAAGCGGAAGATAATGGATGGATTGAAAATGCTTCTCAACAGCTGTAAGAATGTGTGTATATATATATATATATATATATATATATATATATATATATATATATATATATATATATATATATATATATATATATATATATATATAAATAATGTAATAAATTCTAACAAACCCATACTTGAAAAAAAGAGAATAAAACAATCCAGATCCAGATTTGCAAAGTTTGTAGAGAGATACTTATTTTTTATTAAAATTATCAATATACATTTTAAGTATTTAAAAAAGATATTTTAATAAAAAGTTTTTTTAAGTTCTATTTGATTAGACTTTTTATAGCACAACATTTAACGTAACACACTTGAATGGCTGTTAACTTAAACATACATTTCTTTTTTTTTTTTTCACTAGCTCAAACACTAGGCCATTTCATCACTGATCTCCCTCTCACCAACAAATAATTTCTACTCAATGAATGTAAATTGTAAAATGTAAATACAGGTAGAGACTGTTGTACATACAATTTACAGGGAACAATAGGAAACCAACACAGACACGGGGAGAACATGGAAACTCCACCGAGATTGGGATTCGAACTGGGAATCCCTAGCATTGAGATGCGAACATGCTAACCACTAAACCACCGTGCCGCAACAAGCAAAAATCTTTTTTATTTAACAAATGCAAAACAAGGGCGGCACGGTGGCTTAGTGGTTAGCACGTTCGCCTCTCAGCGCTAGGGATTCCCGGTTCGAATCCCAATCTGGGTGGAGTTTCCATGTTCTCCCCGTGTCCGTGTTGGTTTTCTCTGGGTTCTCCAGTTTCCTCCCACATTCCAAAAACATGGATCATGTCAAATGAATTCTCCAAATTGCCCCATATAGTGTGTTTGTGTGAGTGAGTATGTGCCCAGCGATAGATTGGCGCCCTGTCCTGGGTGTATCTGCCCAGCGCCCGAGACGTTCTCCCCTGGATGGGCATGGGGAACACCACCGCGACCCTAATAGAGGATAAAGTGGGAGATAATGAATGAAAAATGCAAAATAAGGATATACTTATATAATATAGAAATTGGCCACAAATTTCCTCTTCATTTAATACTGTATATTCCTATGTATATTTCTACATGATCTATGCAAGTCAGTTAGTTCTAGAGAATCAGTCAAACAAGGGCAAGCTGGGACACATGAACTGATATATAACTTGGCAGATTTAACAGAAAATATTGACATATCAGCATCAAAGCTCAACAGTCAGTACTAGTTCTTCTCTGTATTTTCATTATTCTTCATGGGACAGTTAAAAAGAGGTGTGGCACTTTAAAGCCACACAGAAAAACTTGATTCTGTTTGGAGCTGGCAGAACTGCTTCGGTTTACCTGTCTGACAGGTAACGGCTGCTGTGCAGGCGTGAGAGCCATGTGTTTGCGCACTTAGAATGATTGCACAGTCACTTAGCCCATGTTGCACTTGCATTACTTAACATTTAAAAGCTCAAACCTGCAGGAAGACTTAAAGGAGGTGATTTTGTAATGCCTACCCAACCACCTCAAGGGAATTAAAATGATTTTACCCGCCTGTCTACTAGCTATTTAAGAGCAGTACTCCATGTGCCCCTTTGATCGATTGTAATTTAACCAGTCAGTCAACATGTCTTCATTGTTTGGCTAAAGTCAATGGAATAAACAGTCATTAGGTACTAAATCGCACAGAGCCATCAAGCACATGACATCATGATATTTCACCATGTGGAAATGAGCTTGCTTGCTGTCTTGTATTTTTGCCAACAGCAAATGTCAGACACATATTAGTCATCTTTGCAGCTACAAAATGTCTATTATTTTGTGTGGTTAATGCATGACCAAAGGACTTTATTGTCTCTCTCAATATTTTCACTAAACTTAATTTACTCTGAGCTGCTAAATTTCATCCTAAACACAACAGCTCAGTACACTAAGGCAACAATTTGGAAAAACAGTGAAGATCATTAGAAATATCTCCTTATTTGATGAAAAGTAATGTGATAATTGATGATGACCTGCACCCAAAATCGATCACCGGCTTGATTCAAGTCAAAGCTACAGTTAAATTTTAAACATTGAAATAAGCAAAAACAATTTAAGTGTTTATGAACATAATACACTAACACTTTCATCACCATGTAATGTTTTTAATAATGAAAACAGCCTTTGTTATAGTTATAAAAAAAGATACATTGTTTTCTTTTCAGACATATTGTAAAATGTACGAACAGGTCCATCATAAAGAAAAAGATGTTTGAGAGATTACAAAAGATCATCTGCATGGCCTAATTTTAAATGTGCATCCCTTAGATTCTGTGGTTTCAACTATATTAGACACACCCATTGCTAACAGTTGCATAAACAGACAGTATGTAATCTCCATATACAAACACTGACTGTGGAATTATTTGGCAGTCACGGGAGGCAAACAATTTTAAAATTGCCTTGGTAAAACTGATCCAAATTTGTAAGTCTCTCTAACGCGAATTTAAAATAACGGGTTCACAGAATAGGACAGCAGTGATGAAAAGAAGCAATATCCATCAACCAATAATCGTTAGATTAAATAAGCAGCGTGCCACTCAAAATGCAAAAATGTTTAAAGTGAGCATTTAAGGCACATTAGTCATTTCTAGTCATACATTCTAGTTATTTCCATTTATTTGAATGTGTTATCTATTCAGTGGTGAAACTTACTGTTCATATCAATGATCTGAATCTTAGTTTAAAATCAATTACAAAAAAGCAGATTTATGTTTTATTACAAAAATTATTATTAAACATGCCAATTGATTAGTTTCTTAATAAAACCTGACACATGAATTTTCACAACATTACCTCATATGGTTTAAACAAACAGTGAATCATGCCTTCATCAATATTGTTTTGACATCTTGTAGGAATGTGAGTAAAAAAAACAAAAACACGTGCTTTATTTCTATATTTATTCTTTGTTTTATAAGATATTTAAAACTGACTCCTATACCTCAAATTGACTTGGTCACAAAATACAGGTTACCATACAAAATCTACAAAAAATGCAACAATTACAAAGGCTTTGTTCGACAAATAACAATTGTACAGTATAAATGTATACAATACTGTCCCTATATATTTGGCACCTGTCCGCATAAAATATTTGCAATAAAAAATGTGTGACATTTCAAAAAGGAGAATGTATTTAGTGAACTGATGCAACAGTGATTCACCAAACATTTTCCCACACTACTAAAACAGCAGTTGAAATGAAAATGTAAAAAGATATTAAATGATCTATTTGAAGCAGAGCAAAACTTCATTCAGTGCACAAAACTCCAGGTTTTTTCAGATCCAGTCCTAGAGGCCTCATGCTATGTGCATAATTCAAAAACACCTTCTATACTATAGGCAACAAATCGACTAATTAGTATCAAGCTTTTTAATTAGAATTAACTTTCAAAGCTGATTCACATACAATGGAACAGAGAAAACCCGAAGCTGCGCAGCTGAGAACTAAAATGAGATGCTGGTCTAAAGCATTACACAATTTACAGTGGGATTCAATAAACATATAGGCTTAAAACAACAGCAGCAACCAGGATTCTTTATGTACAATGCATTTTGCATGAAGCTAATAAGTCTTTCTAATTACAGTTTAAACATTATATTAAATAAAAATAAAAATTCTACAGTCATAAATTTACCTCTAAACAAATGTGTTCAACAAATATATCAGCTCCTACGTCACTGTCTACTTAAACATGGCTAAAGAGAACACTCACCTTTAAAGACTACAAATGACTGGAAAAACATGAATGACCAAGCATTAAAGCAAATATTCACTTTCTATATGGCAGGAACATTTTTAACACTATAACTAATTTGGGATGTTGGGACCCCCCTTTTATTTGTTCTACATGCTCTCATTATAAGACCACCTACATCAAGTTTTTAGCTTTTAAAAGTAGGTAATTTATTCTCATTTTCTTTATAAAAAAAAGGAAAAAAAAAACCCCTATGGAATAAGCGGTTATCTATAAAAGCAGAAAAATGTCTGCATGGGTGTTTGTGTGCTGCAGAATTATTACAAAGCCAAAATACACTATATCCACAGTTAAACTGTATTAGATATAAAATGTACATCATATTAGCATCACATGAGCAAATCTTCTTGAGTTTGGGCTGTTCACAAATTCTCTGCGACCATGCAGCAACCACTAAGCACAGTGTAATCAAAGAGTACCAGTACACACAACAGCCACACACAAACTGGCATGCATACAAATTTCACAAATATCTTTTCATCTATGTACAGTTATGTTTTAATAGGCTTTACTTAAAACATGTAAAAACAAAATCCTGCTGCATCTCAAAATAGCAATTTAATAGTTCTGCATGTATGCCTGTTATACACATATACAAGCTTATCAGATGCAGGAAATGTCTGTGATTCTTCATTTAATGACCTTCAGGCTATAAAGCACAGGGAGGGATATTTAAATCTATATAGTGGAAGATTTTCTGGAATCTAAAACATGTAGTGTGATGCTTCACAGCATACTTAGTGGTTGTCAGGATTGGTAACACTGATGCTAAGGATACAATAAGTTGTGATTGTTATTCTAACTAAATAAGTAAGACTTGTCATTAAATGCATATTCTGAGTGATGAGCCTTTCCCTCAACATCCTGACAATAACACAAGGCTAGCAGACAAACCCTTCACTCACATACACACTGTGTAGAGGCAGCGTAGGGTTGAAAGATTCTGCAAGTATTCAACTTATACTTATAAGTATAACTTTCCAAGCATTATTCATAGTGGTTAAAAGGCATCTGGTGAGGGTGAGTTCCTGTTTTAAAAGGTGATAAAAAACCTAGTTATTGTCTTTTGGCAATACTGTTTAATTCAAGTTCAATATAGACAAAACCATCTAACCTCTTCTACCACAGTGCTTGCTTCTTGCAAAAATAAAAAAAATAAAAAATAAAACAGTTTCCAGATTATGCATAATATCAGATTAAAAGTATTTCCATTTTAAAATGAATTATCTTGCCTAAACAAATGGGTCGATGCCCTATCATATATATATATATATATATATATATATATATATATATATATATATATATATATATATATATATATATATATATATATATATATATATATGCATTAAACAAACCCCAATAAATAAATAAAACACTGGAGGATAAAGTGGTGGACACATCTATCAGAACTGTCCAGCACTGCTTGGGTCACACTGCAACAGTCGCACAATGGATGGGTCACTTTTGGCACCCTTAATAAACTCCTCCAGGGACAGCTTACCTATAAAAATAAACCAAGACACTGTTAATTTCATATCAAAAGGTGGATTCAATCCTAAACAGAATTACAAAAAAAAAAAGAAATTCAGAAAAAAAAAAACTGCACTTTAAATTGTGAAGCAGTAGATGGCAGCAATTACCATTTGTAAAACACAAATAGTATTCAAGAAATAACATCGACTTCATAAACTGTGTAGGTGGACATTAATTGTTTCTTCTCTTGTTCATTTTTAAAATACTTTTCCGACTGTAATGTGTATGAGTATCCTTTTGGGACAGTGAGCTTCATATTCAACTCAACTATTTCCTGTTGACAAATCCTAAATCAAAGACTGTGTACATGATTTCGGTGTGGGTCTGCGCCATATTAAGATATCCACTCAGAAGAGCAGTATGAAAACTTACGTCATAGAATTTCCATTCCAAATTAACTAAAGTGTGCAAGTCAGGACTCAGACTGAAATTCAAGGTACTGAAATCATTCTCCAAAAGAAAAGGAAACCACAAATATTAAATCATATACAGCTGGAAAAATTTTGGAAAGAAAAAAAACAACGGTCACTAAAACATAGTGAAACTGACAAAAGTAATACAAACAAATAATTGTATTGACTTATTAAATTACATTTTTTAAATTTTTTTTTTAAATAAGCCTGAACAAAAATATGGTATGTATGATTTAACCATGGAGACGTTTTGTCAAATTAATATGTGGTCTGTAAATAGCATCACACATGGCTTCAAACTTGTAATCAGTCTGAAATATTAGTTTCAGTCTATTTGGAGGATAAAAAGTGCTGCTGTGTGGTATCATGGTCTTTACCACACAAAACATAAAGCACTGAAAGCTAATTATAGAGTAATCATACAGACAAGCATGTTAAAGATAAATGCTATAAGACCATGTCTAAACAACTGACCTTGTGACTACCATCGCAAATATTATTTAAGTAGTTTAGTTTTAATGAGATTAGAGGTGAAGTCCAAGTTAAAATTACAGTATAATCAGATCATATCACCTATTGCTGTTTGAACTCTCAAGACATTCTGGAGCAAAACTGGGGCTGGCCAGGGACAATGTTTGGTCTCGGTTGCAGTCTGTTGTTCCTCAAAAAAATTGGAGCAGTCTAAATGTGGCCTTCAACAAGCCCTGATGTAAATCAAACTGTATATCTGTGGATCATCTGAAACATTCTGACTGGAGAAGACACACTACACACCTAAAATAGCAGAGCAGTATGCTTATGATAAGTGTGTCTGAGAATACCTGACAGGTGCATAGGTCTCATTAAGAGTTACAGAATTTACCATATTGCAGTGATTGCCTTGAAAGGTAATGCAACAAAAATTAAACTCAAGTTATAATTTTTGTTCAAACCAGTTTTTATTGTTATTTATTATAATTTTTTTTAATGTGATTCTTTTGAACCACAAGTGAAAAGCAATATCTGTTTTTTATTACTGACATTTCAGTATTTTTTTTTTTACTTAACTTTTTTTTTTTTTTGCTATTTAGATGCAATTTGGGGCGTCATGGTGGCTTAGTGGTTCGCCTCTCAGCGCTAGGGATTCCCGGTTCGAATCCCAATCTGGGTGTAGTTTCCATGTTCTCCCCGTGTCTGCTTGGGTTTCCTCTGGGTTCTCCAGGTTCCTCCCACAGTCCAAAAACATGGATCAAGGTCAATAGAATTCTCAAAAATTTGCCTGTGTCCGTGTGAGTGAGTGTATGCAGAGCGATTAACCCCTCCCCCTTCACCCTTGTAAAGGATAAAGCAGAAGATAATGGATGGATAGATGCAAATTGCAGTTCTGCAACTACAGACATACAAATTCCTGTAGATATACTGGAAATTTTGCAGAAAGCCATTCCAAAGAGGCTGTTTTAGATAAAGGAGGGTTATAACGTTCATTGCTGACAATATACATCGTTTGAGATTAAAAGGATCAACCTCAGCTCATCCTCAATCTTTGGTTAAAACCAACAGATCTATGTAAGGGGGAGTTGATGGCTGGGTTTCCATGACTACAGTTTAGCAGCTGAAACATTTGGTATAACAGCAGTGGTATATATGCTGTGTAACCAGCCATGGGAGTAAACTGTTCTGGTCACATCATAGCCAATAGAGACAATATTCTATTTCATCTTAAGTTAAAAGCATTATGTCTATTTTACTGTGATCAATATAGACATTCATACATACAGTATATACATACAAATATCATACAATAAATGGCCTCAAGTCTACCACCCCTCACTAAGTACATGTTCCATACATGTTACTAAATAAACTATTTTAAATTATTATTCTAACATGATGAATATGGATAAATATCTATATCCACCCATCATCTCTTTAAGGGTATAATAAATTGTATTGGCAAACTTAATATTTCTGAGTCCTTTATGTTAATTAAGCACTTACATGAAAGTCACAATTAATTATAAATGTAAAAACACATTTTGCACTTACCATCTCGATTGGTATCCATCTGTCTAAAGATCTTTTCTGTTCTTTTCTCTGGTGTAGACTCATCCTCTGGCATCTTCATTACTGATGAAACCATTTTATAAATAGCCTGGATAGGAGCACACACGCATTAGTTTATCAGCTTATTTAAAACCCAAAATAAACCTGATAGGTGGAAAAGCAGAACCAATTCTGACACACAGAGCACATACATGGAAAGGTTCAATTTTTAGGTAGCACAACTCAGTTTATAAAAAGTTAATAAAATTATTTTTCTTAAGGAATTATGCTGGTGATTGCACTCTAGTTAAATTAGAAATAAAAAGCAAAGTGGTATTAACTTTTAAAATGCTGAATTAATAAAATAACACTGGATTCATGGCTTCAATTAGCTAAAACTAAAGGTGTGAAGAAAGCTTTGAAAGCAGCCATATGTGAGCATCTTGGCTGCAACATGGCTCGGAAGAAGGCAGGAACTAGAGATTCACAGAAAAGACTGATATTACAGAACCAAAAACAAACATTCAACCCTATCGTAGTGATGTAAAGCACCAATGAGAGGTGTAGCTAAAGAAAAGTGAAAAATGTGACATTTCAAAGACAGACTTAAAATGTGTCTGCACATCAGTGAAAACATCCATTCTCAATAATAGATGCAGTATTTTTAGTACTGCTTTTAGTGCATTTGTTTTCAAGTTTCATATAAATGGCAAACCACAACAAAAAATAAAATGTGCAGACACAGGCCTAACAAAAAATTTTATTTAGTTATATACTAATGCATCTTAAAATAAATCAGTAAACAAACACAACCTCTATGGCATTATTCCTGCTACATGCACATAAAGTACAGAATTGTATTGTTCAGACAATCTTGCACTATCTGCACTTGACTGTGGTTTCGCACTAATTAGTTATGTATAGTATGGTACTATATATAAAACTGTCGCTCTTAATATTCTTTGTTATTGTAAAGACATGTAGCATGAAGAAATCCCCACTGCCTTTCCTCTGAGACACTGGATCATAACTGAAAAGACATAGGTTAGCCTTTGTTCATTGGAAAGATGCTACATTTCTCATCATCCTATCTTCAATTTAAAAATGTATATATATATATCCTTAAATATTGATTTATATTCAGGACATACGTTTTGTTTCAGGGTAGGACTGGAGTGTTTCTTCACTGCAACTTTTTGGTTTCTTGGGGTCAAGTGCCAGGTAACGATGTTACGGTAAAGACACATCATCAGTTGTGTACCTTACCATCACAGGGTGTTACAAATATATGACGCATACATTGTACATTGAAGTTTAAATATTTTCATATACATTTAAACATAATTTAGAAAAGAAAATTAGAAAATGTAATTTAGAAAGCTTTTTCTAAAGCCTTCTAAATTAGGCCTTAAAGCTAACACTTCTAAATTATATGTTAAGGATATATTTAGTTGCATCTTCTAAACCTGTATTTTAAAATGAATAATATAAACAAAGCTGTCTGACATTTAATAACTGCATCCTAATATATATCCTTATACAGTGGGTTGCAAAAGTATTATTACCCCTTGAACTTTTCCATATTTTGTCACATTACAACCACAAACATATTTCACTGGAATTTAATGTGAAAGACCAACACAAAGTGGTATACAATTGTGAAGTGGAAGGAAAATTATACATGAATCAACATTTTTTTTACAAATAAAAAACTGAAAAGTGTGACGTGCAAAAGTATTCAGCCCCCCTGAGTCAATACTTTGTGGAGCCACCTTTTGCTGCAATTACAGCTGCAAGTCTTTTAGGGTATGTCTCCACCAGCTTTGCACATCTAGTGACTGAAATTCTTGCCCATTCCTCCTTGCAAAACAGCTCAAGCTCAGTCAGATTGGATGGAGAGCGTTTGTGAACAGCAGTTTTGAGATCTTGCCACAAATTCTCAATTGGGTTTAGGTCTGGACTTTGACTGGGCCATTCTAACACATGAATATTCTTTTTTTTAAACCACTCCACTCTGGCTTTATGTTTAGGGTCGTTGTCCTGCTGGAAGGTGAACCTCCGCCCCAGTCTCAAATCTTTTGCTGACTCCAACAGGTTTTCTTCCAAGATTGCCCTGTATTTGGCTCCATCCATCTTCCCATCAACTTTGACCAACTTCCCGGTCCCTGCTGAAGAGAAGCACCCCCAGAGCATGATGCTGCCACCACCATATTTGACAGTGGGGATGGTGTTTTCAGAGTGATGTGCAGTGTCATTTCTCCGCCACACATAGCGTTTTGCATTGTGGCCAAAAAGTTCAATTTTGGTCTCGTCTGACCAAAGCACCTTCTTCCACATGTTTGCTGTGTCCTCAACATGGCTTCTGGCAAACTGCAAACGGGACTTCTTATGGTTTTCTTTTAACAATGGCTTTCTCCTTGCCACTCTTCCATAAAGACCACATTTGTGTAGTGCACGACTAATTGTTGTCCTGTGGACAGTTTCCCCCACCTGAGCTGTGGCTCTCTGCATTTCATCCAGAGTCACCATGGGCCTCTTGGCTGCCTCTCTGATCAGTGATCTCCTTTTTCGGCCTGTAAGTTTAGGTGGACGGCCTTGTCTTGGCAGGTTTACTGTGGTGCCATACTCTTTCCATTTCCGGATGATGGATTGAACAGTGCTCCGTGAGATGTTCAAAGCTTTGGAAATCTTTTTATAACCTAAGCCTGCTTTAAACTTCTCCAAAACCATATTCCTAACCTGTCTGGTGTGTTCTTTGGACTTCATGATGCTGTTTGCTCCCCAATATTCTCTTAACCAACATCTGAGGCCGTCAAGGCGCAGCTGTATTTGTACTGAGATTAGATTACACACAGGTGGACCCTTTTGAGTCATTAGCACTCATCAGGCAACTTCTGAATGCAATTGGTTGTACTCAGGGAAAAGGGGGCTGAATACTTTTGCACGTCGCACTTTTCAGTTTTTTATTTGTAAAAAAAAATGTTGATTCATGTATCATTTTCCTTCCACTTCACAATTGTATACCACTTTGTGTTGGTCTTTCACATTAAATTCCAGTGAAATATATTTATATTTGTGGTTGTAATGTGACAAAATATGGAAAAGTTCAAGGGGTATGAATACTTTTGCAACCCACTGTATATCTCAATCCTCTGTCCTCATTCTGCTAGACCTTTCGGCAGCTTTTGATACAGTAAATCATAAGATTCTCCTGTCCACTCTATTTGAATTAGGCTTTTCTGATACGACACTTGAATGGTTTCGATTATATCTAATAGGAAGGACCTTCAAAGTGTCATGGAATGGGGAGGGCTCTAACTTTCAGCAAGTACTCACTGGTGTTCCTCAGGGCTCTGTACTTGGTCCTATACATGACATCACTGAGCACAGTCATTCAGGCACATGGTTTCTCTTACCACTGCTATGCTGATGACACTCAGCTTCATTTGTCTTTTACCCCTGATGACACCACAATCTCAAATTGGATATCTGCCTGCCTCACCGACATATCTGTTTGGATGAAAGTCCGTCATCTCAAATTAAATTTAGCAAAAACAGAGCTTCTCATAATCCCAGCTAAACCCTCAATCCATCATGACCTGACCTTCCAAATTGACGGCTTCACAATCTCTCCAACCGATTCGGTACGTAACCTTGGTTTCACAATAGACTCCCACCTTAAACTCTCTGATCATGTTACCAAAACTGCCCGTGCCTGCAGGTTCTTTCTTTACAACATAAGGAAGATCAGACCTTTCTTGACTGAGCATGCTAGCCAGCTGTTAGTTCAAGCCCTCATCCTATCCTGGCTTGATTATTATAATGCGTTACTTGCCGGTCTCCCAGCTTCCACAATCAGACCTCTACAACTAATTCAGAACTCTGCAGCCCGACTTGTATTCAACCAGCCCAAGCGAACTCATGTCACTCCACTAATCATTTCTCTCCATTGGCTCCCTGTAGTTGCTCGCATTCAGTACAAGTCACTGACTCTGGCCTACAGGAACATTTCTGGATCCTCCCCCCTTACCTTCACTCTATCTTTTTAAAATACACACCAGCTCGTTCACTTCGCTCCAGTGATGATTGCCGCCTGGTGATTCCACATCACCGAGGAGCTAATTCTCACTCCATGGCGTTCACCACTGCAAAATGGTGGAACGACCTTCCCAACTCTGTAAGGCAGAGTCACTAGGCATATTTAAGAAACTACTAAAGACGCATCTTTTTAACAAACACCCGATGTATGAAAAAAAACAAAAAAAGGGAGGGGGGTGCAGGAACAGATAACGATCAGGTTTCATAAATCCAGAGTGTAGCTGGTTTTCGCCATATGACAAAATGTGTATATTATATATATATATATATTTATTAGTCAAGCCCGAAATTATTCATACCCCTGGCAAATATTGACTTAAATTTACTTTTATTCGACCAGCAATTTTATTTTTGACTTTTGACTGGAAACGACACAGGTATCTCCCAGGAGATAAAATGATGTATAAGTGGCATCATTGTGGTAAAAAATATTTCTCAGCTTTTATTCACATTTGAACAAAAACTGGCATGTCCAAAATTATTCATACCCTAATAGAAAAACCTTTATTGGCTATTACAGCAATCAAACGCTTCCTGTAATTGCTGACCAGCTTTTTGCATGTCTCCACTGGTATTTTTGCCCATTCATCTTTAGCGATGAGCTCCAACTCTTTGAGGTTGGAGGGTCTCCTTGCCATCAACCTGATCTTTAGCTCCATCCACAGATTCTCAATTGGAGTCAAGTCAGGACTCTGGCTGGGCCACTGCAATATGTTAATGTTTTTGTCTGCTAACCATTTCGTCACCACTTTTGCTGTGTGTTTTTGGTCGTTGTCGTGCTGAAATGTCCACTGGTTCCCAAGGCCAAGTTTCTTGCCTGATGTTGTCTTGCCTGATCAGACTGCCTGATGTTGTTGTTGAGAATCTTGATGTATTGCTCTTTACTGCAATCAAGTTCCCTGGTGCATTGGCTGAAAAACACCCCCAAAACATTAGGTTCCCACCACCATGTTTGACAGTGGGGATGGTGTTCTTAGGGTTGAAGGCTTCTCCTTTTTTACGCCAAATGAAGGACACATCATTGTGGCCAAACGATTAAATTTTTGTTTCATCTGACCATAAAACAGAAGACCAGAAATCTACTTCTTTGTTCAGATGAGCATTAGCAAAGGTCAAGCGGGTTTTGTGTGGCTTTTCTGGAGAAGTGGCGTACTCCTTGGTCTGCATCCGTGGAACCCAGCAGTGTGCAGTGTTCGTTGGACTGTCTGCCTTGAGATGTTGCCACCAGCAGATCCCAGATTCAACAGAATGACCTTGGTGCTGATCCTTGGATTTTTCTTCACCTCTCTCATTATCTTCATGGCCAGCACAGGTGTCACTTTTGGCTTCCGACCACATCTTCTGAGATTTTCCATAGTGCGGAACTTCTTGTATTTTTTAATAATACTTTACACTGTAGCCACTATAACTTGAAAACATTTTGATACGGCCTTATAGTCCTTTCCTGACTTGTGAGCGGCCACAATGCACAGCCGCAGGTCTTTAGTGAGCTCCTTTGTCTTAGCCATGACTGTATACAAACCAACTGCAGAGAGCTGCTGTTTTTCACCTGTTTCACCTGATTAAAACAACTGTTCCCAATGAATCAGGGTAAGTAGGATGCTTTAAAACTATTTTTAGGATGCTTCGACTATTTGGAATGGTATAGAACTTTGGATTTTCCCATAGACTGTGACAGTTTGCAAAGGGATGAATAATTGAATAATTTTGGACATGCCACTTTTTGTTCAAATGTGAATAAAAACTGAGAAATGTTTTTTCCACAATGATGCCTCTTGTACATCATATTATCTCCTGGGAGATGCCTGTGTCGTTTCCAGTCAAAACAAAAAGTTGCTGGTTGAATTAAAGTAAATTGAAGTCAAAATTTACCAGGGGAATGAATAATTTCGGGCTTGACTGTGTGTGTATATATAAAAACAGAGCTTTTAGTTTTGTTATTTTTTTTTTAGTTGTATTTTTGCTATTTGTTTTAGTTGTATTTTTTTTTAAACACCATTACCATTAAAATATTATAAACTTTAATGTACAATGCATGCATCATATATTTGTAACACCCTGTGATGCTAAGGTACACAACTGATGATGTGTATTTACCGTAACATCGTTACCTGGCAGTTCACTCCAAGAAACCCAAAAGTTGCAGTAATATGCATACATATATACATACATACACACTGAGTCACACTGAAGGCATCAAAACTATGAATTAACACATGTGGAATTACATACTTACATACATACAAAAAAGTGTGAAATAACTTAATGTCTTATATTCTAGGTTCTTCAAAGTAGCCACCTTCTGATTAAAAAAACTGTTCCCAATGAATCAGGGTAAATTAGGATGCTTTAAAACTATTTTTAGGATGCTTCGACTTCCCATAGACTGTGACAGTTGCAAAGGATATGAATAATTGAATAAATTTGTGGACCATGCCAGCTTTTTGTTCAAAGTGAATTGAGAATGGTTTTGTTTTAACTGATTACTGCTTCACCAACTCTTGGCATTCTCTTGATGAGCTTCAAGAGGTAGTCACCTGAAATTATCTTCCAACAGTCTTGAAGGAGTTCCCAGAGATGTTTAGCACTTGTTGGCCCTTTTGTCTTCACTCTGCAGTCTCGTTCACCCCAAACTAGGGCTGCAACAACGAATCGATAAAATCGATTATCCAAAGTATCAATAATGAATTTCCATTATCGATTCGTTGGGTCGCACTATTTCCGCGTTACTCGCAATGTCGTAACCGCTTACGTCACCTGCAGCGCTTCAATAACGCTGGAAAATAATAGCAGGTTGAACAGAATGAAGCGGAGTCTGCAAAACAAGTAAATCGTACAAATGAAACACAGCAAATGCAGAAAACAAGCTTCCGTTTAAATCCAAACTGCGGGAGCTTCACCTTCACACAAATAAAGAATGTGGAACGCAGCACCACGGTGATGATACACCTCCTGAAACGGCGTCCCGGTTTATTTTTTAAAGTGAGGAAATGTCCTGGTTTTTAGCGCATCAATAGCAGCACACGCGCACGGTGGTCCTCGTGTGAGCCAGTTTCTTTGTAGCGCTTAATAGTTTTTGCGACTGCACTTGGGGACACTTTCAAAGTTTTCCCAATTTTTTGGACTGACTGACCTTCATTTCTTAAAGTAATGGCCACTTGTGTTTCTTTATTAGCTGCTATTTTCTTGCCATAATACAAATTCTAACAGTCTATTCAGTACGGACTTCTGCTGTGTACTGTAACCACCTTCTGCACAACACAACTGATGGCCCCGACCACATTTATAAGGCAAGAAATCCCACTTATTAAACCTGTGAAGTGGAAACCATTTCAGGTGACTACCTCTTGAAGCTTATCAAGAAAATGACAAAAGTGTGCGAAGTAGTAATCAGAGCAAAAGGTGGCTACTTTGTAGAACCTAGAATACAAGACATATTTTCAGTTGTTTCACACTTTTTTGTTACGTATATAATTCCACGTATTACTTCATAGTTTTGACATCTTCAATGTACAATTTTCAAGAAAACTCTTTTAGGTGTGTCTAAAACTTTTGGCTGTCCTGTGTGTGTATTAAAAAAAAAAAAAAAAAAAAAAATTATATATATATATATATATATATATATATATATATATATATATATATATATATATATATATATATATAAAAATCTGGATCCTAGATTCATCTCATGTAATTACATTTCATGAAGTTTCAGGAAACACAACCAGCAATCACAAAATAATGTGTTTTAAACCTATGGTGCAACCAATGTCGTCAGTGTAAACCACTTGTTTTGTCACTTCAAGATTCAGTGTTACTAGAGTTTGACAACTTGTAAAAAGCCCTTTACAGACATAGACCAGTGCATAGTGCATTAAAAGAAAGAAAAAGATGAAGAGAGAAAAAAAAAAAAAAAATAATAAATATTCAGCCTCCACTGAGAATTGTGGAGACATGGTGTCTAATTGGTTAGGGTATTGGACTATTAATCTGAAGATTGAGGGAGTCCACAGATGCGAGCCTTAGAGCAAGTACCTTAACCTCCATTACTCCAGGGGTGTGGCATGGGTGATCCTGTATTCTAACCCGAATCATTAAGTTAGGATACTTGTAAGTCATTTTGGATGAAAGCATCTGCAAAATTACCTAAGGAAACTGGCAACCAACATGGTCTGAATGAGTATCTTAGCAAGAAAAATATCTTAGCATTGCACAGGTCTCTGTAAAACCTTTATGTTGTCAGACATTATAATGGGTCTGGCAAAGTTAAAAGGTAAGTTTAAACTGCCATAAATGATTATTACACATTTTCCACATATGCAGCATTGCCCTCAAGTATGTGACCTACTGTATATCAAAAAAAAAAAAATTTTTTAGCTTTTTGAAAGTTTAAAACTCCATGGTGTAGGGTCTAAATAGATGTCTTGTAATGCACTCCGATATTAATTATTAATAAAATGTTTCATTAAAAAAGTCAATTGATTGTGCAATTTAAGTTCTTATTAAATATTTACTACTATTTATTTATATAAACATTAATTTTCCATACCTGTACAATTTCCAGCATCTCCGATTTACTGATGTATCCATTTCCGTCCAGATCATACATGCTGAAAGCCCATTTCAACTTCTGCTCCAGCTTCCCTCGTGATGTAACACTTAGTGCAATGATAAACTCCCTAAAGTCTATAGTGCCATCACCGTTGGCATCAAAAGTACGGAAAACATGCTCAGCAAATTTGGAGGCATCGCCGTAGGGAAAAAAATTGCCATAGATCTTTTTAAATTCTTCCATTGAAAGATGACCACTAGGACAGTCCCGCAAGAAGCCCTTGTACCACTCTTGAATTTCGTGCTCAGTGAAGTCTGTGCTTTCCAGAAGGTCCTGCATCACCTCTGGCCTGAGCTTGCTGTTTTGCTTACCCATTCTTGACTCTTATATAATGGCGCTCTGAAAAGAGAAGGCAATAATTAGAAGTCAGAATATAAGAATTTGACTTTATCTTTCAAAGTAAATGATTTAGAATTTACAATGCATTACACAGTTCTTAACAAAATAATTATTTTATAATGTCAATCTTTAATGGATTCCAAAATAAAATTGCTTTAACACAATCACAACATTTCTATTATGGTATTTAACTGTTCCATTAAAATACGTTTAAAGCTGTTGCTGCTAATGCAAGTTTATTAGATAACATTGCTTTAACTATTTTGTTTTCATATCTAAATGGTAATGTTGTTACAAAATAAGACCTATAAAAGGTTCTGTTTCAAACCAAATGTAAATGTCCTGTTCTAATTTATAGAACTGTTCTACAGTGACTTACATAAAGTATGCAACAACAAGGTGAATCTCAATTATCCGAAACAGCTGGTTGATCTTGTAAAATAAATATTTATATTTTAAAACAAATTAAAGAATGCTCTTCCAAAAGTGATGGTAGATCTGTTATGGTTGGAAGCTGTGTGGTTACCAGTGACACAGTAAACACTGCATGGGTAGATGCGAAATATATGCAATCAAACATTATAAAAAATAAAACTTCAACTTCAGTGAAAATCTGTAAGCAGATCATAAACATATGTTGTATGCAAGACAGAATGATCTCAGAACAGGAAGCATTCTGCAAGGAAGTGTGGGTGAAAGTTCTAGAAAAAAAACAGATAGACTACAGCAAACAACCTAAAAATCAATCTTCAATAGCTATGATATTTCAAAACATGTAACGTTTAAAATTTGCATTTTACAAATATACAGACATCAAAATACATTACACAGTGCTTAGCCTTCAAAAGAACATTAATATCACAAAAGCAAACAATAATAATAGTAAAAGTAATATCACAAAGCAAACAATTAACTCAGAAACAAAGAAGGGGGAAAAAGACACACTTGAAGACAGGAAGCATATTCACAAGGAGAGAGAGACCGGTACACATAGAAATGTTGAAATGCGCGCAAACACACACACGAGAGAGAGGGCAGGCATACAGACATGCACCGCACAAAAACAGATGCACAGGGAAAGGCCTACACATCATTCACTTTATAGCCCTTACGATAAACATAATGCTACTAATAAAGCCCATACTGGTACAAAGTGAATTATGAGGACGCAGACACAAGGACAGAGAGACACATGCACACTTCTCAATATTTAGGCCTTATGCTTAACATATTGCAAGGCATTATGCCCATGCTGGTGACAAGTTATTAATTTGCTGAGAACAAAACTCACTTTGTGAGTGTTTTACATGACCATGGTCTGTAATTCAACATTTTGTGCATGTTTTTGTGTTCTCATAACTTAATGGTATAATTGCATGTTATTTTTGGTGAATATTATTTTATCTATTGACTGAACTGCTTTCAATTGCCTCGCCACAATTTGGCAAACAATTTCAACAAAATTTATCAGTTTTATTTATAAATGCAACAAATATTCAGTTAATGGAATTATTAAACCAAAATGACAAAGAACCCAACACATTTGATCGAGAATAAGTAAAAATGACCAAATATTTTTTACTGAACAATAATTTATGAAATTACATCTTTTTTCTAGTTTAAAAAACATTGTTCCAGATGGAACTGACATGGTGGTTTCAGTGCTGCAATTCAAGTTTCAATCCTGATCAGAGTTTCCATGTCCCCCCTGTGTCAGTGTGGGTTTTCTCCAGGTTCTCCAATTTTCTTCCACCGTCCAAAAACATGGATTTGAGGTAAATTGGGTGCTCTAAACTGTCGCTATATATAGTGTGTGTCCGTGTGTGCCCAAGGATTGATTAGTGATCTGTCCTGGGTGTATCTGCCCAGCGCCAGAAAAATCTCCTGAATGGGCATGGGGAACCCCTCAGCGACTCTTTACAAAAAAAAAAAAAAAAAACGAGACACAAGTTATCGGAAGAAGTAAAAGTTTATTAAGCTATGGAACATGGCAGTGAATCAGAGGCAGCAGCTTCTCAGCTCGTGTGTGCTTATTCTGTCATGCTTTTCAAACAGAAGTCATAGCAAGGAACTTCATTACCTTTTATGCTGGTGATACATTATGCTGCTAACTTTACATTGCAAGGTTCAGAAAATTTAAATAAATATATTAAGTTTACATATTAAATAAGACTACAGAACAATCCTGTTATAACCTAGTTATTTCTGTTTCTCAGCTGTTCAGAAGCAAAATTGTACTGTGGTCAATTTCTTACAACAAAACCCATTTCTTGTCTCACTGAAAGACACTGAAAGATTTATTTATTTATTTGTGCTTTAATGCCACATTTAGCATTTGTATGCTATCCAATGGCAGGATATGGTACATTTTTACAGTCAGAATACTTTCACTTAGTCCTTATATTTCAGTCACTCATATTTCCATTTTTATCTTTTTAGCCGTGAGATATCTCAATACGATGACTTGATCTATGCGTCGTCCATGGTGGGTTCTTGGTCCGTTGTCGATTTTTGGTTGTATTTGTATTTCGGTTGTATGAAGTTTGTTTTGGTCTGGATGTCCCATTAATTTTGCCATTTTGTCTGATGTACATGTTTGAGTTGTTTTGAGTCTGTTGAGGGGATTCTGGATTAGCACTGAGGCCTCTGCAGTTCCACTGTATTATGGCACTTTGGTCATTTGGGTTTTGGTATATTGGAACGGGGTTTATTTCTGGTTTTTGGGGATATACTGCGATGTCTAGTATGCCCCTCTTCTTTCATCTCTACATCCTTGGTTTTCTCTGTGTTCTGTGTGTTGTGATCTGGGGCTTTTAGCAGTTGAGGGTAGTCACTTTTTTTCGTTTTGTCATTTTTGTTGTTCATTTCTTCTTGGGGTTTGCTGGTGCTAAGGGCCAGTTGTGATGCCATAGTAGGGCTTTGTGTGTATGTGCTTTTTGATTTTGGGGGTGCTGGCTCTTTGATAGGGTTTATTATTTGGGGTTTGTCTTTGTTGTTTTCACCACATCCACAAAAGTTTTTGTAAATGTGACACTGTGTTTCGGGGATTAGCTTTCTTGGTTCAGCATAGCTGATTTTTTTGGTATGTTTAAATCTCTGAATTTCTTTCTCCTTTAGCCAGGTCGGACAGTTTTTTTTTGATGCTGCATGAGCTCCTCCACAGTTCCTGCATTCCGGGGCATTGGTGCATGGCAGCTCATGCTCCTCCTCCGAACAGTTACAACAAGTTGCAGTGCTTCTACATCCAGCTGATCCGTGTCCGAATTTTTGGGATAAAGATGTCTACATCCACCCTTTGGTAACCTATTAAGATTTTGGTTGGAGGGGTGGTTTTATTGAAGGTTATTATATATGTGTTTGTTTTTATGACTCGGTCTTGTCTCTTGATTATGATTCTTTCGACGTTGCTTACTTCTTGAGGAGCCAGTTCTTTTGTTATTTCTTCCTCGTCCATGTCTTCTAGGTCTCGGCAGCGGATTACTCCTTGCTGCTGTTTAGGGTTTGATGCGGGTTGACGAATGTTTTGGTATTTAACAGGTTTCAGTCTGTGCTTTCTTGGGCATTCAATTAGTATTTGGCCTAATCGAAGCTTCTTTGCATCTTTGACTGTGCCTGCTATTCCCATAATACCCTTTTGGATTGCAAAAGGTGAGAGTTTGGTCAGTGTCATGTCGGCTTGAGTGGACTCCATCACCACAAATCTAGGCCAGTTATCACTTGGTCCTTTAACTTTAGGCTATTTGCCAGTTCTGGTTCGTTTTCATAGTCCAGTAGTTTTCGTTTTGAAGTATGTTTAGTATTCATGATTGGATCGGCTTTGTTTCATTATCCTTATTCCCCACCCACCTTGGAGCCCCAATCGGGGATACGCAGTGCCGAGGACCTCCAGCAGTTGCATACCAGGGCTATAAGGACAGTATACTTCACACCAGGTGTTCTTAGTGTTCGACTGACCCTGAGCCAGCGCCTCCTAGGGTTCTCCTAGGAGAACACAGCCTGACCAGCCGATTGATTGGAGCGGGCCACTCCAACCTCCCGTCTATGCTAAGTCGGGGCCAAAGTGCTGTGTTGGGAAAAGTGGCAACCCCAGCCATCACTCCCCTCAAACACCAGGATCCCTTTCTCCACAGACACGGGTCGCACCTTACGGCAAACTAGGCGCCTCGTTTACTTGTCTTTTACGAGAAGCCAGAGGGGGCTGGGGACCTATTCTACCCCGGGTTCCCACATGGTGCAAAACACTGAAAGAAGCCAAACCAAAAGTTCAGACTCATATTAGGTAGCCAAGAAACTATGAATTAATTATTTTCAATATATTATTTGAAAGTTTATTATTGTGGATGGAAGAAACAAGAGCAAACTTTCACTAATGACTAAAAAGAACATTTTATCAAACTATAGATTAGATTACAGTGTTTAAATCCATAACAAAATTATTCAAACACTATGCCAAAGTTGTAACAATTTAGATTAACATGATGAATTGTTAATAAAATGTCTGTACATTGGTGTGCAAAGCCCCATTTTCAGCTACCATCTCTCGTGTGTGTATAATTTTAAAGTTTAGTTTGTGAAAAAAGATATAATAAAGCAATAAGGCATGCGAGGTTGTGCATAAATCAGGAGATAGAGGTGTTTGGAATCAGGAGATAGATGTGTAGCAGCGTACAGTTACATCTCTTTCCTGTAATTTACTTACAATAATGCACAACCTCAATTGTCATTGTTTTTATAAAACAGTTATAAAACACACAGAATAAAAACAATGTTTAATTTATAAAAGTGTTAATTTAAAAGCACAACCGTTAAATAACCCACTTTATAAACATTCAGTGGCCTCAAAATCACCCATTTTACATTGGAGTTCATTTATTGCAACAAGCCTTTTGGACACACCGACAAAGATGTACACAAGCCAATGCTGGCAATGCTATTTTAGCTTGTGAAGCGGTCTCATGATTCATTCACACCGAACACACAGCAAGCGAGTTAACCACCTGATTTCATCAGTTTTCCTCCCCATTAACAAACCAATTTCAGACTGAAACACTGTTGCCACTATAATCCTTCATTTTAAATAAAACACTTTTCTCTTATCTATTTACAAAAATATATTGGCTTGTGGCAGCACGGTGGCTTAGTGGTTAGCATGTTCGCCTCTCTGCGCTAAGGATTCCTGGTTCGAATCACCATCTGGGTGGAATTTTCCATGTTCTCCCCGTGTCCGCTTGGGTTTTCTCCGGGTTCTCCGGTTTCCTCCCACAGTCCAAAAACATGGATCAAGTCAATTGAGTTCTCCAAATTGCCCCATATAAAGTGTGCCTGTGTGAGTGAGTGTGTGCCCAGCGATGGATTGGCACCCTGTCCTGGGTCTATCTGCCCAGCGCCCGAAATGTTCTCCCCCGGATGGGCATGGTTAACCCCACCGCGACCCTAATAGAGGATAAAAGTGGGAGATAATGAATGAATATTGGCTTGTGCATGTGCATCAGAAAACTACAGATGGCCAGCACAGTTCTTTTGTGTATAGATGTTATATTAGGTTCCATTGTGGCCTTGCATACTATTAGACACCTTGCTTTTGGCAATATCTTTGTAAATACGAAAGTAAATATGGGTTGTCTATGTAGAATAGTGCATAATAATAGAGCAAAGACAGATGACATTTATTCATTACAGTTTTTTCCAAAGCATTATCTATCGGTGAGGTGCCTGCCTAAAAAATACTTTTATAAACTGTGCTAATAATTGTGATACTCAGCTATCAAAAAAGCACCCTTTATTAGACCCTGTCACTTTTTCCCCCCCAAAAGGTTTACTCTAACTCATTCATAGTACTATAGTTATGACTGACGCCTAGTGTTTCTCACCGTGATTAATACTTACTTTTATCCCTGCCAAATGGTGAAATGGTCTCTAACAATTTTAGAAATGTGTTTCTTGGACGTCTCCAAAGAAACACATTAAAACGCATCTCATTGGCAGGAACTTGCTGTATTGCTTTATCATTAAACAATAAATCAATAAAATAAATAAATACTGGGTGTGAGAAAACCTACACATTAAAACCTAATTAACAATTAACATCATTGTTAATAATACTGCAGTTAAGCTTGCTACTCTTTACCTTTTTCCATTGTTAAAAGTTAAGTGCTGATTACAGACAACTGCATATACACCCAGTAACATGCAGATAAAAACCAAGTTAACATGATATGTGGTGTTAAAAATAGATTCAGCTTAGTCTAAAAGCAATTACAGACAGTATTATGCACCTATAGTTTAATGCATATTAGACAAAATTAAAAATACCATCCCTCCAAAACAACAGCCAAGACCCATATAGCTACATATGGCCATTGTGATATTTTGTCAAGAAGCATTTTTTTAGTCAATAGTATAAAAACTAAATGCTTTATATCAGTAGTGTTATCCAAAATAATTGGAAAAAGCTAAATCTTTATTGCCCTGTCTGTGATTATACCAATCACAAAGTTCTTGATATATTTCTATGGTTATAATTATCCAATTTCACTAAATCAACTTTCTCACATGCTTTATGGCCATTGCAACCTAAAAACTAAAAACAAATCCAATAATATTCTTCATCATGTAAACAATGTGTTTATTCAAAAATGATATAGACTTCTTCTGCTGTTAAGGTTTTTCACAACAGGTTTTTTGAGAGCACTTGAGACTTAAGTACCCCTCTTACAATCAATATTTCAAATCAACCTTGCAAAAGCTTATTGAGGTTGATGTTTTGGCTCCATGCACTTATTTTCAAGGAACAGTCAAGGAAGAACAGAAAACAGCTATAATTATTAAACTACTCATCACATATACTTGTCCTAAATGTACTTCTTGAGTAGTGTTTAATAACTTGGAACAACTGCCAATCAATACTAAAATTATGTCAAATAACTTCCCAAAACTGGCCATATACTGTAGAGAAATTAACCGGTATAACAGTTTTAAATAGGGACATGGCAGAACTTGCCTCTAAGAATTAACCAATAAACAGAAAAATCACAGTAACTTGACACGACCGACACCACTCATGTATTTTAATTGAACACTGAATCCATTGTCGCTGGAAAAATGTATTCCAATTAATGTGCTTACTAAAAAAACTAATTAAAGAGCTGGCTGTATAAATAAAATGTTTTGGAAAATTATTTAAAAAACACAAAAAAAGTATTTATTTTGCTTATTGTGTAAAACAGACATTTCATTTAAACAGTCAAATGTCATACAAACTATATTTAAATATACTGTGTTATTTGCATAGGGATGAAAACTAATTTCTTGCTTATATGACTTAATAAATAACTAATCCCACTGGACGTATACAGGGTGAAAATAGCAAAGGTTCTTATATTAACCATTATGAAACCTTATACTTTTGTTTATGTATATACTGTTATTTTCTAAATTTCTAACAAATTTTAATAATACATTCTCAGACTAAAACCTGACTGGCAAACTTTATGAATTTTCTTCACAGATTTATCATAATTTAAGTCAATGTCTATGGAAAACCACTTGAGTTTATAAAGAAATTCAAATGCCAAAACATGCATTATTTTTTATTTTTGATGGACAAGATAGTTCTGCACACAATTCTATTGAACTTCAAAAACATTACTAGATTTATTCTGTTCACATTTTGTTTCCATAAAATCTTTACAGACCAGGTAACCAATTGAGCAGTTGCCATGGAAATGTATTCTAAAGATTTTATGGCTGGCTGAATGAGACTAGGCAAAGCAAAGTGAATGTCAGTGTGACTCAAAAAATAAGACAAGGGAGTGAGTGTGAAGTGAGTAACCAATTAAAGGAAGCATTAGAAAATTTTCCCCTAACAGAGACCACACTTAATTACAATATCATGTTTTCATTTGTAAGTCACTTTGGATAAAAGTCTCTGTTAAATGACTAAACGTAAATGTACATCATGGACAAAGCATAAAGCAAGTTTAAGTGACAGTTAATTCCTTCTGATTACAAAAAAAAGGACATTTACACACAAATATACATAGGCACTGAAAGGTGAAAATAACATTATTAGTAAATATTTAGCTGTCAATTGTTTAAAAAAATGAGAAATGTGGATGAGATGTGAACCACATAGCGCAGCTTATAGAAGGTAGAGTTAAAAAAAAAAAAGGTTGTTGGTCCAGATGAGATGCAAGTAAAGGCTTGGAAATGTTTAATAGAGATGGCTGTGAAGTTTTGAAAGACATTTATGAAGTTTCATGGTTAACAATTTGCTATTTGAGATCTTAAAATAGTACCCAGGTTGCATTATGTTTTTTATCCATTTTCCATAAACACTGGCTTTATTTTTATTTGATAGTTTTTTGAATCTCTAGTTTCAAATGTTGTCATATAGTAGTTCTGTAGCCAAAAGTAATTGCTGTCATTTTGCTGATTTTTTAAAATTTATTTCACCCTTGTCCCTAACTGACAACATAAACATTGTTCCATTTAAAATATTTGTTTTACTGAAACTGCATGATTATGGTTTTGTATATAGTAAAATGTGTTTAATGAAGGCAAAATGTGTTCCAAATGGGTTTTCATAGGGGCGAGAGAGAAAAACGCAAGCACGGTGAGAAATGTTTCAAAATCACGAATTTGTAATTTACTTTTATCTTCTCTTTCTGGAGGAAGATTAGCACAAATGTTTGAAACTGAATTAAAGCTGATGAACTTTCACATGCTCAGTCACCCACTGTTGAAAAAAAAAAAGAAAAGAAAAAAGAAAAGAAATAAATAAATAACACACAGAAAAAACATAAAAACATTTCAATTAAATATGTGATTGTTCAGTATAAATTATATCTTTTCACTAATTCGGCTGAAAACCAAATGTGTGCTTTTTACTATTTTATTTTAAAATTTTAGCTACTAAAAATCACCATCATTATACTAAATGCATTACATGTCTTGAATTCAACCGACAACCAGTGTGAACAGTGAGAACAGAAGATCAAAATCTTGTTGTAGTCATACAATGTTCCAACCCACATATATTTTTACACAACTTTTACTAAAACCCTGCTTGTATTGAATTGTAATGAAGCACGGTCTCATAGCACACTCTATACACAGACTAGATTTACTGACCTCTGACCTTAGCTTAGTGGGATTTTTAGAACATAACAATGAGAAAGCCCACCCCTACTGACCATCAATGACAACCTTGGGTCAGTCTGCATTAAAGCACACATTGTGAAACTTCACACAAAAGGTTTTAATGCTTGAGAACCGAGAAAATCCTTGGCCATTAGAAAATATGTAATATTATGCATGGAATGCTTCACATAATGAAAGCGTCAACAAAGAACATTTGAGTGCATTCAATGAAGCTCTGACCTAGACAAAGTTCAGCTGTATCAACAGGGAATGGTTTGTTCACCAGCAACGCCTTTAAACATCACTACTTTCCTTTTACATTATAAATGTCAAGTGTTTGTTTCCACTTTTCCAGTCAGGTCTTTAATATCTAGACTACAATGTAATTTACTAAACAGTAATTTTAAATGGTATATTTGAACTTTCACTTCAAGTTGCATATTAAAGCTACAATACAGAATTAACTTTTTATGATTACACTTAATTCATTTACACCAAAGAAACATAAAGAAGGGCATCCACAAAGCTTCAGAAAATCAACAACACTTAAGCACAACTATTTAAGGTGCAAGGACTTGGAGCAGAAAGCTAAAATTTAGCTTTTAACTAAACATTGTAATGCTTCCTCAAGACTCCTGTCTGTGGGCTGTTTAAAAGAGGTAGTTGGAACTACATGTGTGGCGCTGGATGCACCTGGCTAACCTGGGCCTTGTTGGAAGTATCTTGAAATAATTTTATATATTCAGACATATTAGCAGACAATGAAACTTAAGATTAGGTAAGTAACTAATCCTAATTGAATAGGGGTCATAAAAAATATGATTATATATATATGGTTGCATGCCTTATTAACAGCATATTCTATTTTGATGAGATGAGTTAGATTGTCAGATAACAGTACAGTAAAATAACTAAAAATAATATTACTGGACATTAAAGGTTAACCAAAACTAGTGCATACAAATGCAATCCACCTTTTTGTTTGCTTTAAGCAAAGAGCGTTGTTTCTTTTGTATCCTGTTGACTTTGATGTCTGTACATCTTAATAAGGACAGTCAAGATTAAAAGATTTTTTTAAACATGACTCATTATACTTAATTCTATAAATGACCTTCAGTACAGTCACTTTACTGAAACCTATTTTCCTAAGGCAGACAATGTGTAAAGAACACACACCTACGCACCTAGCTAGGTCAGTGAGAAAAACATATCAGAGCAAATATTGTGGTGGTGTCAGTCATGTGTCTATAGAATGTTCTCATATATATATATATATATATATATATATATATATATATATATATATATATATATATATATATATAATTACTAGAAACATTACTAAATCAATAAAAATAATCTATAAATTTTCCTTCCATGGTTATTGTCAAAGGTTGATTTTAGTTGGAAAGTTTTTTTTTTTTTTTTTTTTTTTTTTTTTTTTCCATTTATTTATATAGCACTTTTTACAATAGTACATTGTCACAAAGCAGCTTTACAGCTTTATAAGCCTTTGGACCCCCAAAGAGCAAGCCGAACCAACAGTGGAGGGGGGAGGGGAAAAAAAGAAAGAAAAGCCCTGTTATGTTGTTATTTTAAGAACGAAATCTTGGGAGGACCAAGACTCAGTGGGGGATTCATCCTCCTTGAGCGACTGGGTAGCATCAACAGTGTAGGACAGCCATGTACAGATTGTGTGATGATCCTTATTTAACAATTGGAAAACTACATCAGTCCATTAAGGCATCCTGCAGGACTGCCAATCCAATAAAAATCCAGGTTCCATTCAGTAATTGTCATAGTCGCAGTGCTTCAGCCGAACCATGGATAAAGAGCTGACAACACCTCCAGGAAATTTGTAAAATGTGATCAACATGTGATCACCACAACTTTAGCTGAAGCACACTCAGAATCTGTAGTAACACACATGGCCGATGACACACAATGTTTGTGGACAGGCTAATCTCTCCCACATGTGTGGGTTGTGTTGAATTACCTGCCAGGTCTGCCTCTGATCTTTACAGCCAACAAGCTTCTACAGTGTCTACATGTACATGTGTGTTACACAGTTTATTAAACTGATTAAACTAGAAACGTTAAAATATAAAGATTAATTAAAAGATAAATAGAAGTTTAAACAAATGAAAAATATAATTTGTAACGTTTCAGCAAGAAGGTCCACGGTTCGATACAGCCATAAGGAAGTTGGTTTTCTCCCAAATTTCAATGCCTAAGTCGAAATACAAAATTGTCCCTTTTTGACGGCTTTACTTTTAACCATTCATAATGCTACCCTGACATTCAAATTAACAGTAAAAACAAGGAATTTTGCTGAAAAAGTGAAGCTGAAGAGCTAACTGAAAGTGTGGGGGCAGTATAAAAAATAAACTGCTTCAACCTTTTCTCAGTCTTACACAAAATATAAGCATTTGAATTGAATGATTGAATGATTATTACTTTTTTTTTTTTTTTACAGCCATGTAATTGTGGCGCACTAATCACACATAGAAGCTATTTCTATTCTAACTGTAGTTGAATATTCAACACCATGCATTAAAACCAATTTGCTTTTGAAACATATGCATGTATGTAATTTGCACAAGCTGACACAAACACACTCTATATGGGGCAATTTGGAGAACTCCATTGACTTGATCCATGTTTTTGGACTGTGGGAGGAAACCGGAGAACCCGGAGGAAGCCCACACGGACATGGGGAGAACATGGAAACTCCACCCAGATGGGGATTTGAACCGGGAATCCCTAGTGCTGAGAGGCAAACGTGCTAACCACTAAGCCACCCTGCCGCCCTTTTATATTATATAATATATATCAACTGTACTACTTGGGATTGAAACATCAAGTCCTTTTACATAACTATAAAACAATATTATGATATTGTTAATTTTTGCCAAATCGCCCAGCCTTATACTAAACTGCCTGATTTAAAAGGCACAGTCACACGGTTTTCCACAGGTAGTAACTCAGTCACTAAATTTCTAGCTGACTTGCGCAGATTTAATATTTTTCATTATCAGATTTCTGAAGTTCATATAACCCCAGTAACTTGATTACCACTGCATCTAATTGAATTCAATTATCTGGTGGATTTGTGCAGGAACACACACTTGTTTTTCCAGCATCTCTTCACAGCATTCTCAATTTTTCAACCTTCTTTATTTAATGCGCGTAGTATGACAAGTTTTCTTAGTATCTGTACCAAGCATCACGTCCAAACCTTTGCCTCAAACATGAGGGCCATTCGTTCTATCCTCGGAATTTACAGCATTCATATCCAGGTGAGGCGTGACAGAAAAAAAGACTCTGAAAAACCAACACAGTAACTGTTTGGGATTCTAGAAAAGGAGGGTCAATAATGAGTAAAAGAATGTGTGACACCGCCTTAAAGTGTAAATGAATTTTGCCTTTACTATCATTTAAGACTCCCAAAAGAACATGCAAAAGTCAATCAGGAACGGGGACAAATGAGGAGACATAACTCACCTCTTCTTTTTAGTGACAAGTCCTTAGAAGTCCATAACCCAAAAGAGCCACATATACAGGTAGCAACAAGTTATAATATGAAAACCAGATGTCAGAACTGCAAGAAGACACCGATCTGATCGAATTAACAACTCCAAGATTTTGCCAAGCTATAAGCCACCAAATGAAAAAAAAAAAAAAAAAAAAAAAAAAAAGCAGAGTCGAACCTAGTTCCTCCCCCCGTGATGCAAACCCAGGTCACGTGGCTGTAGCAAAATCAGAAATGAGCCTTTGTTGCCCTAGCAACAGGCACACGACAATGCAGTGATTTCAATATCATCCATGGTGGCTCTGTGAAAGATTCAGAGCACAGTTGTACCAACATTTCATTTAAGCATGACTTTATATGCCATTGCACAATTTCAAATTCAGAGCATGAGATTGTGTCACTACCTTCTAAGGGAAATAAATGTCTCATTATTTATTTCAGCAATTTCAAATAGTTTTTTGTCCAAATCACCCACTCTGTTTTTACTGTTTATTTAAATTTAGCATAAATTCACAGATATCTAGATGTAATGCCCATGGCCTGCCTTTGTCTGCGAAGTTTCACAAGCAGTAAGGCCAGTAGCTTTATTTTGAAGCTATGCTGGTGGATAGTTTACAGATTTTTTTATTTTTTGTACTTCTGGTACATTTATGCACTTGGTATGATCAATCAGCATAGAAACAGAGCAGTTGCACTGGTGAACCAGCATTTATAGCACAATAAAGTAGTTTAAAAAAACCAACAAATTGTGAAATTCCATACCTAGTCTTAGGGAACAAGTGACTTAAGTAAACAGTTAATCTTTAATTGCATCTTGGCAATTAAAGATGAGAGGTAAAAATAATACTGCCTTGTTTCTATACTTTCAAATTTTATCAATTCTACCTATAGATGTGCTACATAGTTTCACAATTATAGACATAGATATAGTTTCTCTGTGTACTTTGTTTTGGCATGGTGGCTTAAGCTACCAGGTATTAAGCTAGCAGTCTAAAGGTTGAGTGTTCAAGTCCATCAAAGTTACCAATGTGGGCCTCTGAGCAAAGGCTCTTAACCCCTTATTGTCCAGGGGTGCCGTATCATGGTCGTCCCTGGGCTTTGGACACATTCAACAAGTCAGGACAAAAAAGAAAACTGTCTACAAAAATGCCAATTTAATGTAATGTAATCAAATAAAAAAAAATATGTAACTTAATTAGGGATGCTTTTTGAACACCTCAGTGTGACTGCTGTACTAAAGTCCAGCCACCAAAAATGTCCAGTGACCCGCATCCTGTAGACAGCACCATATAAGCACTGATAAAGAATAAAACAGGAGATTAACAAAAATTTGCAGAAACTAAAACCTTTTTAGACATTTTTACAAGACATTTATAAGATAGATATGTCTAAGAGAGTGCACAATAAATGACCAGTGTCTAATTGAATCATACCAGATCTAGGGATTATTTAGCCTCAATGAAGATTTTTTAAGTAAATTTTTGAAGCAAATTAAACAATAACATATTTAATGATGAAACTTTTAATAAATGCGGATCCAACAAACAAAAGTAACTGCAAAAGGGGTCACAAAAATTGTGCTGGATTGCAATACAAGTGTTGTCATAGAGGTCTGCTCCTCCAAATGCTAATGCTATGTAATTTATGTTATTTCTTTATTAAATACCACCGCTAATTGCATTTACAGTAAAAGTAAAAATCCTATTTCTGACATCCATAAAGTCAACAAAAAAGATTTATGTTAAATTTAAGTGCCATAAAATACATTTGCTCATAGACCAAATTGAATTCTGAACCCTTTCAAAAAATGTTCTTTACTTATGCACGTTCTTCAAATCGTACGTCAATGATTAGACATACTTCATGCTTCATTTTTCACCATTTAAGGGTGAACAGTGTTCCTCAAGGATGAAAAAGCTTGCTTCTACAAAAGCTGCCTGATTACCATCTGGGGCTTTACTGAATAGAAGGCATAGGAGTTCTGAAACATTCAAAGCAAGGATGTCAGTGGGGGAAGGGAAAGCTCAAAGAAATGTTTTATTTTAGCAATGTGGTACAAATAAGTTCAAAGAAATAGAATGGCTAATGTTTTAATGTTCCTTAATGCTTAGAACTAGTCAGTCTACACAAGGGAGATACTAGATTGTATAAAACTACTTTACTACGAACAAGTGAAATTATTTAAAAAGGTGCCTTTAGGCAGGAATACAGCACGACCATTCCTCCTCTGTCAGGATTTTTGAACATGTTGAGAGAGAAGATTTATTGTTATATTTTTGAGCTACAGTAAGCCATCTTAAGCAGGAGCTACACCTCAACAAACCACAGTAGATGTTGATGCTGCTAGTTGTGCTTTTGATTTCAAATGTTTTTATATAAAAAGTAGAACCATGTGGCTTCTTGCCACCTTTAGTCGGCTGTGGCATATGGAGGGTCTTCTCACCTTAACTCCACGATCCCTTTGTAAAATCAGTTTACAGTTTAACTATACAGTTTACATATTAATAATCATTTACAATAGACTTGCATCTTAGCATTATTAGGTAAATAAGAGTGATCACTGTTTAACACTGCCATTAAATGTATGAAAAACATCAGCCAGTTCCAATTCCAACAGTAAGTAAAAGTATATCTATGCAGTGCATCAGCAACAGATTTTTAAGATGAGAGTTTCTGTAGGCGTTTTAATGAATCACAATATTCAGATGAATAAATGGTCACAAATTCATCTGTATGAAGCAGGCTGATCAAGGGTTATATAGTGTTTAGTATACTGTGAAGCATTTTACAATCATGCATCCAGCCTTGTTTTATTTGCCCAGAGCATGTAGTGTTGAGCTTATGCAATTACCATTCTATTATAGTTGAACTCTTGAACACAGTCCTTAGCTTGGATTGTATGATATAATGATAGAAGTCACTTTAGTTAAGGCCATCTTTTAACTCCAATAACTGGGAGGCATCTAAAATTGTTCTGTCATTTTGAGCAGTATCCTTTTTTTTCTATTCTTTTTTATACTGTACAGAATATAACTAACTTATAAAATGTGCTTAAAACACTGCTCTTTCCACTGTTTGGGTAAAATTAAATAGGACCACACTATGACCTTGATATTGTAGGTTGTTCTCTAATATTTATTTCCATTGTATTGTTGAATTGAGAAAATTGAAAGTGTAAAAAATAAAAATTCACTAGTAATTAAAAATGAAATAGTAATTTAATTTGCTCTGAAGAGATCAGTCATATATGGGATTTTGCTACCCAAACCAACGGGTAATAAAGCAATAAGGCATGATTTGAATTATTGTGAATAAATCAAAAGTAAGAGGTATTGGTTTTTCAGTTTAACACTCACCGGAATATAGCTACAGCATCACCAGTCAGTAAAATTAGGATGCCAGAATGACTGCAAATATGATTTACTTTGGCAGCCAGTTACAGACATAATTTTCCTTGGTTTTAAGGTTTTTTAAAAAAATAACCTGACACATTGAATAACAGCTCAGCCAATCAGATTTAACTACAGTTACTAATCTTATTTATATCAGATTTCCTTTTGAGCGAGTATTACTATAAAAGTAAAACATATTTTAAAACCAATACATTTTTTTTTAATAAAAACCACCTAATGGAGTTAAACATTAATATTAGAAAAAAGAAATTGCTACATTAAAATCAATGCCAACTCTGCTGAATGGCTACATACGCGTATGACCTTCTAATGCCTTCTTAATTAAAAGCAGTTTTGTATGTGTCAACATGGCCAAAATAGTGTACCAATTCTCAACTTTTGTTTGTCTTCCAAACTTCCCTGTGTGTTTGTTTTACATGCTCGGGTGAAAAAAGATCAACAGAAAAGTTTAAGTGCAGTTACATTTTTAACATCATTCGTAGTGATCTATGTAAAAAAAAACAAAAAAACAAAACAGAGACCAAATGAACTCTGTGGCTATAATGTTTGAACAATGAGAACACTGTTGCTTAAATATTAATTATGGACCTAAACATTTAAATCACAGTTCTAAAAGCCTCAGTCTCCAAAATCCTCATTAACATATTTTTCTACCTCTGCAAGTGGCAATACACATCTGGCACCATAAATTATTTTAAACCAGAATTTGTCGGATTAAATAGTGTCATTTATGCATTTTACACAAACACACATGCGCACACACACACTTCAAAGTGTATGTCAGAGCATGGGAATTTTCTTGCCAGAAATCTCTCTCTGCCAGTGAGTCATGGGAAAAAAGAGCTGCCTCAAGAGTTTATCGTGGTTCAGAGTCATAGGTCACAAAATGAGAATGCACTAGGCCAGTGATGCATTCCACATGTTCTGCACTACTTTTTTTTTTTTTACTTCAGCTTCTCTCCCAAATTCTTTACAAAAAGATGAAAATGTGTGCATGTGTGTGTGTGCGCGTGTGTCTAAAGGGTGGGGGTATGAACTAAAAAATTCATGTGAAAGTTATTTGAAAATCTAAACAAGCACAACCAAACAAACAAACTCCCAGAAAGCTACACTTGTACATAGACAGACAACAGGACGTCGGCTATGTTCCCCATTGTGGTGAGAGAAATAGCTTCTCTCAACTAACCTGCCAGAAGAATTTTGTAATTCATTTTTTTTTTTTAAAAGAAAAAAAAAACCTATTTGTTACACTGCCAACACTCTGCATTATGTTACTGATTTACAAATTATTACATGACACAATCCAAGTCCCAGCTTATATGGACCTGTTTAGTGAGAATGGCAAACAATTCCACAACTGAAATTAAATTCATCAAATACACAAAGAACTTAAGCATCCATATACAAATTTCATAGTAAAAAAAGTAAAGTAAAATTTAGTTAGTAAATTTAAATAAGCGGCACGGTGGCTTAGTGGTTAGCACATTCGCCTCTCAGCACTAGGGATTCCCGGTTCAAATCCCCATCTGGTGGAATTTCCATGTTCTCCCCGTATCTGCGTGGGTTTCCTCCGGGTTCTCCGGTTTCCTCCCACAGTCCAAAAACGTGGATCAAGTCAATTGAATTCTCAAAAATATGCCCCATATAGAGTGTGTATGTGTGCGTGAGTGTGTGCCCAGCGATGGATTGGCGCCCTGTCCTGGGTCTATCTGCCCAGCGCCCGAGACGTTCTCCCATGGATGGGCATGGGGAACCCCACCGGAACCCTAATAGAGGATAAAGCAGGAGATAATGAATGAATGAATTTAAATAATGATAGACAATGTTTATTAACACTAGGGTAAGACTAAATAAAAACCACTTGAATTATTCCTAACAAAATTACAAATTTAAAAATTTAAAATTGCAATTATATTTGATAGTGTGTGATTCTCATTTTTTTTTCATTCTAACTGTGGGTCCCTGTCCATTGCTTTTACTATCTGTGCTACGTATAATGGTGTATAATCGAACTTGCATTTTCATCACAAAAATCATCAGAATCATAATCCTTTATTGATCCCAAGGAGAAATTGCAGAGCCACTATACTCTGTGTTGGAAGTAATGACTATGATGTACCTATGAAAATGGGTCATGTATCCCTAGTAAGGCACATAGCTGGTTGACAAAAGCAAAACCTGGGTCTGACATTATGAAAAAAAGGTTCTATGTTTAAAAAAATGCACAACGTTGCTAGTCAACCGTCAATACAGTTTCAGTTTATATATGCTTCAGATAACTAGCTGATCTGATAAGGAGACGATATCGGTTCACCAGCACAACTGTGACGTTCAAAGGAACCAGTTCACAAACATTGTTTACATTTTCCACCATTATAGTATTCAAAGTCTTTGAGTAGCAAACTCTGCATTTAGGTAGGAATGGCATGGGCTATATGTGTTTATATGACAATACCCAAGTTGATTTCAGCCAATCAGATTTAGAACTAAAATAAAATGCTTAACAATATTTATGTAGAGGTCCTGACAGTTTGAGAGAAACAGCCAATTTGGATAAAAACTATATAAACAAATTGTGGTTAATCAACCTTATATAATGGATGGAAGGAAAGCAACAGCAGCCAGTTGCTGTCTCCCTGGCCACTTGAAAAAGGACAAAAGAAAGAATTGCATAAACACATGTTTGGTGATTCTACCAACTATGCATGTACGATATGTTTGTATGTCTGTCTGAGTTGTGAGATGCCTACTGGTGCTCCAGATCTCTACCCCATGAGAAAGGCAACAGTCACGATTTTCAGCCCACTCAGACAGAAAAACTTCCAGTCCCAATTTCAGATGGCAGGCCTAATGTGTTTGCTCTAGCAGCACTGGCTTCTCTGTGGGGGCCAAGTATGTGCAACATTCACACCTCACCATGAAACCTTGCTGCTCATGAATATGGAACAATAAACGGCCGTGTGAGTCATCTTGAATAAGTGCTTACATTTGGCTAACAGAACTGAGTGGGTGATCTGTTACAACTCTAGGCAAATTTACAAAGAGACATATTATATACTACTTGTTAACTTCTGGTTTAGTTTGAACCATCACTGGTTCAGATTTCATGGCGAGTGGCCACACTAGCCCACCCACATAAAATAAATTGCTACAAAACTAATTTAATTACAATCAGATTCAAAATTTGGATTGGAATAAAATAAAAATATTTAATACTATACAAGGAAGAAAACCTGCAAGCATACTAATAAAACTGCAGAAATAAGTTACAGCAAAGGTTTGGTATTTCATTATAACTAGTGATGAAATAAAATACAAATTTTAGTCCAAAGCCAAACAAAAAAATATATGTTATATAATATTCGGGTAAAGGCCAAATACTAAACACATTTACCCATGGTGTTTCCTTGATGAAAAAAAAATGTCAAAAATATTTATTCAACACTGAATATTCTAACATCCAAGCAGGCAAATCTGTTAATTACAGTAAGACTAGGACATATTAGCAAAAATAAAAAACAATTAATTAGACCTCCTCCATTAATAGGGCTGGGGCAATGCACTGACTATGTCAACGTTATCCATCCATTATCTTTCACTTTATGCTCTACTAGCGCCGCGCTGGGGTTCCCCATGCCCATCCAGGTTTCGGGCGCTGGGCAAATACACCGGGACAAATACACCTGCAGATTCCTTCTTTACAACATAAGACCCTTCTTGACAGAACATGCTACCCAACAGCTAGTTCAAGCCCTAGTCCTATCCTGGCTTGATTATAGTAATGCGCTACTTGCCGGTATCCCAGCTCCCACAATCAGACCTCTAATTCAAAACTCTGCAGCCCGACATGTGTTTAACCAGCCCAAGCGAACTCATGTCACTCCATTGGCTCATTGTAGCTGCTCGCATTCAGTACAAGTCACTGACTCTGGCCTACAGAACCATTTCTGGATCTTCCCCCTCCTACCTTCACTCTATCTTCTCAAAATACACTCCGACTCGTTCACTTTGCTCCAGTGATGATTGCCACCTGGCGATTCCACCTCACCGAGGAGCTATTCTCACTCAGTGGCGTTCATCACTGCAAAATGGTGGAACGATCTTCCCAACTCTGTCCGTGAGGCAGAATCAGTAAGCAGTTTTAAGAAACTACTGAAGACATATCTTTTTAACAATCTGTTATATGTTTTCAATGTAGGTTTGATGATTTTACAGTGAAGTTTCTGCATAACTTCTGACTCGTAATGTTCTCATTTCTAAGTCGCTTTGGAAAAAAGCATCTGCTAAATCACTAAATGTAAATATATATGTAATGTAGGACAGGGCGCCAATCTATCGCTGGGCACACACTCACAAACTCTATATGGGGTAATTTGGAGTATTCAGGGACACAGGGAGAACATGGAATCTCCACGCAGATTGGGATTCAAACCGGGAATCTCTAGATCAACACATCAACAAAATGGCGGCGCCAAATGAAAAGATGAATTTTTAATTTTTAAAAAAATGGTGCAACTTTAAAGGTTTTTATTTTTCATTATTTTGGAAAAGTTATTTTAATAATAAATACAATCCCATTAAAGTAATAGTTTTTAGATAAATCAACAAATCGAAAAAAAAAGAATCAGACTAATCAATTGAAAATTTATCGTTAGGTACAGCCCTATCCTGTGAGTTGCTGTAAGGTATGTTTGCTGTAATTAAGCTCAGATGCTTAAAACTGAATTAAAGCTAATAAAAATTTACATCTGTCTTTTCACTAAAGAAATAAAAACTACGCCAATTTCCAATTGGTTAATCTTTTTCTACAAAATATACAAAATTTAAACGTATTTAGCCCTAGTTTGTAAGTAATTTAGATTTTAGGCATGTCATAACCTGTAAAAGGATACTGACAGCCAAATCAAGTGTTCAGGATTTAAAATTTCTCTGACTCTTTAAACACAGGCTATGCAGGCTATGTTCCACTTTTTTTTTTGTTTGTTTAAAATGCAGCTTGATGCCATGTATCCAAACTACCATTGATTTAAAACAAGTGTTTTAAAAATGCTGCTTGACCCATTTTAATTTCAAAATGCAGGGTTGCTTTTTTGTTAAGGATGGGGAAGAATACTAAATAACAGTATACTTTCTTGATTCATTCTTTGTATATCCTGTCACTAAGCAACCATCTGTAGTGCCTTTTGGTTAATCAGCAAATGCATGCCCAGTGTAAATACGCAAATGAAAAAAAGATTTTTTTTGTATTTTGCTTTTATTAAATTATTGTAATATTGCTACTGTCCATTTTAACAAAAAGATTAAAATTAAATATTTTACACAAAATTTATATAGTTGAAACCAAAATGTCCCTCTTCAAATGCATGAAATTACTTTTGGCTAATTGATTTTTGTATTTTTCGGTCCAACTAAAATTATGTCAGTTGTATCAGGATATCTAAAATGTAAATTACAAGACAGCCAATATTGAATCTATTTAACGCAGTACTCATCCTTACTGATTGTACCCTACACGATGGTGAATCCTTGTTCCATGTAAAAAATGCTGGTCCCAACCTTATTTGTTACTATTCACCAAACATTACAGATTTATTTAGCTTTGAGATTTAAGAAAATAAATAATGATACACAGTAATAATCTAATAATATTAACACTAGTTAATAATTTTCAGCTTGAAATAATGCAATTAATTGTTTTCACCTAAATCTTGATGAAAATACTGCATAAATATCCATCCATCCATTATCTTCCGCTTTGTTCTCTACTAGGGTCACGGTGGGGTTCCCATGCCCATCCAAGGGAGAACATTTCGGGCGTTGGGATGATACACCCAGGACAGGGCGCCAATCTATCGCTGGGCACACTCACTCACTCAAACACACACTATATGGGGCAATTTAGAGAATTCAATTGACCTTGATCCATGTTTTTGGACTGTGGGAAGAAACCGGAGAACCCGGTAGAAACCCACGTGGACACGGGAAGAACATGGAAACTCCACCCAGATTGGGATTCGAACCAGGAATCCTTATTGCTGAGAGGCAAACGTGCTAACCACTAAGCCACCGTGCCTCCCCTGCATAAATATCATTATATTAAATTGATCATAAACAGTTTTTTGCTCTAGAATTCTAAAAAATAAACAGAAAGTTTTAAACTGGTATATAATTAAAAAGGAAAACAGGACCTGAGTAAATTTTTTTGTAACAGATACATTATACCAAACCATCACCAAATCATGAACTGAAACTTACTAAACCTCAAACAGGACAAAAACAAAGTCAGAGAAACACAGCTTTAGGATGATTTCATTTCACATTTCACTCATAATTTCTAATTAACCCCTAAACAAAACATATGAAAGAAGATGATTTGCTCTTGAGGCAAAAAAGAAGAATATTCAAACATATATAGACCCCATTACCAAAAAGATTTTTCCTTCATGTTTTTGAAAATTATATTTTGTATGTAAAAAATTAAGTCAACCTAGACTTTACCAAGTAAAAACCAGCATGGGGCTGCATCAGTGCCCACCACATGGTTTGAACTAATATTTCAAAACAAACAAAACCCCACAATAAAATTTACTATTAATGTGGTGGCTAATCATGATACCCTATGGAGACATATACATTTATCACAAGCTGTTATGCAGCTCAAGTCTTATAAAGGGTGAGAACAGTTAAAAATTCTACTCTCAAAACAAAAACAATTTTTCTTGTGTTACATACATCAATTACTTGCAACAAGTTTATCTTAAATTTAAAGTAAATAAATAATATCTCTTTAATAAATACATTAATTTTTATTAATTTCCTTTGTAACATTTGAAACAGAATTAAGAGTGGCCTACAATGGTATATAATGGAATTTACATTTATAAAATATTATCAGGGCGGTGCAGTGGCTTAGTGATTAGCATGTTCGCCTCTCAGCACTAGGGATTCCCAGTTCGAATCCCCATCTGGGTGGAGCTTCCATGTTCTCCCCGTGTCTGTGTGGGTTTCCTCCGGGTTCTCCGGTTTCCTCCCACAGTCCAAAAACATGGATCAAGTCAATTGAGTTCTCCAAATTGCCCCATGTAGAGTGTGTGCCCAGCGATAGATGGGCGCCCTGTCCTGGTTGTATCTGCCCAGCGCTCGAAACGTTCTCCTCTGGATGGGCAACCCCACCACGACCCTAATATAGGATAAAGCGTAAGATAATGAATGAAAATATTATCAACCCTTTGTACAAACCCTATTTCTGGGAAAGGTGTACATTTTCTAAAGAATAATTAATAAAATCTACAATTATCTTAAATCAAGCACAGAACATGAAAATGATGCGTTTCTAGTGTTGATTGGTTCATATTGGGAGGTTGAACTGTATTAGTAGTCATTCAGTTGCGTCCCCTTTAGGTACAGCTTTGAAATTGCAGGGTAACAAACGCAAAACTCGATTTAGTCAAACAAGTCATCCATTAAAAACGTATAACTGCTAAATCTGAACGAATATACTGTACCATTTACGTGAGAAACTTCGATTGTCTAGTTATATTAATGAAGCACGCGATTGTTGTGGGATTTCCGCTGTTTGATTTCCAGATTAGTGTAAATGGAGCTCTGCGAGAAAGATCTTCAGATGTAACTGTTACATCCTCCTGAGAATGGATGCAGTAGGCAGCGCTAGCTTGTGGGTTGAACGCAACTTCCCATTACACACTGGCTAGCACGCTAAATAATAATCCCTAGACGTAATTAAAAAGGCAAAAAAAACTCTTAACGTTAGTAGCACTGATTCTCTCGAAACGCCACAGAGGGACGACTTTGGATGATACTTAACCGCAAAGCAACAAGTTGCATTCACAGTCATGTTTGTAGCTTTAGCATGCGGCTAAACGCAAGAAACTACGGCAAAGTTTGCCATAACCTAACCATGAGGGGTAAAAATATACCAAGACACTCACTGTGATGGACTTGTGTAAATAGCGTCACAGCTGCCAGTCTCCGGATAATTCAATCGGGGAGGTGAAAGCGGCGAGAAAAGAGCAAACCTGCGCGATCGAGTTCAGAGGGAAGAGCAGCTGCTCTGAAAAGCCGAGCTTGAATGGCCTCAGGATAGCTTGATGACGTCACTGCACGCATCATATACGCCCTCGTGAATTCCATTCTGTGTATTGTATTTTTTTTTCTCTCTCCTTGTTGTTTAGTATCCTTATATGTGCATTGTTCACGTTTTAAATAAATGCAAGTACAATCATACAAAGATCAGCGTCGTCCACCATATCAGTTATAGTTCTGAATAAAATCATTCATTCATTCATTCATTCATTCATCTCCCGCTTTATCCTCTATTAGGGTCGCGCGGGGGGGGGGTTCCCCATGCCCATCCAGGGGAGAACGTTTCGGGCGCTGAGCAGATACACCCAGGACAGGGTGCCAATCTATCGCTGGGCATACACTCACTCACACACACACTCTATATGGGGCAATTTGGAGAACTCCAATTGACTTGATCCATGTTTTTTGGATTGTGGGAGGAAACCGGAGAACCCGGAGGAAACCCACGCAGACACGGGGAGAACATGGAAACTCCACCCAGATGGGGATTCGAACTGGGAATCCCTAGAGCTGAGATGCGAACGTGCTAACCACTAAGCCACCATGCCGCCTCCTTGTTGTTTAGTATCCTTATATGTGCATTGTTCACGTTTTAAATAAATACAAGTACCATCATACAAAGATCAGCGTCGTTCACCATATCAGTTATAGTTCTGAATAAAATCATTCATTCATTCATTTATTCATTCATTATCTTCCGCTTTATCCTCTATTAGGGTCGCGGTGGGGTTCCCCATGCCCATCCAGGGGAGAACGTCTCGGGTGCTGGGCAGATAGACCCAGGACAGGGTGCCAATCTATCGCTGGGCACACACTCACTCACACAAACACTCTATATGGGGCAATTTGTAGAACTCAATTGACTTAATCCATGTTTTTTTGGATTGTGGGAGGAAACCGAAGAACCCGGAGGAAACCCACGCAGACACGGGGAGAACATGGAAACTCCACCCAGATGGGGATTCGAACTGGGAATCCCTAGAGCTGAGATGCGAACGTGCTAGCCACCAAGCCACCGTGCCGCCTCCTTGTTGTTTAGTATCCTTATATGTGCATTGTTCAAATTTTGAATAAATACAAGTACAATCATACAAAGATCAGCGTCGTCCACCATATCAGTTATATTCATTCATTCATTCATTCATTATCTTCCGCTTTATCCTCTATTAGGGTCGCGGTGGGGTTCCCCATGCCCATTCAGGGGAGAACGTTTCAGGCGCTGGGCAGATAGACCCAGGACAGAGTGCCAATCTATCGCTGGGCACACACACTCACTCACACAAACACACTCTATACGGGGCAATTTGGAGAACTCCAATTGACTTGATCCATGTTTTTTTGGATTGTGGGAGGAAACCGGAGAACCCGGAGGAAACCCACGCGGACACGGGGAGAACATGGAAACTCCACCCATGTGGGGATTCGAACCGGGAATCCCTAGCGCTGAGAGGCGAACGTGCTAACCACTAAGCCACCGTGCCGCTGAATAAAATCAATAGCCAATAAAATCCGTGTAATATATATATATATATATATATATATATATATATATATATATATATATATATATATATATATATATATATATATATATATATATATATATATATATATATATATATATATATTACAAATAAAATAAAATAAACTTAGCCATCACTAATAAACGTAGTCTCTTTTATCTGTTGAATGCTCAAAAATGTTCTTTTTTGCAAGAAATTATAGTTTAAAGTTTGTATTGCACTTCTAAGGATATGTCACAAACATTCAACTATATAGAATGTAATATTCATTCATTCATTCATTATCTCCCGCTTTATCCTCTATTAGGGTTGCGGTGGGGTTCCCCATGCCCATCCAGGGGAGAACGTCTCGGGCGCTGGGCAGATACACCCAGGACAGGGCACCAGTCACACTCTATATGGGGCAATTTTGAGAATTCAATTGACCTTGATCCATGTTTTTGGACTGTGGGAGGAAACCGGAGAACCCGGAGGAAACCCACGTAGACACGGGGAGAACATGGAAACTCCACCCAGATAGGGATTCGAACCGGGAACCCCTAGCGCTGAGAGGCGAACGTGCTAACCATTAAGCCACCGTGCCGCCCTAGAATGTAATATGTAAAACAAAAATAGAAAACTTCAGCAATATTTTAGATTTTAAGAATGAAGATTTGTTTTTTTAACAGATCACCACTTTACTTGTTTAGCCTGTATGGCCTAGACAAACTTTCAAACAGCAGCTACAAAATATTACTGAAATTGTATACTCATCTTGTTGATGCCCATTATATTTTAGAAATTAAAATGGTTTGCCAATTTCATCAAATTTGATATAATGTGATATTATTTGATTGCCCGATAAGTTGGATTGTCCTTTGGTTTATTCATTATTCTCATTACATATTCAGCTATTTTATTCTGAAGTATTTACGTATGTTGTTGAAAAATACAACAAAAAACTGCATATCAAAAATAAAATCATATTGTCTGCTATACGCAGGACTACAACAGAAAAAATCGTGTTATTTTAGTCCAGGCCCTGAGAAAGAAATGCCACAAACCAAGATGTTAGTCACATCATGTTTGAGGTTTTGACATGGACAACAGTTTACTTGGTAAAGTTTATTATTAAGTGTTACAATTATTTTAGTCTTGTAAACTATATTAAGTACTGTCATTGACCTTTTTATAATTTAAAAAACATGTTTAAAGATTCATGTTCTCCCCTTGTCCGTGTGGGTTTTCTCCGGGTTCTCCGGTTTCCTTCCACAGTCCAAAAACATAGATCATGTCAATTGAATTCTCCAAAATTGCCCCATATAGAGTGTGTGTTTGTGAGTGAGTGAGTGTGTGCCCAGATTGGCGCCCAGTCCTGGGTGTATCTGCCCAGCGCCCGAAACGTGGGGGATGGCATGAGGAACCCCACCGCAACCCTAATAGAGGATAAAGCGAGAGATAATGAATGAATGAATGAATGAATGAATGAATGTTTAAAGATTTAAGTATAACTAAATATTACAACCCATGGTTTAAAATCCAAAAATTGTATTCATTTTTTGGGATTGATGTATTCATTCATTCATTATCTCCCGCTTCATCCTCTATTAGGGTCGCGGTGGGGTTCCCCATGCCCATCCAGGGGAGAACATCTCGGGCGCTGGGCAGATACACCCAGGACAGGGCGCCAATCCATCGCTGGGCACACACTCACACACTCAAACACACTCTATATGGGGCAATTTAGAGAACTCAATTAACTTGATCCATGTTTTTGGACTGTGGGAGGAAACCGGAGAACCCGGAGGAAACCCACGCGGACACGGGGAGAACATGGAAACTCCACCCAGATGGGGATTCGAACCGGGAATCCCTAGCGCTGAGAGGCGAACGTGCTAACCACTAAGCCACCGTGCCGCCCGGGATTGATGTAATAATAAAAAAAAATTGTTACTAAAGAATATTGCAAATTTGCAATATTTTAATGTAAAATATATATTTTATTAGATAATATAATTCATATTAATTAGACAATATAATTAATTATATGTTGATTTAATTTAATTAGTTGTTAATGAACTAAACATATATTTAGATGTCACAAAGTAACCATTATAAAATGAGAAGTCTGAATGACAAGAAACTGTAAGTGATTTCCATCCATCCATTATCTTTCGCTTTATCCTCTATTAGGGTCGCGGGGGGTTCCCCATGCCCATCCAGGTGAGAATGTCTCGGGCGCTGGGCAGGTATACCCAGAACAGGCCGCCAATCTATCGCTGGGCACACACTCACTCACACAGACATGCACACTCTATATGGGGCAATTTGGAAAACTCATTTGACTTGATCCATGTTTTTGGACTGTGGGAGGAAACCGGAGAACGCAGAGGAAATACACGCAGACACGTGGAGAACATGGAAACTCCACCCAGATTGGTATTCGATCCGGGAATCCTTAGTGCTGAGAGGCGAACGTGCTAACCACTAAGCCACCGTGCCGCCCACTGTAAGTGATCTCATTCATTCATTCATTCATTATCTCCCGCTTTATCCTCTATTAGGGTCGCGGTGGGGTTCCCCATGCCCATCCAGGGGAGAACGTCTCGGGCGCTGGGCAGATACACCCAGGACAGGGCGCCAATCCATCGCTGGGCACACACTCACTCACACAGACACACTCTATATGGGGCAATTTTGAGAATTCAATTGACTTGATCCATGTTTTTGGACTGTGGGAGGAAACCGGAGAACGCAGAGGAAACCCACGCAGACACGTGGAGAACATGGAAACTCCACCCAGATTGGTATTCGATCCGGGAATCCTTAGTGCTGAGAGGCTAACCACTAAGCCACCGTGCCGCCCACTGTAAGTGATCTGTATTATTTAATTCTGCAGGTTTCAGTCTTTAAATTAAGTAGCCTAACAATAATTACCTGTTGTTCTTTGCATACATAGTAGCCTACAGTGTAATATGTAGTTCCCTTTAGAACACTTAATACACATAAATTGTATCTCTTGCACTAGTTACTGGTTAAGGCTCATTTATGCTCAACGTTAAATACGGAGACGGATACGGACGGAGCCTTTTGTCCGTACTCTGCGTTCATTTCGTACGTAATTTGCACGTTTTCTGAAAGCTTGCGGATGCGGACAGGACGGAGCAATACCACTGGAAACCGTGGGGGCAGTGCATGATGCGACCACTTCCATATGTACACCAAGAAGAATAAAAACATGGTGGAACTTTTTGAAGACCGGTTATACGAGTGTGTGCGCAATTTTAATCATTTATATGATGTTACTTCGCCGGGGCTCAGGGACAAACAGTTGTTACAAAGCAAAGCAAGTTATCTAATGCCCTGGCAGACATCCCAAAGTATTGGAAATGACGTTCGTCATCAATTTCCCTCATTGGGCGGACAAGTGAATAAAATTCTCCATCCAAATGTCGCGACCTGTTCAGTGGCCTCACAGACCACGTCGTTGTCGTTTTTGCAGTTTGTACAAAATCAAAATTTCCTCCCCCGTCGCCATCTTTGATTTTTACTCTAAACTGCCCTCTAATGGATGTAGTGTTCAACAACCATATCAACGGAGCTGACGCGGGGAAGTATGTGGGCAGTAACTGTTATAACGCACGAAACGCACGCACACATTTTCGTACGCAGAGGGAGTATAAATGAGGCTTTAGTTCTATGATAGAGGACGTGGGAAATGTGTTCTTAGCGACATCTAGTGACAGTCAAATAGAGGTGCAGCAACAGCACAAATTATTTTGTAGTTCAAACTTAAGATATAAAGCTTGTTATATTTTCTGTGGATTTTCTGTGTGGTTTGTAAAAGGAGGTGGTTTCTACTGCAAAGTTATCTATATACAAGCGTATTTTTCTATTATTAAGCGTATTAGGCGAAAGATAATGGATGGATGGATGATTTATCACGGGTGATACAGATTTGTAAGAGATGTCTGTAAAATGTTGAGGATGAGCTCAAAGTCTAAATGCATTAACGTGATTAAAAAAATCTGTACAATAATAATAATACTTTGTTTGTTGTGATTATTATTATTTGTTGCTTTATAAACATACATTTTACCGAGAACATGTGCACATAGTCAGTAATAAAACACAATATATATTGTATTCTACTTGCAATCATTCATTACTATGTTGACAAAAGACAGGCTGGATTTAACTTTGACTCAGCAGAAATCGTTTTCACTCTTTTAACTTTTTGTTAGCCCGTTGCCTTACTCCCAGCTTTCCTGGTCTATTTATTTAATTACAATGTCGCAATCAATTGGCTGGTTGTATGTCATTAATCTAATGTAATAAGTCATTTGTAATAAAGGCTCAGTGAGGGTTTTAATTTGATTAAAATATAGTGGTACTATTTTCTGAAACAGCATATTCATAACCAATAAGTGTACAGTATAAATTGGGCCAGCAGATGGTGTACTTAGCCTTTCATCAACTCTAATGTTGATGAAAATGATTCTTACCAGCTGCTAACCTGCAAGTGGAAAATGCAGGAGTTAGTCACTTAAGCAAAACCAGACCAATTATAATACTTATGAAAAATGATCAGGGAATATTGAAAGCAAGGTTTACCATGAGAGTACAAAGAATTTGGGTATGGCTGTGATGTTCAGCCAAGGATATGGCTTCTATGGACATTGTGTGTGTATAATCTATTACAAATGTATCCGATTCTGGATACCCTATAGGCCAGTAACAACAATATTGATCCTTAAAGTTTTATGTCAAAGGTTTTTTTTTAAATTGGTCGCTATGTCTTTCCTCATCAGTTGACATTACCAAAGAGTAAAATAATGTTGGTAAAAGTTATGCTTCCTGTCATTCATTAAGCCAAGAACCTAAACTATAATTGTGACAATAAGATATGATTTCCATCTCGATAAAAATGCCCTTAAGTAAAAAGAAGACACTATTTCTTTGGGTGCCATACATACAAATAACTAAGCACATGAATATGTATATACTCTATTTGTTGCTTAACTGCTAGCCCTATAAATTATATCTTCTCAAAAACTGCCACTTAACCATATAAAATATTACTTCAGCACCATGGACAGCTGCTGGTGGTCCTTGAGGTTTAACTTTCGAGAAAAAAAAACAACCCAGTCAGTGTGAGAGTTAATAGACAGACGTAATGGCACTTAACTGTAGACTGAACTCGCTTTTCTTGTTCCTAATGGGATAACCCAATAAGGTACACTCTAAAAAATGATTCCTGAGTCCAGTAATTTTTGCTCATTAAATTGAGCATTTTGTACCTAAAATTAAAATTTGGCTGACAGGTTCTAAAAGGTGACAATTATTTTATAGTTAATGGTATGATTGTTACTGTTCTAATGTTAGGGCTATACTTTGTGAATAGCAATTGCTTCTGTCTATGTGATTTTTTTAAGCTTATTTTGCATGACTTGACTCCAGCACTTATTTTGTACATTCTGGACTGTCACTGCCATTTACTGGTTACTTGTGAAATTGTAAGTACAATAATAATAATTAAATTGACTATTATAACCTGTTCCACAGTAAATAAAATTAAAAAGTAATACTATGCACACATTTCTGCACATGAATTTTACTTTAAAACACAAAGTTCTTTTTACAGCTTTCTAACAACATTTTTCAAATATTCATATTTCAACTACCCTCATCTGTATATTGTAAAATTTTCATAAGGTGCTATATATGAAAAAAAAAAAACATTTTAAGCTCTTATCCAGCTTACTGGGTTTAAATTACATTTGGATAGTTAGGAATGTTTATGTAACACACAAATTCCTTCGTGTTCCATTCTACTCTGACTGACTGTTAGTATTGAGACTGATGCCAGGGACTGATAGCTGGCAGACTGTCAGTAATTAGTGTTAATTGAGGGATGTTTCCATATCTGGCATCAACTCAGATGGCATGGATGTTCCTGTGTCTACAGGAGTCCCACAGTTTCATCTCATTCAGACAAATCGAGGTGGAAAAGCTTCTAAGTTTTCTCTTTTTATTTTTAATGCAGAACCAGCATTTATTTTACTTACATAAAGTGTTGGATTTAACATAAAAAAATGAAAGCAATAGCATTTTAATTTTAATGATTAAACAACATTCATCCAAAATGGTAATGAGTAAACTAAGCAGTCATCAACCCACTTTACTAAAACATATAAAATTCCATTTCAATAGACCAATATATTCATTCATTCATTCATTATCTTCCGCTTCATCCTATATTAGGGTCGCGCGGGGGTTCCCCATGCCCATCCAGGGGAGAACGTTTCGGGCGCTGGGTAGACCAATATAGACAAACATAATTTTAATCATTTTGATTCTGGTATAAGTAAGCCACAAACAACAGGAAAATAGGGCCAATGTTGAAATTAAGGAAAAAGGAAGCGCATATGTTTATCTCTATACTTCATTCTTGCAAAAAAAATTGCAAATGATTTGTTGTGACATAAGGTGTTGGCACATTTATTCTCCCAACATTTTAGCGATTTACCCACACAGAAATAATGAAAATAGTTTTTGCATTTTTTTTAATTTATAAAATTTTGAAAGATAGAAAAATAAAACAGAGGATTTGCTGTAATTATGGCAGCAAAAACCCTTTTGAGTGAATTAGTGTTTTATTATTTTATATTTTTTTCAGCATATTGTCTTAAGATACTACAGTTTTAAATTGTGCACCATGTGTAACATGGCTTGAGGCTTTTTGTTTTGTGGCATGAGATCGCCCAGATGTATCTGTGATTCACTACACTTGCAGGTGCATTTGAGGCAAATAATTAGTCCCTGTGTCACTCTGTTAAAAGGCTCCATCAAATGGAGTGTGGATGCTGGGACATTGCCATACGTGCTTTAGCTGAGAGGAGCGCTAACATCAATACAGTACTCCTCCAAGCATATACATTTTAGGAGGCACTGCTACCGTATACTATTTTATTTTGTTCTATAATACGTATATTATACGTATTATCAAATGTATAATACATATAATCATGGAGGGGGAGATGGGCATATGCCCATCTAGTCAAACTCTAGGCACTCCACTGTCCGTACGGGCAGTCTGGTTGTTCTGCTCAATGTAAGAGTAGGCAATGCAGCAGTAAGCACCGGCCAACAGTAGGCCGAGGGCCATTCGTGCTCATTGGCATGAATCACACATCTCACGCTCTTACTGGCGCCATTCCAATAAGCATCTCTGGAGGACTAGGGCTTGTTTTTTTTTGGGGGGGCGGATCAGGTTGTCTTTGCTGTCTTGATGACATGATTCATGGGTGTGTTTTAGGCCTCACCTGCAATATACCAATCAGCATGTGACTTCCTTTTAAGAACCTGGTGTGGTTTGACCTTGGCAGATTGCTTTTTCAGTGGTGCAGTGCAACCAATTATACATATATTAAAGTTTACACTGTTTGCAGGAAATGCCACCACAAGTCCAGGGCCCGGGTGAAGTGGTTAGTAATAAAAAACAAAAAAAACAATAAATAAATAAATAAATATGTAAAATACTTATAGGAAAAGGTTCAATAAATAGTTAACTGACTCACATTCTGTTAATCAGGTTTAATATTGTTTCAACTCAGATTACTACTGAGTTTCTAAAACCACCAATCAACCTAATGTTGTATGATATTAATTAATTTTAAATTCCCACAATTGCCTAATTAGGATAATTAAAGTAATTACATTTAATAATAAAGACATAACAATAAAATACTACTTTTGCTTAAGCCGTAAAGCATAATCATCATAATACCTCTAACTAACTATCTAATATCCTAAACAATAGAACAGTTGTGAGAAAATGCATTTTATGTTTCAGGTGAGAAATGTCAATCAGGAGTAATTAGTCACAAGGGGAAGGAGACTGTGAACAATTGGAGGGAAGAATAGAATAATTAACCACATTAATTATCAGAACTGTAGTTTGTGACTATGATTGCTTATCATGTTGAAAGTGTTATCCTCAAACTGTTATCTTAGAAAAAAGACTAGCCTTTGCTTTTTCACTAAACAGAATTTTTTGTCTTATTCCCATTTTAAATGAATTAATTAGGCGATCAATGTAATTACTGTTTATATTGTTGTTAATGAGCCCAAAGGCAAGCAAGCAGCACTCATCCAAATTACACTTTCTAGGCACAGAGCCAAATGAAGGTCCAGTCTGTTTAGTGTGTATGAGTTTGTTTTGTGTGTGTGTGTGTGTGTGTGTGTGTGTGTGTGTGTGTGTGTGTGTGTGTGTGTGTGTGTGTGTGTGTGTGTGTGTGTGACAATTTCTAATAGATCACCATTTTTTTGAGAGTTCTTGACATTTGTTGTCATTTAAATCACCATTTTATCAAAACTTCAATTTAAAACACAAATTGATTTTACTACCTTGCCAACATGCTATGTAGAAAATTGTGACCAAAATGTTTTTTTTTAACAAAATGTAAACTAAACATTGATATTTTAGATTTTTAATCAATCATTTACTGTCTAACAAGGAATACAGAAGTTGAGTTATATCTTCTATCCTGCATCAAAATTTATGTTGTCAGCCCTTTGGCATGAGTCAACAAATGTAGAAGGATTGATGTAGGATGTAGTAAGGCATTGAATTGTAATGAACATTTTTGTTCTGTTTTTCACAGAATTAACATACCTGAAACAAATTGTCTTACTGTGAATAATAATTTCAGCACAAGGTGTAAAATCTTTATTTCAGTGAAAACATTCTTTGTTATATATTGTACATCCATTAATGCTTATATAAATTTATGTTTTTATTTCTTTCTGATATCTAAGTGTTTTATTCCCTTTACTTCCGAATGTGTCAAATCTGTTGCCTGTTCATGACCTGTGGTTCGGTTCTAGGCGCTTTCCCTTAAATCACGAATTGAACATTTCAAACCAGCCAGGACTAAATTCCATCCAGAGCGCGCTCGGAACAAATGGGGAACAAAACAATGCTGTGAAGAGGGGTTGTTTCAGATGTTAATTTAAAAACTGGGTAAGTCCCGGTCTTATAACATTCCAACCCTTCTCAATAAAGGCGAGGGCGGGTGTGTAACAGTCTCGGAAAAACAGATAAAAACCTACTGAAAGAACATTGAGCTGTTTGTATAGGTTACAAATGATGACATTGGGCAAGCTGCCGAGGGTGCAAGTTCTGCTAAAGATAATTCAGACAATTCATCCCGTTATTTCGCTCTGCTTTAACATTTCAGAAAAGGACAAAAGGTCAACGCAGTACACTCGAACCCAGCACATAGGGGAGATAAGTACATAGGGTACATGCAGAGATACATAAGAATCCTTCCTAAGGATTAAATGGGCGTTCATAATCTGAAATCTGTTGCATTCCATGACATTGATTCTGTCATAACACTCTAAATGGGGCACATTTAAACAACAATGACTAATTTGATCCATAATTATAGATTTGGACTGATATTGTGACAAGGAATGTTTCTGTTTAATTTAGAAAACTATGTAAAATGTTATGAAATTCAATTCAATAAATTAAAGTAATAAAGTAATAAAACAGTAAGAACCTACTACTTACGTACTGATTTGTATAGGACATTTATAAGACATATAAAACAGTCAATGTGCCATAAAATATTTTACAAATTTTTAATTAAATATTATACTAGTATAAAATAATTTTTAGAACAATCTGTATAACCTCATTCAGTTTATCTGTTTTGATACTGTAAAAATAAAGTGATCAAGTTCATATTTGATGCCAGATTTATATAACAGTTACACACACACTCAGATGCACAGGCCAGAAACAACATAAAAACTAATACCGTTTCAAGGAACATATCCATCTTTTCCACCAGTTGATCCACCAGTTAATCAAAAAAAAAATCAAAAAGCAACAAAATGATAGGAGGAAAACAAGGAAAGTGGAAGCGCAGTAATGCAGACGTGCCATTTTCCTCAAATGAGAAATTGAATTTAATTATTTGTCTGTGAAATATTTTTAACAGGCTCACATTTAGTTTCAGACATTTATTCAAATTGAGCACCTAATTAATGTGTCTGGTGGCCTTATTATTCTTCCTGGAGATATGCCTCAGTGGGGATATCCAGAAAGGTCAGTTTTAACTCAGATTCACAAAAAAATGATGGATACAAGGCAGCTGGAGGTGTTTAAGGCTGTCGAGTAATTTTATAACTCTTTGAAAATGAACGGTGATTTCTGAACCGAGTTAAATTTAAACCTTTTCTCCAAAACCGCCACTTCATTGTATAATTTTCCCATGTGTAGAATAGAATTACAATATATAAAACCATGATAAAATGTAAGCATTTTTGTGTTATGCCAGTTAAAATGTGGTCTGAGCAGTTATAGATGTTATATAATCAAGATTTTAATCCAGTTGTCATTATACAACTAACTCACAGAATTACATGTGACATATAAAACATAAAACATAGCATGATGGCTTAGTGGTTAGCATGTTCACCTCTCAGTGCTAGGGATTCCCGGTTCGAAACCCCATCTGGGAGGAGTTTCCACGTTCTCCCCGTGTCCATGTGGGTTTCCTCCGGGTTCTCCGGTTTCCTCCCACAGTCCAAAAACATGGATCAAGGTCAATTGAGTTTTCCAAATTTCCCCATATAGAGTATGTCTGTGTGAGTGAGTGTGTGCCCAGCGATAGATTGGCGCCCTGTCCTGGGTGTATCTGCCCAGCGCTCGAGATGTTCTCCCTGGATGCCCCCCCCCCCCCCCCCCCCCCCCCCCCCCCCCCCCCCCCCCCCCCCCCCCCCCCCCCCCCCCCCCCCCCCCCACCCCCCCCCCCCCCCCCCCCCCCCCCCCCCCCGCGACCCTAATAGAGGATGAAGCGGAAGAAAATTGATGGATATAAAACATTATATGGACAAACAATGGGACAACAGTTACTATGACATCTTATTTCAAGTCCCCGCCCCACACACACACACAATGTTATGATACTTTATATAAGACTTTGGAGTGTTTTTTACTTATTCTTCAGATCATTTATGACAAAAGACAAATTAATTAACAGTCAAATTGTTTCCTCAGTAGGTTAGCAGTAGGTTAAACTTTCAATTGGGTTTTTGATTTCAATTGTTATTGTTGAGCCTGTCTTATTGTCATGCCTCTCATATAAATTTTTATAATCAAGAAATTAATTAGTACTGATCAATCAATAAGACAACTGCAATGTAAGAAATTGCTGATTGCTGACTACCATTATTAATTTACTTTATGCAATTAAATGCAGTCTCTGCTGCAATGGTGCCTCATTCCCCTGCCATCTGCTCTAAGCACAATGCAGTGAGGCTTGGCAAATGGGCAACAGGAAGTCAGGAAATGAATGGTGGTAAACAAGAGAGTGATAAACATCTGTGGAACACTTACATGTCCAGCAACAAACTGCACTAAAGCACTGCTAAAGACATATGTGTTCAATATAGTGGTCATTAACACACCAGTGAATACATCCATGCATATGTCTCAGCATCAATGCAAAGCACATGTACATTGTGTACTTTCCTAATAGCTCCTTTACTGCCCAGAAGTTATTGCTCAGATCAACATTTTGTGAAAGAGGTTAATAGAGAAAGTCGTATTTAGTATTCAGTGAATTTAATCTGGATTCGCATTACAACAGGCTACTGCTGCTGCTGCCTGATATTGATTTTGATAGCTCACTCTCCCGCAAAAGGCCCTTTTCCATTTACCTTAAGGCTAATATTAATGTCTTTATATAAAACATGTGACCTACTTTTAACGGAGGCTTTGAATGGAGCACACTGACTTTGCAGGCCAGTAAAGTATAACTCAACCACATTGCTTTCTTTTTGCACAGAAAAGCTAAATTTGGTTTTAATTGTAAATTGTTGTTGCTAAGGCTACAAGGCATTTGAAAAAAAAAAAAAAAACTTGTGTGCCGGAGATTTAGATTAAAGTAAAGCCTTCCTAGCACAACATAAGATTTTAATTGTTTAAGAAGGATAAGTAATTCAGAGAAAATGTAAAAGCTTATTTAATAATGAAAATATTTTTTAGTCTATACTTTTATTCTAGCATACAGCAATTCATATTTTTATTTGCTTATAAAATGGACTATAGACAAAAGAATCTGGCAAGCAGGAATATAGACTAAAATTTGTATTTGAGAGTCAAGATTGTGAACTGTGGAAGTCCAATAGACATTATGCCAGTGTTATCAAGGAATAAAAATTACCTTATTATTCTTCATTATACTCACTAATGAGAATATTCAAGTTTAATATACATTATATGCGCAATAAAATACTGTTCAACTAAACACATACTGATTCCATCTACTTTTAAAAAAAAAAATGTTATAATATAAAAACATTTAGTTAAATATAATACATTATAAAATTCTGTGTTTTAAAATATTTTCTCTAATGCTGTGGTTTTCAAACTTATCTACCATGTCCCCCTTCAAAATATTTTTGAATCCCCCCCATACACACATGTAGAGTTCATTTGCTGTCCAATGAATTATATTCGTCTGATTTTAAGTCTGATTTTTAGAATGTGTATCATTGTCTCAATAAAGATCAGAATTGCCTAAATTGGTCTTTAATGTGATAAAAAAAACAGATTTTTTTTTTAAAAACTGTACAATAGGATATTATACAATTACTCATTTATTATCCACTCCAATTTCAAATTAGAATGATGACAATTTGTCATCTGGAAAATTAAATTCAGCACAAAAAATCTTCACAGCTTTAAATAAAGAAGCTTTCAGAGTTGTAGATACAGCTTAAATGATGCAAGATTATTATTCGGCAAGGGTAAAGTGAGGGGTAAAAAATAGAGAGCAATGAGTGACATAAAAGCACTTTTGCCTTTTTTACATTTTTTTGCCAAAAGCATCAGTAAAAAAATCAATTACCAGACAAACCTGAATATTATTCTCTGTCCTTCTCTTTCTCAAAACTTAAATTACTCAGCAAACTTATCGCTTGCGGAAGGAAGACTGGTATTAAAGAAAACAATCAAGGCGTCAGGATTAATCTCTGACAGTCGCCTTATCTTTAACTTGCACCTTTGTTATTTTCTGATGAGCTGCTTCTTTCTGCTCTGCAACATTGTGCCATACCTCACTGCCTTCTTTCTGTGGTTCTTTGGGATGTGGCACAGGACCTTTTCAGTTTATTAAAAAAATCCTTTATTTGTGAAGAACAAAGAAAAGACAAAAGCAAACAATGAGGTCTCGCAATCTCTTTTCTGCCAGCATTCCGTCCTCTCACCTGATATTTGGAGTATTATATATGTGTATATGTGTGTGTGTGTGTGTGTGTGTGTAAAAGGACAAGTGTGTGAGTTTATGTGTTTGTATTTAATATAAGAGATTCGAACCAGTTTGATGCATGTCAATCACAATATAAGTGATTGACATTCTTCAAACTGGTTGGAAGACCTTTCTATTGCTTCTCATGTCAACATGCTTGCCAGCTTTTCCTGTCCATCTGACAGCTTATCAAAGGTCGGATGGACTAAAAGTGCACAGACTAAAAACACATTATAGACTCATATATACAGAGCATGTAAAAAATTTGTAATTAAACACTAGAATACAGCAGTTTTTTACTGTACTCTACTCTACTCTACTAGTGCAAAACACAGTAACAAGCCGCCATCACATTAATGTCATCAAAGGGCTGAAAATGATCCACTATAAACGAAATACCTGATCTGTTTCAGATTCCTGTCTAATAATAATAATAATAATACATTTTATTTGCGCCTTTCAGAACACCCAAGGACGCTGTACAAAGTATACATATTAAGAACATTTACATATAAGAATAAACATGTGCAAAAGAAAGTAAAGTGAATTTGAAATAATATCAGTAATAATTTACAAAAGGTCATCATATTGGTTAGTAAAAATGCTGGAAACATTCATTACATGTGGTAGAAATGAGATTTGTATATATATATATATATATATATATATATATATATATATATATATATATATATATTCATTTTTTTTTTTTTTTTTTTTTTTTTTTTTTTTTTTTTTGCAGTAATATTAATGGGAAGCACCTTTTCAATTCAAATTCGAATTTCAACTCTTTTTGCCAACTTGCTCCAAATCTGACCCTGTTCTCTGTTGGTTTTTGTATTCTTCGTCCAAACAGAACTCTGGATCATGATCATGATTGAAGCATGCCCAATGAAGAACGTAAACGCAATTCAGGCAGTGACTTTGCACCACACAATGGGAGGCTCTACTATCAGGTTGAGGAATCTTGGCTGAAATCAGCCAAAGCAATGCTGGACTTGGCCACAACACCTTCTCTCTCTATCTCTTGCTTCCTCCATCTTTTTGCAGAGCTCTTTCCTTGTTTGGCAAATCCACACAGAATCTTTAGTGACAAGTGCTCTTGTTCACCTCTCCTTTCTTATCTTCTCTCTCCCAGAGAGCTCCTTCTCTTTTGCACCCCTCTAATCTCACCTTTTCCCTCACTCCTTGTGCACTGCATCTGTATTCATCAGGTCAGCTTGTCCACATACACGATGGTTCTTTAATCTGCCTCTGACATTGAAAAAAGCAGAGACAAGCAAGAAGAAAAGAAGAATTCATTTCACAATCAGATTTGTGTTCCATTTTATTTTAAAAGAGGAATTAATAAGTTTACATTTTTTCAGAGCTTATGTATTTGACATATTTCTACTGTACATAATTTTAACACTAGTGCAAAATACTTAAATGATAGTTCTAGTGTGTATTTAGTTCAAGTTAGACAGAGTAAAAAATGAGGCTCCTGAGCTATAAGCCATGCTGTGCTTGTGTATTGTTTCATGTTGTTATGGAAGTAAATGGAAGCCACAAACACTTGACACAGTTGTTAAATGCGGAGCACCTAAACATCTTCTAACTCCACATCAAACACTATGCTAATTCAGGGTTGCATTAGCTGAGCGTTGTGGCAACAGATTGGAACAAGGGGGCTGTTGAATAACACACACACACACACACACACATTCTCTCTCTCACTCTTTTTCTCTTGCACACATACACGCTGACAGGCAAACACACACACACACACACACACACACACACACACACACACACACATTTTAGTACAGTGGCTAGTACAGTGCTGGGTAACAGCAATAATAGAACATATTGTTTAATAAACTAATCAAGCTGTAAGTGTGTTCTCTTTGTGGGTTAACGAGTTTCAGATCACTTAATGGAAAGTGGCCCTTGGAAAATGTATTCATCCAATCAGCCTGACCACATAAACACATCCTATTATGCAAACAGCAGAAACGATGCTGCAGCTGGGAAAAAACACTCTCTGAACAGTTCATACCTAAACAGAACTACAGAGTGGATGGTATGCCATGGCTGCTATAGCAAAATAATTGTTATGTCCAAGGTCAAATAAGACAAAGGGAAAATATTCACCCAAATAAACAAATTTTTAAGAAATTAATTTATGATTTTTTAAGAATATTAAAAAAAAGTATTACACTATTTAATATAATTTTTTTTTTTTTTTTTTTTTTTTTTTTTTTTTTAGCAGTTTTAACGGTTTCCACTTTTGTGATAAGAATTTATGTGGAAGTTTTCGACTGTTCATGCATTTGTGAAGCCTGGTTCACGATCTCCATTTAATTTCATTGTAAAGTGTTCAAGTGTTTGATTAGGTTAAGAGCAGCAAAGTTCTACAGCACATACACACAACCTTATATTGATAAACTTTGCTTTGTGCACCAGACAAAAAAGGTATAAAACACTAGTCTGAAATGTATGCTTATGTTCTTGATGTTTTACACATGTGGTTATAGAACTGAATAAAACACATTTATTAATCAAAATGTGTGTCCCAATACATTTGTTCATATAGTGTGTCTATAGAGGTTTTGGGCTGGAGTGAAATGACTGAAAAGATGTGTTTATAGTAGGGTAACATGACCTGGTACAGCATCTTATTACAAGATATATCTGAGATTAAATTGTTGTTTTCCATTTTTTATTTAGTGTTTTCATTCATTCATTCATTCATTATCTTCCGCTTTATCATTTATTAGGGTTGCGGTGGGGTTCCCCATGACCATCCAGGGGAGAATGTTTCGGGCGCTGGGCAGATACACCAAGGACAGGGCGCCAATCTATCGCTGGGCACACACTCACTCACACAGACACGCACACAAACACACTCTATATGGGGCAATTTGGAGAACTCAATTGACTTGATCCATGTTTTTGAACTGTGGGAGGAAACCGGAGAACCCAGAGGAAACCCACGCAGACACGGGGAGAACATGGAAACTCCACCCAGATGGGGATTCGAACTGGGAATCCCTAGTGCTGAGAGGCGAACGTGCTAATCACTAAGCCATTCGTGTTTTTACAGTGTTATTCTATTGTTTTTGTAGAGCTACTTTGTAAACATTTTGTATTGTAAAAAGGACTAAATAAATAATATAAAATGAAATTGGAGCAGACACATTTACTGTATGTGCATAATGCATTTACATCAGCTCGCATAAGATTAATGGTATGTATTAAAAGTTTACTATAGGCACATTTCAGTAGCCTGTATCAGTAGTAGTAAATGTTTTTACAGTGCATAGTTAGAGCACTTGTACATAGTAATATAGTAATAAGAATAGCATTTTGATAATCAAGTACACAAATAAAACTGTTTTTGTGACATCTAATTTGGAAATAATGGACTCCATTCTATAGGCAATATTATAGAATTTCACTCAATACAGCCTTTATCCCTTTCAAACCTACAAAACTATAGCAGCATTACATTTAATATCCTCCACAGAGCAGACTCATGAGCTGCCTGCTAACTGTCTCTTGCCTTTTGTCTGAGGGGTAATGAAGCTCCCAGCATGCATCTGTCTGGTGTCTCTATGCTATTCCCAAGCTGGTGTGTGTGTCTTTGTGGGTAATGACCCAAAGAGACACACACACACACACACACACACACACACACACACACACACACACACACACACACACACACACACACACACACACACACAAAGACTTACCATGCACAACGGTAATTGTGATTATACCTTTTTAATTGCAGTGTACGAGGGCACTCAGACCCCTGTCTTAGTCCAGCATTGGGACCTCAAACCTCTGAATCCTGATGATCCTCTGAATAGGTAATTTGGCTACCCGGAGGACCACAACCTTGCTTATAATTATTATGACTATGAAATACATTTAACATACATTTATACTAGTGAAAGTGTGGACACAATATAAAAAGTACAGTATAAAAGCACAGATTAAAAATTCCTAAAGTATTCTTTTAATATGCCATTAAGAGAGTTTATAATTAAATCTATAAAATTTAAGGTAAATTATTTATATCAGAAGAGCAAAAACTGTAAAAAATAAATATATATATATATATATATATATATATATATATATATATATATATATATATATATATATATATATATATATATATATATATATATTTAATTGTAATACATTGTTGTATTAAAATGATCTATTTTCCCTACTGTGCTTTTACACACTTGGGAAATTTGTCCTCTACATTTAATCCATCTGAGCAGTAAAACACACACATATACACACTGGTGAGGTGATTGCATATGCCCAGGGAGGTGGATGAGTGAGCACACGGCACCCAGGGGGCAATTGGTGTTAGGCGCCTTGCCCAAGGGCACTTCAGCCATGGTGCGTCATGGGACCAGGAATTGAACCAGGGACCATTAATCACAAGACTGGTTCCTTGACTTGACTAAAAGTTTACAACTAACATTATATGTTAATAGTAATAAAAGCATACATAATATTAAGTTAAAATTGCTTGCTGTTTTTTTATCCTGTATATATCCTGTTTTTTAACGTTTATAGGAGATTCAGTTTTTCAGTTTTTGTTCAAAAAAAAAAAAAAATGACAGGAGTAAAATTGAGTCTGGTAAAAACTACTCACTGGGTCAAGCTGGATTTTTAAATAAGGTAAAAGTAATTTACAGCTAGCAACGGCTGTCTAATACTGATAGAAATCTAAAACACAAACTCATCAAACTGATCCACTCAAGTTTGATAAAAACATAGCCTTATTATGATTGTAGCCTGATGTAGTTCCAATTTAATTTCCATACCTTTTATTACTTCTAAATGGTGTAGTAATTTCCCTAGCTCTGTCTGTAATGTGTAGGGATTCAGCATTGCCTAAAACTATACACTTGCTCTAAAATCTGTGTCCTCTTTAAAAATGGCTAGTGGCGGAAATTCAGGCATTTAGACATTGGGCCAGATCATTCATTCATTCATTATCTTCCGTTTTATCCTCTATTAGGGTCGCGGTTAGGGTTCCCCATGCCCATCCAGGGGAGAACGTCTCGGGCGCTGGGCAGATACACCCAGGACAGGGCGCCAATCTATCGCTGGGCACACACTCACTCACACAAACACACTCTATAGGGGGCAATTTGGAGAACTCAATTGACTTGATCCATGTTTTTGGACTGTGAGAGGAAACCGGAGAACCTGGAGGAAACCCACGTGGACACGGGGAGAACATGGAAACTCTCCACCCAGTTGGGGATTCGAACCGGGAATCCCTAGTGCTGAGAGGCGAACGTGCTAACCACTCAGCCACCGTGCCGCCCTGGGCCAGATCAGTAAAAGTCAAATTTTAATAATACTGCAGTTCAGCATGTTGGTCCATAATTTGACTTGTGTTAAACTCTCAAGTGCAACTCTATATAAATGCATCTGAAAAATTACTAAATGTAATGATAATGTAAATCTGCCTTTATCCACTTAAAGAAAACATAATATGTTTTAAATGCATCCTTTGCACATGTATTCTGAAACAATGTTAAAAGTATGTGTGTTAGTGTGTTTGTGTGCTTGTGTATGTGTGCACATGCACGATAGCAAGACTGACATGGACAAGAATATGATATAAGAGTCTGGAAGAGTGTTGGTTGTTAATACCAGCCATTTCCCAGTACACATGCTCACTAGGCTGCCATCTTTGGGGTTGCTTTTCCTTGCCTTCTTGCTCTCTTTCCTTTCCTTCCCTCTCTCTCTCTCTCTCTCTCTTTCTATCTCTACCAGAACACTTGAACCCCCCACTGTATTATACTGTGTTAATAAAAGGCCAGGAAGCTCAAAAGGAATGGTGTGTGCCACACAAAGAGGCCACGCTTCTATTGTCTTCAGCCCTCATTAACTTTTGTCTCTTTGCAACAGTCATGTCCTTTCATTATCTAGCTCTCATACTGTTTTTTTGTACATACTCTCTCTTCAGCATCCACTCTCTTGCTCTTGCATTGTTATTTTTCATGTTGATTGTACCATACAATGCACTTGTATAAATGCACAAATATAATCTCATTTTGCCTCACCACTAATCAAACATCCGAAATCCCACATGATGTTTTAAAAATAAAAATGTAACATGTCAAAAATGTTTGATTGGAGAATTTTTTTTTTCTTGCATTCTTGCTAGTTTCCAATTATCAAACTGTTTGGCAAATGATAGCACAAGCATCAATGATTCTATCTTTAAAATAAACATAGCTCCCTATGTTCACAGGGTAAATAATTTTTTTGAAATGACCCCCACATAGAGAAACCCAAAGGGGTTAAATCTGGAGCATAATGTGGCCATTCAATTGGACCTCTACAACCAGTTCACATTTGGAAATGCACATCAATGTAGTCTCTCACAATGTGTCCATTATGAAGTTGAAGTGGGCACCCTGTTGAAAGAACTCAGGAAATTGTCTTCTGACAGCAAGGAGAAGGAAGCACCCACTGTTTCCTGGTAAAATTCTTTACCAGTCATACCTTGCTATTTAAAAGACTGAAGGTAAATCCTATATGGCAGCAAAATGTTGGATTAATATATATATATATATATATATATATATATATATATATATATATATATATATATATATATATATATATATATATATATATATAGTGTTCCTCACAAGACAATAAAATGTTTTAAAATTTGTTTGTGTTGTTGCTATACTCTTACCTTGTTTGTGTTCCTTAGTCACCCCTAATGAGTGATCAGCTTTCACAGCATGTGTGTTATGCAGTTAATTTGGTGGCGCACCATGCTCCCAAATGCAGGCGAGAAACCACATTAATGAGCAGACCTGTATAATCAAACAATTAGTATGCCATCCGAGACCAATGAATTCCACCCGTCAATGAAGATTTTTTCCAAACAGCACCTTTTCCTAGCACCTCTTTGGTACCATCTGACAACGTCTTCTCTTTCAGTTTTAGGAAGACAAAATTCACAAATACTTCCTACAATACAGTGCCTACAACATTCTCAAAACAGTGACTTAAATCATGTTAGTAATAATTTTATTCAACTCATTCAGCTGTATGAACTCATATACACACACATATTAAATGCAGTAAAATTCATGGCAAAAAATGTAAAAAGAAATAAATCAAATAACAATAGGCCAAACAAGTGTGTAAAATATTACAGATTTCTATGGGCCACACAACAATTTACAACATATAAGCAAATAAATTAAACAAAAAAAATCAATTGGTTTCTTTTAAATTCCTTTTCTTTGAAATTACAATTTGTGGATATACTTGCACACTGAGCATGGTTCTAAATTACCAAATAATAACTTTAATCCAAAAATAATCTCCTTGCCAGATTTTCTTTAAATGGTGATGATGTAATGGTGACACAGGTCTCATAATTTGTTAAGTTCTTGCTTATTTTCTGTCCTTTAAAATGTACTACATACTAATATCTAGTTATAGATCTTTAGAATTGCATGTTTGTATGGAAGTCTTTTTGCTAACATTTAATTACAGAATTCTATTATCAAGCCACTATATATGTGGCTTCTTGTTCTAAATGTAGATATTTCAGTCTTCCAGCTGGACACTTACCAATATACAAACATTTAAATTATCAGGAAAAGAAACTTTACTGAAGTCTATAATAGAAACTTTTGCATTAGCAATGAAACACCCTCAAATCTTTTAAATAATGCATGGAGTTTGGAAGGTTTGATGTTTCTGTAATCATAATAGATTACATTTTACCAAGCTTACATGTCGTCTTATTATTTTCTGAATACAGATGAACCGTAGATGCTGCCAAAACATATATTATCTCATTCAGAATAAGTATCTGATTATATGAAGAAATTTCTGAATTCATGAATAATGCATGACTTTCAGCTGTCTAAGCATATTAGGAATGACCCTGAATGGCTAATAAGATTTAGAAGGTACAAATAAAGCCTTGGGTTACTGAAGAAACCATATTAGACCTAATCTAAGCAGAATGCATAGGAAAATATATTAATATATATAAATCTTTAAAATAAATAAATAAATAAATAATATATATTACTGTGGGTTACATAAATAAGATTTCATAGATAAGTTGGTCCTTTGTTTGAAAAGTGTTTTATATCTTCTGATAAAACCTTATTATTATATAAGGATTTTTTGTATTAATTATTAGAATACCTTTGTATTATTTGAATGTCTTTTGTTGTAAACAAAGAAACACAATGCAAAATAATTCTTAAAATGCAAGTATTAGTAAATGTGATTTTAGTTATTAAGCCTTTTTTTAGGAAAACGTGGGTGTCTCTGAACCAAAATCCCTTTGCATCTCTGTGCATACCGAGGATTTCATATATGAATCGGTATAAATTAACAGTAATGGCACCATCCTAATAAAGTGCAACCATACACCTGATCCCTGTGATGGGGGTTGCCACAAGAACGCCCAATTTGTCTCCCTTGACAATTAACAAAATCTAAAGGCCATGGTGTTTTATTAGAACACCATCAATCAGTCAATAGCAAATTCAAGGAATACATGCAATGCATCGCCAATGTCACTAGTGCTGTATCAGCAGTTCCATTGTCTGACACATTTTACTTTGATATTCATTTTTGAACTGGTGGTAGCACAAAGACTTTGTGTACACATTTAGGTACAAATTTAGTAAATATTTGGAACGATATCACACATTATGTGATATTTTGTATTACAGAGTCAGACCTATCACTGAACTAATATCCTCTCAGCACCTTCACTCATTTTGCACTGTCTACAGTATAATTTGCCACTACTGAAATCTTCTTTCATTTAGGATTTAGAATTTCAAGTTAAGCAGGCTAGGTTATAAAACAAAAATAACAGACACCAGGACTAAAAATATATTCTGTACTGCCAGTATTCATGTCACAAAGGCTGCAGTATTCAGAATATCTAATGGTAAATTCTAATTTAAGGTACACCTGTGAACATAATTGAACTAATTTTTACTGATTCTTAGTGGAATATAAAAGTTTACCACTAAGATTTTTTTCTTGTTTCATGAAAAACATTATTTACAATTTATGTACAAGGCCTACAAACGATTATAAAATCTTTTTGTTGTTTTTGGATTTAGCATTTCTTTTGCAGTTTTTCCAATTTAAAATTTATTTTAATGTTCTTTCTTTGCTGACTGGACCAGATAACCCACACCCAAAATATACAGTATATGGTGTCCAAAAACTATTTTCTTAACCATCCAAATTATCTGAATCAGGTGTTCCAATCACTTCCATGGCCACAGGTGTGGAAAATCAAGCACCTAGTCATGCAGACTGTTTTAACAAACATTTGTGAGCGAATAGGTTGCTCTTAGGAGCTCAGTAAATTCCATTGTGAAACTGTAATAGGATGCCACCTGTGCAACAAATCCAGTCAGGAAATTTCCTTGCTTCTAAATATTCCACATTTAACTGTCAGTTGTATTAGAAGAAAATGGAAGTGTTTGGGAACGACAGCAACTCAGTTAAGTGGTAGGCCACATAAACTGACTGAGTGGGGGCAACAGATGCTGACATGCATAAAGAAAAGAGGTTACCAACTTTCTGCAAAGTCAATCAGTACAGAACTCAAAACTTCATGTGGCCTTCATATTAGCTCAAGAACAGTGCACAGAGAGCTTCATGGAATGGGTTTTCATGGTTGAAGAGCTGCATCCAAGCGATAAATCAGTGCAATGCAGTGGTATAAAGCATGCCGCCACTGGACTCTAGAGCAGTGGAGACGCTTTCTCCGGAGTGACAATGGACGAGTCTTGGTTTGCCAGTTGCCATTTTGAACAATTCCATGCTCCAAATTTTGTCAGAACAGTTTGGAGCCTCTTCCAACATGACTGTGCACCAGTTCACAAAGCAAGGTCCATAAAGACATGGATCACAGAGTCTGTTGTGGATGAACTTGACTGGCCTGCACAGAGTCCTGACCTTAATCTGATAGAACATCTTTTGGATGAATTAGAATGGAGACTGAGAGCCAGGCCTTCTCGACCAACATCAGTGTGTGACCTCACAAATGTGCAAATTCCCATAAACACACTTCAAAACCATGTGGACAACCTTCCCAGAAGAGTTGAAGTTGATACCATGTGGAGAAATGTTCTTTGGGAAACTTGAATGATCTCTGGTGCAATGTTTCATTGTCAAGTAATTTTAAGTCATGTGTAGAAAGTAATAACTGTTCAGATGACTCGAGATGTAGAAAAAATTCAAAGAGGTATTTAAGCAAAGCTAATTTGCAGAAACAATAATTGTGCCCTTTAATTTTACAGCAGAGTTTGCGGCATTATCTGCCCATCATTATAGACGTTATTGCTTAGCCTATTTTTCTGGTAAACAGGATAATTAAAAATAAAGTGAATGTAATATTTAAATTGTTACATTTTTCACTACAAGAATGCTTTGCTTGTTTTTAATTTTACTTATTATAAGTAGTGACAGCACATTATGTCTGACAGCAAAACAATGAAAACATGAGCTTTTCTGACTTGCTATCATAGGAGTTTATCAGAGGTAGTGTCTTGTCTTGGTGTTTATCAGTCACTTTAGCTGTAGTATGATGCCTTCATACAGTGCGAGAGACGGTGAAAACGTGTTTCATTTTGCTTTATATCTGCCATTGGCTCCTACGACTTTTTATTTTCTATTGCTTTGGACAAAAGAAAAGGCAAGACATTAAAAAGTTATATTGGAAAAGTGATGCAACTGTTAAGAGTAAACTGTTGTGAAGTAAAGGAGAAACAACATGCAGGTTTCAATGTTTAAGAGTGCTTCTGTTTCCCTGCCTTTGAGATATAATACTCTGATAATCACCCGTCTACCATAGAAACTGTCACCATGCCACAATGCCCCGACACCCATTTTTGCACTAGACAGAATGCAACAGCTGGCAGCTCCTTAACCTCTTTACCTGCTCAAATAAAAAGAGGATTACACCCTGAACCACCCAGCCTTCTGCCTGTTTATCCTGCTAATACAAGCAGAATCAAAGAGAAAACATTGATGTATTTTATAAGCAATGATAGATCTGTCAAAAAATCTTTGGTAATAGCCAGCTCTTAATCTTTGAATGCATTTGATGCAGAGAAATTGATTGCCCCTTAGTTTTAAAGTCTGAGTGCAAACTCTACAGTTTTATCATGCTGTTCTATGAGTGCAATGAATCTTTTTGACAGATCCAAAACATAATTTCACAATCCAGAAGCGTGAAAACACATTTATTGCCTTTAGCTGTGTTTCAGAGTACAGAAATCATAACAAGCATAATTCATGTGAAAGGACAAACATAATACTCAGTTAGTTTTTTTCCCCCAAAATCTCCCTTAAAAATAATAAAATCTACAGTGACACAGTTTGCAGCACTCTCACCTTACAGAGAGTTCTAGGTTTGATTCCTAGGCAGTTTTTATTTTCTCCTCTTGTCTTTATAGATTTCCCACAGTAAAAAAAAACATTAAATCAGTTGGATTGACCTTAATAATGTGTTTGTTTGTGCTGTCTGTCCTGTGATTGTCTGTGTGGCACTAAGCCTCATGACCTGCAATAAACATGTTTAACACTTCTTTACATGCTTACAACATCTTATAAATTCAGACAGTTATAGGTAAAAATTTTAAGGCTTTCCCTAATAACTTGCCTGTACACATGCAGTTCTAAAACTGTTGTGAAGGATGACACTTTACAGGGCAGTGTTAATGATGGATATTATTTAGTACATGATTATTCAGCTGTACGGATGCCTATGATAATACTAATACATTTACTTTATACTTGTACATATTTCTTATAATCCTTTATTTAGTTACTGAGTCATTCAAGCAGAGGTGTATCAAAATAAAATTCTCTTTACACTAAATCACACTAAAGTTCCAGCCATGAGAGCCTGACATATACAGAAGGATGTTGTTGTTAGTGCTGCTGATCATATCATGGCATTCCCAAATACACACATGAAAACAAACTTAAACAGGATGACCATCTGGTCATTAATCCCTGAATCAGTGAAAAAAAATGTTTAAAGTGACCCCTTTAACGGGAACAAATTAACATGGAAATTAGCTGGCAAGTTAATCAGCTTGAACTGCATATGAAAAGATTACAGGAAATGTTTTACTTTCATTGTTTACCCATATTAACACAACCACAGTGTGTGCATATATATATGCACATGGCATTTTCTTTAGGTACATAAGAATAAGTCTGCTTTTAGCCCTCTGTTTATATAAATAAACCTAATATTATGAGAAGATTGGTGTGTAGTTGTAGCTCCTGAAATAGGAGCTAGTTTAAACATCTTTTATTTGCAGATCAATATAAGAGTTTAGGGGCGGCACGGTGGTTTAGTGGTTAGCACGTTCGCCTCTCAGCGCTAGGGATTCCCGGTTCGAATCCCCATCTCTGTGGAGTTTCCATGTTCTCCCCGTGTCCACGTGGGTTTCCTCCGGGTTCTCCGGTTTCCACCCACGGTCCAAAAACATGGATCAAGTCAATTGAGTTCTCCAAATTGCCCCATGTAGTGTGAGTATATGTGAGTGTGTGCCCAGCGATGGATTGGCGTCATGTCCTGAGTGTATCTGCCCAGCGCCCGAAACCCTCTCCCCTGGATGGGCATGGGGAACACCCCCCCCACAACCCTAACATAGGACAAAAGCGGAAAATAATGAATGAAAGAATATAAGAGTATATGATATATGAGTATATAAGTCCTGCTATACAATATATCTTTTCTTATTATATTTTATTTTCTTATTTCTTAATATTTTCTATCTTTGTTGATATACTAAAGCATTCAAGCATTTATTGAATTGCAACCATCTTAGAAGAAACAAATCTAATTAGAGAGGAAATAATAGTATAGCTGTTAATGACTTACAGACAACTAAAATATAATAGGACTAAATAGAATACTAAATAGTTTTGTAAGAATGCAGAAAATAAAAATAAATTAATAATCTGATGCGTAGTATATGTTTTTTGAATCAATATGAATACCGCAGGCACAGCACCAGACTCAAATACCAGAGCGTATTTCCTTTTCACAGTCACCTCGGTTTGCTATTAAGGAGTTTAGGCATAAATAAAAGCTGCTTCCAGACAATGCACTACTGAAAATAAATGAGCTTGAAATAAACACATGCAAAAAAAATGAAAGAAAAAAGGGAAAAGAAAAACAAAGAAAGAAAAACTGTATTCAGTATTTTACACATTACCTTGGCATTTACCATGACATATTGCACGTGTACTCAAGGAATCCTGAGGTTACTTTTGTCTGCCATGGCTGAAATCCCATCCCAGCTTCCTCTGAGCCCCAACCCTTACTCTTCATTCTAATTACTTGTTCTATTGGGATAAATAGAGAGTGGCATAGAGAAGAGGCATTTGAATGAGAGTCTGGCAAAGATTGTAAAGCTCATTTTGTCATTTATTTCTTAAGAGCTGGAACAGAATACAAGAACACATTCCAGTATAGTTTTTATTTGGTTTTATCCCATTTTCTTTTTTTTTACTTTATTTCCTTTGTCATCTCATTTTTACTTTTTATTAGGATTGCATAATTTTTTGGATTATACGCTAGTGAAATGTTTTCAGATCTTTTATATTTTTGTTTGTTTTTTATGAGTGGTATGTCTAGACTATTTCAGTGAATGTAGTCAATTCTGACAGGAACTGCTGGAATCTTTGCAGTGAAGGAAGGTCAAACTGTTTCATCATCATCAATTGATACCTAATGCCTTGTCTTTTAAATGTAGGAAAAATCTTCAGTCCATAGAGGAAATCCACACATACCCCACACAAAGGACACTCTCTTTTGAGCCCACCCAGGAATAAAACCAAGGACCTTGTGACAGTAAATGCTAACAACTGGAGAAAATGTCCTGATACATCAGAGTAAAATTCCCTTGTGCCTCCATTAGGAATCCTACTTAAAATACGCACCCAGATACGGTTAAAATATTAGTATTAAAGTCTGTTGTAACTTATATTTAATTAGACATTGTGAGATTATTAACAATAAGGCTTCTGTATTTGCTATAGAAAAAGATTTACAATAAACTACTTGTACATAGTCTATGTATCTTCTACTTGTTCATAGCTTAATACTTTAATGTGAAGCAAATTTGTGATAATTTTGTTTAGTTATTTAGTTTATTGCAATATAAATACATTCGAATTTTAGGTTATAATTAAAAAAAATCTACCTGAGGTTTTGATCACAGGCTTTGTTGTATTTTTTATATTTTAATTTCCATGAATAATAAATTATTTTATTATCCTTTCATTCATTATCTTCTGCTTTATCCTATATAAGGGTCGCGGGGGGGTTCCCCATGCCCATCCAGGGGAGAACGTTTCGGGCACTGGGCAGATTCACCCAGGACAGGGCGCCAATCTAATCGCTGGGCACACACTCACTCACACAGACACGCACGCATACACACTCTATATTGATCCATGTTTTTGGACTGTGGGAGGAAACCGGAGAACCTGGAGGAAACCCACGCAGACACGGAGAGAACATGGAAACTCCACCAAGATGGGGATTCGAACTGGGAATCCCTAGCGCTGAGAGGCGAACGTGCTAACCACTAAGCCACCGTGCCGCCATAATTTTATTATATATTTTATTAAATATTTTTCTTATTTTTTGTTCCTTATATCTAATCTTGTGTACACTATGCAATAAAGGTATTTTAAAAAGCCTAATTTATCCAGAAGTACAAGATGTTCAATCACTTAGAGGCTATTAGTCAGTAATCAAATGGTGTTCAAGACCTTGCAGGATTTTAACTTTCTCTCCAATGTTCACTTTCATGATCCATTTTTCAGCAGGAGTTGGCAATAATTAAGAGGGGAGGACACTTCCTTCTGCTATACAGTGAACTGCTGATGAGTATGAGCAGTACTGGTGAGTCATTATTGCAAATGAGAAGAAACAAAAATAATTTCAATTTTACCATATGGTCCAAAACCTTTAATAATGATTGTTTTTAATGCTTCTTACATCCTTTACACCATTCGTCATTTTATTGAAGAATCTTTGCTCATGATGTGGTCGGTGTGTAAGGTGTTTAAATGTTTAGTAGTGTTCACAGTTTATAATGTAATTTAGCACATACTGTACGTCTCAAGAATAGACATACTGTTTTTTTATGCATGTTATAAACAGTAAATAATAAAAAGCACAACAGTATTTTTTTTTTATTTTAATAAAGTGTTTAATCTACTTCTTTGTTATATTTTCTGAAACAATAGACATGTATGCACACAGCCATTCACACACCTGTTTAAACAATGATTGACTTTACAACGGCAAACCTAGGCTTGGTTACATAAAAAATGTTGTCTAAAAACATTTCCAAGCTGTTGATCCCTGTGTGACGGCTGCTCTCTGGTGATTGAACAGTAAGGCTAAGAAGCCTATTCTTATCATACAGGATGTGATCATTTCCCACGATCCCTCTCTTCAGTATGCACAGCCCGATGAAGTGCCACCAGAGAGAGAAAGAGAGAGAGAGAGATAGAGAGAGAGGCAGTCAGGTGTGCCAGCCTCAAACAAAGAGACAGTCCTATAAAAGCTTAGACATACACACTTGGTTGATTTTCATATACAATATACCATTTTACATTGACCAATTATGTCTAATCGTTTAGAGCTAGTCTTCAATTAATATGACAATAAGAAATACAATATAAGGGAATTTAAAGGTTAATCATAGTAGTTTTTTATGTAAGGTGTCGAAGTAATGCTATTAGCAATATTGTATTGCTTTATCACCATCGTATATTAGTGTTAAAGGCAACATCCTATTTTTATTATCCTATACATCTTTAAGCATTCCAGTGACCCGATCCTATGTGCCTTATATGTTAATTTCACATTTAAGAGATTATATAATAAATGTACTCAACACTATGAGGCAAACACATAAATCGAAGACTACTTATTGTTTCAATATAATGCTCTACTGTAAACATTTTAGTGTAATTTCCAATAGTATAAAGTAATCTGAAAGATACAAGTAGGTACATATTACAAGCAAATCATTATAACATTTAACAATATAAGGATTTTTCATTGTTAGGGAAAATTTAAGGTTTTTATTTCTTACAGTAATGAAGAATAAATCAATCCATTAGAGGGCAGAGTTGAGAAAAATTAAACTGTAGACCAATATAACAAAGTTAAACAACTAATATTAAAATACCTCCATTTTACCAAGAAATAATATGCATTGACTAAGATTATTGTAGTCAATATTCATATGGTCATGTCATCTATCATAAGTCACACTTACTTAATGTATTTTTATATAATATTTTAAATGTATTAGCATTATGTAAAATCTAAAGCAAATCTTTTATTGCCAGTTATTTACATGAATTTATCTACACTTCTGTCCAGCATAGTAACCACCCTGCAAAGATACCCACAATGTCTGTCAATTAAGCTGTTATCCAAATTACATTTACAAGGACGCTGGTGTTTAGTCTGTTGCACAGTGGGCAAAAGATGAAGAAATATCTTGGACATGTCATCAGTAAGTGCAGATTAGACAGTGAAACACATTTCCACCTCGGGCAATAACATCTCCAATTCACATGATCTGTAAGTCTTTGGACTGTAGGAAGAAATGGGAACTCCAAGAGGAAATCCTCACAAAAATGTGAATTTAAACCCACCAGAATGTATGTGTAATATATTTAAACATTAATGTTTTGAATATGATCTATGATCATAAGCCATGGAGGCAGATAAAATATTGCTAAGGATGATAATTTATTTAAAAATAAAAAAGTAGGGCACAATATAAATTCTAGACTTCTGGAAAAGCTAAACTAAAACAAATCTCTAAAAGGAAGGTGCTTATTTAGTGATAATCGAAATGGAAAATAGTTTTTGCATGACACAAATTTGGACAGCAGGAAACAATCAAGTCCATGAAGGATGAACTTTATTAGCAGAACAAGCATGTTTTTTTTTCACTACACTTAATGGAAATCACAATATGTACAAAAACAAAACTTTTCAATAAAAATATCTTATAATTACAATAGTTTGAGTATAGATATTTTCACATACAATTATAGAACATCCTATTTTTATATACAGTTTGTCAACATGATTTTTTTACTCCCTTTCTTTACAATATGAAACAATTCTGTTTCAGAGAAATCTCTGTAGAATGCTAATCATCTATTTTTTAACAATAGATGTCAATGTTGTTGTTTCACATGGTATTTGTAAAGCTTTACAGTTTTAATTTTCTTAGTACAATTAGAAAAGCTTTTATCCAGGTCAAATGGCAGCTCTTACGACTACAGGAATGACAGTGAAAGTGGGTGAGTATGAGAGAGTGAGAGAAAAAAAAAAGAAAGAGAGAGAGAGAGAGAGAGAGAGAGAGAGAGAGAGATTGGACAGTTGTGAACTGTAAAGAAAGCTGGCTGCTTCAGCAGGCACTGACAGTTAACACTGAAATGTCTATAAATTATGGTTTAGAAAGCAATTAGTTTCAGAACTGCTTTGCAATCCCACGTTGGGTCTGGTGTGTGCCGGGTTCACTGCCAAAGCTTGGCTTGGCTTTGGATGGGCTCACTGCACACCTGTGAGAAGCGAATGAATAGAGGGGGTGTGTGAACAGTGTGTTTCAGACTGACTGGCGCCAGCGACAAAACAGAGGGCACGCTTGATCAACAACCCAATACAAACCTGCTCAGACAACAATCATTACACTACGTGGTCCAGAGCTACTCCACTCTGTCACTCTGTACATACACACACACACACACACACACACAAACACACACCTGCAGTAAAACCAGTTTGGACACTTCACCTTTGAGCCACTGCATTAACCCTCTGTTAGTGGGATTGCTACACTGGGGACCGATATTGCTAAAAGTACAGCTGAGTTTTCAGATGGTTCGCCATGCAGTCATTGGAAGTAAAAGCACATACACACACACACCAAATAGTGCTGCACAGAATGCAGTGATAACATTTGTTTAACATTTATCACTCTTACTCCTCTTGCACTGTCATGCTGCTATTCATGGTCACCCCCTTTATGCAAACAGCGAGTATCTAAATCAAAAAGTGCTTCATTTCTAGAGATTTATGTAATGTTGATCCAAAGCAGACTGTGTGCAAAGCAAGCACTGATTTTCTCATCAGTATCTATTGGACAAGAGTAAAGAAAATGTCTACAGAGGTAGGCTTTGTCTGTGGAACTGAATTTAAGTTCATTCTTTTAGAAATGTTAATTTAAACTAAATGCATTGGTTTAATACAAGTTAATGTTTAGTTTTATGATGTACAGTAATCACTTTAACAGCTGACAACCGTAAAACACAAATGAGCCTGAGGACAAAAAAAAATAATAATGAAAGCAATAGAAACATTATATGCTCCATATTGAATTGCACTATTTACATTCACTGCTGTAACATGTAGCATGGATTATTTGTACGTGTAAGTCATTCTTGGTTTGGCATGTTTAATAAAGTGCAAAACTGCTAATTAAAATTATTATTTTTTAAAAAAAAAAAAAAAGAAGCATATTAGTAAATAGAAATGTACACATCACATTTTCCACATATATGTCATATTGACAAAAATACTCACCCGTTGCGACATTGCGATATGACTTCAGCGGCACAGTATCGAGTCCTCCTTTTTACTGATAGCTGGCGTTCTCTACAAACAAACATGGAAACAGTACACAGGTAAACAGGTGCACCATTGTCCTGCCCCCTCAATTAAAGAGAGCATATGCACATGTAATTATAATAGCTGACTGATATGCGCACAATTAAAATTATTTGAGCGGTGTACGACGTGAACAATGGAAATGCAGCACGCCGACAAGAGGAAAACTGCGAGCGCGTGCGGCCTTAGGGACGCGGCACGGCTGGAATGATCTTATGGTGCGTAAAGCGACGGACGGATTGATGCGGTTCGGCGGACAGTGGGCAGTGGGCAGTGGACAGTGGACAGGGGTCTGAGGCGCATTGCGCGTGCGGTGGCGATTCGAAGGCGGACGAGCTCAGAGAGAACGCCACCTGAAAAGCAACGCCCGCAGACGCTCGAACCCAAACAGCTGCTCACCTGTTCGGTGTTCAGGACGGACAGAGGCGTGCGGCTCTGTGGCCACGTCCCGCCGTGCTCGCTGCGCTCCAGCGCCAGCTGCAGGTCCAGAATGTAGTCGATGACGTGCTGCAGGATCTCCACGCGGCTGACGCGCCGGTTCTGCGGGATGGTGGGCACCAGGCGCTTCAGGCGGCTGTAACAGTCGTTCATGTCGAGCTGCAGACAGCACAGGTCGGGCTCGGCCGGCAGGTCCGCGCCGATGCACGAGTCCTTCCGGACTCGAGGCGGAGTGGTCGCCTTCATCTTCTCATTCAATTAAGTCGCGCTTCGGACAGCAAATCGCTACAAGTCTGCGTTTCCTCTCGGTCTTATTAACGTCGAAAGAGACGCGCTATTCGGTTGCCATTCTGTTCTGTCGTTAAATCCACAAAAACGCGGGCCGTCTGGAGCCGAGCGGCGCCTCAGTGCACTTATATAGGAAAGAAGAAGGAGGAGGAGGCGGTGCCGGCGTGCGCACGCAGCCTTCAGACGGTGGCTAAAGAGGAAAAGTTTGCAACGCTACTGGCTTTTAATCCCTTGGACATACATTCATTCGTTCATTATCTCCCGCTTTATCCTCTATTAGGGTCGCGGTGGGGTCCATCCAGGGGAGAACGTCTCGGGCGCTGGGCAGATAGACCCAGGACAGGGCGCCAATCCATCGCTGGGCATACACTCACACACACACACACACACACACTATATATATGGGGCAGTTTTGAGAATTCAATTGACTTGATCCATGTTTTTGGACTGTGGGAGGAAACCGGAGAACCCGGAGGAAACCCACGCAGACACGGGGAGAACATGCGCCCGAGACGTTCTCCCCTGGATGGGCATGGGGAATAGAGGATAAACTCCACCCAGATGGGGATTCGAACCGGGAATCCCTAGCGCTGAGAGGCGAACGTGCTAACCACTAAGCCACCGTGCCGCTTGGACGTAAATATGTGATATTACTCAGTTTGCTGCTGCTCTGAGAACTTCAACTCATACTCCATCCATCCATCCATTATCTTCCGCTTTATCCTATATCAGGGTGGCGGTGGGGTTCCCCATGCCCATCCAGGGGAGAACGTTTCGGGCGCTGGGCAGACAGACCCAGGACAAGGCGCCAATCCATCGCTGGGCACACACTCACTCACACAGACACACTCTATATGGGGCAGTTTTGAGAATTCAGTTGACTTGATCCATGTTTTTGGACTGTGGGAGGAAACCAGAGAACCCGGAGGAAACCCACGCGGACACGGGGAGAACATGGAAACTCCACCCAGATGGGGATTCGAACCGGGAATCCCTAGTGCTGAGAGGCGAACGTGCTAACCACTAAGCCACCGTGCCGCTTGGACATAAATATGTGATATTACTCAGTTTGCTGCTGCTCTGAGAACTTCAACTCATACTCCATCCATCCATTATCCCGCTTTATCCTATATCAGGGTCGCGGTGGGGTTCCCCATGCCCATCCAGGGGAGAACGTTTCGGGCGCTGGGCAGATAGACCCAGGACAGGGCGCCAATCCATCTCTGGGCACACTTGTCTGAAATGCATGCTTAGGTGCTTAATGTTTTACACATGTGGTTATAGAACTGAATAAAACACATTTATTAATTAAAATGTGTGTCCCAATACATTTGTTCATATAGTGTGTCTATAGAGGTTTTGGGCTGGAGTGAAATGACTGAAAAGATGTGTTTATAGTAGGGTAACATGACCTGGTACAGCATCTTATTACAAGATATATCTGAGATTAAATTGTTGTTTTCCATTTTTTTATTTCGTGTTTTCATTCATTCATTCATTATCTCCCGCTTTATCCTCTATTAGGGTCGGGGGGGGGGGGGGGATCCCCATGCCCATCCAGGGGAGAACGTTTCGGGCGCTGGGCAGATAGACCCAGGACAGGGCGCCAATCTATCGCTGGGCACGCACTCACTCACACACACACACACACACACACACACATACACACTCTATATGGGGCAATTTGGAGAACTCAATTGACTTGATCCATGTTTTTGGACTGTGGGAGGAAACCGGAGAACCCAGAGGAAACCAATGCGGACACGAGGAGAACATGGAAACTCCACCCAGATGGGGATTCGAACCGGGAATCCCTAGCGCTGAGAGGCGAACATGCTAACCACTAAGTCACCGTGCCGCCCCAACTCATACTCCATTTAATGTTATTTGTAGCTTCCTCAGATTCAAAGTCGACAGCACAAATATTCTTTCCAATACTGATTAGGTTTATTCTTGAGTATGCACCTTAACTTTGTACATAATCTTAAACCCAACCGTAAGAACTGTAACATATTAAACAAATAACAAATAAACAATTATTCTATGAGCAATTTACATATTGTAGACTATTAATCTTAAGACTTATCCTTTGTTAGTTTTATCACACAAATTTATCACACAAAGTTTAAGACAATTTGTGAATGAAAATTTTAATGAATGTCTTAATATTGAGAAAAGTGACTTCATCAGAAACATTGGAGTCAGACAAAATCACAGAGAATGCCTTTTCTGCTAGAAAGCACAGATTTAAGGATCATTAACAATATTGCTGAACTTATTATTAAATGCAGGCAATGTAAATAACAATTAGCTTAGAAAGATATATATTTAATCTATATATAGCTTTAAAATATAGCATTCATACATTCATATATATGTATATATTTAATCAGCATTTCACACATATGCAGTCTCTTTGGATAATCCAATCAGGCAATGTTTTCGATTTCTTCTGTGATGTTTTTGCCATAGTATTTAACACTGCATGACTTGGTCTGTTTAAATCCTTTTCTCAGCTTTATTTATAGAAATGTGTTCTGAAAGATAAATAAATATTTTTCGCTAATTGTTCAGAATTGATTTTCATGACCGTGAACTCCCATGACAAAAATGTTAAGAAATGAAAGGGGTGAAATATTTATAATATATGGTGGGGTTTATTACATATTATAGTTCCTTTAGAAAGTTGAGCATAAACTCAAACTGTGTGTGTGTGTGTGTGTGTGTGTATACATAAGTGCACCTATTTTTAAATTCTGCCTATTTTATTGTGTTATTTTAACATTTATCCAAATGCAAACACAATGTCTATAAAATGTCTTTTTTTTTTTTCAAATATAAAAAACCAACACACACACACACACTCAGTGGGGAATATGAGTATTGAACGCATCAACATACTTCTCAATAAACATAAACTGATGGGGCTACTAAAGAAAAAATGAATTAAACAGACTTACTGAAATATATTTAATTCTAAGCTGCAGGACATATTCTGTATGAAGAAACTAGTCACATTAACCAGTAAACCTGTGTGAAAGAGTGACATCAATGAATTGGCTATGAGACTAAAGTCACATGCATTTTTCAGGTGTAATTTTAGTCTTTAAATGTTACAATTTCCACTGTTGTTTCATCTTCAGCATCCTGGTAAATGACAGCTGAGTCTTATCATTAACATTCAGTTTCTTATATTTTCTGCCAGTACCATATGCTGAGAAACAGACCCATATACCCATATGGTGATGTCATACAATAAAATGATGTCATACAATAAAAATAATAATGATAATTACTACCTTGTACCTTGATGTGCTTGCTCTATTATTCTCTCTCTCTCCCTCTCTCTCCTCTCTCTCTCTCTCTCTCTCTCTGCACTCTTCAGTCTCATAGCCAATTCATTGATGTCACTCTTTCACACAGGTTTACTGGTTAATCTTGACATACAATTCAGAGAACACTTAGATTTCTTTGGAAGCAAGACTCGTTGTTCTGCCATTTTCTATTGCTTTTGGCATTATTCAGTCTTTAAAAATAAATCTTAAAGCATTTTCATGTGTGTGTTGTGAGAACTGCATAGTTTATTGATGTAAGCTGGCCAAACTGCCTCCAGCAAAGCAGGTGCTTTAAGTAAAGTTTACAAATAGCAACCTTCTAATATTCTGTTTTCTTCATATTCCTATCTTCCTACAGTAAATGTACCAAGCTGAATTATTCATCTTATTTTAAATGCTTAGATTCGAATATTTACTCAAGCTTGTACATTTTCACCACTGATTTCTTAAAGCTGTTTAAGTCTACAATGAACTAATAATTAACCATATTTGTATTTAAAACCTTAAAATAACAGATTTCCTCAAATAAAAAGCACTCAATATCGAGCATTTATCAGCCTAAAGTAGAGAAATCATGTCTGACTGGAGAAATAGGTCCTCATCTCCATGTTGACCTTTTGTCGAGTGTCCGGTGAGTATGGCCAAACCTGCTATCTGCTATCCCATGCAGACAGTGCTTCAAAAGCCTTAAGTGGATGAATCTTTGATGGTGACCTTTCCTAGAATGGAGTACCACCCCAACCCCCACTCCCTCCAGACATTTCACATTACTGCATCACTTCTAGGAGGCAGGTAAAGAATAGCAACATGCTCCCCTCTATACTGACACAAAAAAAATCTAATTATCTGTTTACATCCACATCCACTCATGTGTTGCTACGCAGCACTGCTTACATCTCTCAAATCACAGTTACATTCTCATTCATCTCAAATATGATGTAAAAGAGTAGTTTTGAAAAATTCTTTGGACATCATAATTGTACAGCTTAATCAGCTAATAAAATTTTATGATTTATTGTGACTGACAACCTTAGATAAATTTGAAAATGGATCTTTGGTTGTTGAGGTCTAGGGGAATGCTTTAATCATCTAATCTATTGATGTATTATTTCTTACTTTGAGATTAGTTGAAACTTCTAATAGCAAAGTACAAGTCTTCAAAAAAAAGAGTAACATAATTATTTATAATGTTTAATCATACAGTGCAAAATTCACCGTTTAATTTTTAATGTTTTAATGTTTTATGTTCAACATTGTGGGAAAAAGACAAAAACATAAACCATGTGCATATAAGTGTAAGTAATTATTTAAATTACACACACATTATTACATCCCAATCTTTAATTTAGTCCCATTGTCACAGATGTATAAAATCAGTTGGACATGCATTTTTTAAAATTGTATCCTTCAAACATTGTTGAAACAGTTTGAGGAAGACCCTTTTATGTTTCAGCACGACTGCAAGCCAATTCCACTAACATTGACAATCAGATTCTGACCTCACAAATGCACTTCTAGATGAATGCCCCCCCCGCCCCCAAGAAATCCTTAGAAAACCTTTCCAGATGCTAGAAGCTGTTATAGCCCCATAGCGGCTTGAACAGAATGGGAATGTCAAAGCCTCCTGTAGGTGTAATGCGTGGGTGTCTCTACTTTCAACCATTTAGTGTATGATGGAATAGCAAATTTATCTATTTATTTAAAAAATGTAATATGTCAATGTCAGCAACAGAATTTGGTTAAAATTTATCATTTAACAAATGTATAAATGTTTTCTATGGAAAATGTGAGATGAAGCTCATCTTGACACAAAACATGTCATTTAAGTAGGCATGCCAAAACCTTTGCAAAATAATGCATTTTATCACTTTTCCATAAGTTGAGTGCTGAGGCAATTATAATTCATTATAATTATAATTTATCAGAGGCACAAACACATTCGTAGCTAGATTTTTTGATGCAAGTAAACAGCAAGGTGGTGTAGTGCAAAGCCCTGTTGTTTCACCGCTAGGTAGTCTCTTGTTCAATTTTTGGTAGGTGGCCAGTACCTTTCAGCATAGAGTTTACATGTTTTCCATGTCTTGACAGTTCTTTTTTGGTTTTCGTACTTGGTAATGCAAGTTAGTTAAATTGAAGATATTATGTTTTGTAATAGGCTGGACTCCTGTCCATGGTGTTTCTGTCTTTTAATTTTGTGCTCTGAGGTCTGGAATAGATTCCAATATGCTGAAAATTTAATTAGAATTAAAGTATATGAGCTGCATCAGAGAAACTTCAACTTTTTAAAAGTCTTAAAGTCGCAACTCGTTAATAATTTCCTCTGGTTACATTTATGCTTCTGCAACATAATGTCTAAATTATTCATATATAGCTTGTTTCTGCATATAGTTTTATTAAACAATTCAGCCAGCATAATCCAAATAGTTTTATCACATGCACTGTAATTTGTTCTAACAAATTTAATGTGATAATATATTTGAATCTATAGTGTATTTGGTAAGTAAATATTTTTTGTGATTTTTTTCTTATACATTATAGCCATTTTTTCAATTTGACATCGTCATCGGTTGGCATGATATATATATATATATATATATATAGAGAGAGAGAGAGAGAGAGAGAGAGAGAGAGAGAGAGAGAGAGAGAGAGAGAGAGAGGCGGCACGGTGGCTTAGTGGTTAGCACGTTCGCCTCTCAGCTCTAGGGATTCCCGGTTCGAATCCCCATATGGGTGGAGTTTCCATGTTCTCCCCGTGTCCGCGTGGGTTTCCTCCGGGTTCTCCAGTTTCCTCCCACAGTCCAAAAACATGGATCAAGTCAATTGAATTCTCCAAATTGCCCCATATAGAGTGTGTGTGTGTGTGTGTGAGTGAGTGAGTGTGTGCCCAGTGATGGATTGGCGTGTGTCTGCCCAGCGCCCGAGGCGTTCTCCCCTGGATGGACATGGGGAACCCCACCGCGACCCTACTAGAGGATAAAGCGGGAGATAATGAATGAATATATATATATATATATATATATATAGATAGATAGATAGATAGATAGATAGATAGATAGATAGATAGATAGATAGATAGATAGATAGATAGATAGATAGATAGATAGATAGATAGATAGATATTTAGAGCAGCCAATTTACCCTGAATCCATGTTTTTGGACTGTGGGAGAAAACTGGAGAACCCGGAGGAAACCCATGCAGACACAGGGAGTACATGGAAACTCCTTCCAGATTGGAATTCGAACCTGAAAGATGAACGTGCTAACCACTAAGCCACTACATAATGTTATATATATATTATAAGTTGAGTGAATACAATAATAAATTAAATCTCAACCAAGAACTTTTTTTTACTGTTTTATTAACTAAGTTTTTATTTTATTTTACTTTATGGCACTGTTTATCTGGAGCATGTTGAAGCTTAAGCAGGGTATCCACAGAGATACAGCAACGACCTGGTTCCTTCTTATTTAACAATATGTATTGGTCCCCTAAGTGAACAAGTTCTTTTCTCAAAGTATTAGCCTTCAGTGATCCCACCATCTGCCTGGTACATACCTTTGCTCTGGTCAGAGAGTGAATGAGAAATGAAAGAGACAAAGGCTGAGAGAGGTAGAAAGAGTGAGAGAGCTTTCCCAAATTTTGAAAGAACAGGATTCTTACAAAAGCTCACCATCTGCTCTGTGTCTTTCTAGTGAGCGACCCTGGAGTGCTGCACACCGCCTCTTCCCAGCTCTGATCCCATTCCCTGCTATGGTCCTGAGAAAAAGAATGGAAAGGAATGCTGCAATGACTGTAAGAGAGGTAACTGAAGAGGTTGGTGTGCCACTTTGACTCTGCAAATGAGTCTATAGGAATGTAGTTTTATGAAGTAAAACATAATGTTGTGCTTTACTTACTTTCACTGACAAAAAATATCAGAAATATAATAAGTAAAGCTCCAACATAGCTGCCTTATTTAATGCAATCTAATGAATGTAATCGTAAAAAACAAAATTAAATAATTAAAAGCTTGACAATCACACCTGTCTTAAAACAAGCATGTGGGTATCATTTATTAGCAAGTAATTAAATTAAGGAAAATTACCCACCCAACAATTAACAATAGCTACTTCTAGCCCTTTCATATCGGGCAATGTTTAGTAACATCTTTACTTTAAAAAAGCACTGTTACTACATAATGTAAAAAGAATGGTTTCTCATAGCTATTTAGACAATTATTTAAATAACTTATAGAAACATGAGGAAAGAAAGATTTCTTTCTGTGGTTTCCCCTGGCTCTGTAATGTACTGTATTTACATGTACCTGTGCTAATTGATCTTTGCTGAAAATCCTAACTCACTGTGCCAAATCAGAAGGAAAGGAAACACATTATTTAAAAAAAAAAAACAAAGCTCTGAAAATTAGGAAAACTATAGACGTAGAAAATAATCAGTGTAAATGTAAGTTAATTAAAGATAAAGATAAAGATGTCATAATTAATGGCCATAAAATGTAAAACAATTTTACTAATCATCACTAAGATGAGAAGATACAGTAGACTAATTATATTAACAAACATACAGACCAGAGCAAACTGAAACAACATGGAGGATTAGACAGTGCAGAACAAAGTATACAAACTGTTAAAACAGTTAAAAACGATCACAGGTCCAACCAGAGATAAACACAAAAAAAACACAATAGAATAGACAGACATCTACTGCAGTAATGGCAACAAATTCCTTCCTTAAAAGAAGGTGAAAATAAAGGTTTTGAACCAATTAGAACATATGAAAGATAATTAACTGAATAACAACAGAATGAACACAATGAGGAGATAATTATTATAGCTATATAGTATAAAACATAGTTTTACTGATTATAGGATTTGTCAAACTAAGTAACAGGTTTTAGAACACAGGTGAGTAAAGTGATTATGAACATGGCAACACACACACACACACACACACACACACAAACATACTCACACAGTGAAACAGACACATCCTGTCATGACAGGTATGTTCTTTTTGAAAAGCAGCAGCTTCCTGCTTGTGAACCTGTTTTTCTTCTGCTATTGGCCAAACATTAGCCAATGTGAGACGTGAGTAAGCCTTAAGTTGAAAGGCTTAAGTCAAGCATCCCTAGGGAAGTATAATGGTCTGACTATGGATTGGTGGAGTCCAAACTCCCTAGAGACAGGTTGTAATCTTTTCCAGCTTGATGAGCATCAACAACTCTTCTTCTTATGTCCTCAGAAAGTATGTTTCTTTGTGCCATTATACAGTATCACAAACATGTGTTGTGAAGATCATCTATACACATCTATACATGATCTTCACAAGTAGATGTGTATAGATCCCTGCTCTATTTAAGGAACCCACTTACACTCAATTGTCTTCTAATTGACTAAAAGCACCAGACTCTACATTTACAGTCAATTTGCCACTGGATCTGTAGATCCTGAAGATTGACATATTTTTCCTTCTCACAAATATGTAATTTTGGATGATTGTCTTTAATAAATAAATGACCAAGACTAATAATCTGTTTTGGTTGATTTTCAATCTACTTTTAGGATTTGTTTGCAAATGTGACTACATTTAAACCAAATATATGCAGAATTCTAGAAAAAATTAAAGGGTGCACAAACTTGTACTCTCCATGTCTGATTTCTTCTTTAATTTCATATTACTGGCCTTAGATTGGTAAAACTGCTTGCTCGGACTATTTTTTCTCTTTGTCACACACACACACACACACACACACACACACACACACACACACACACACACACACACACACACACACACACACACACACACACACTCTGCAATCCAGTGTTTCCCAGTGTAAGTTAAGGAATGTGTTTTTAGGGCAACACAAAGCACACTTTTGTGGGAATGGGAGAGGATTAGTAAAGAGTGTTGTAATGAGAATGAGAGGCCAGAGCCTGATCCCTACTCATTAACTCATCCTTTCACCCTAGTTCCTCTGTCCATAGAGTTTCATCAGATTTCTTCTTTAAGCCCTGTACTTGTTTTCTTTTGATTGTCCTTTTATGTTTTAGAAAATTCATATTTGTCTTTTTTGCAAATTATCATTTCATATTGCTTGCTATTTGTCCTAAAATGTGAAAACAATTTAACAGTAATAACTGTAACTAAAGATTCATATGTTGTATGTGTTTATGTAAAAGGACAAAACCAAGTTATCTGTACCTTTTGATGTAGGTTGATGCCTACACCTGCTTTGATTCAACAAAAGTAAGCATGGCACAGATGGCTGAGTACCAAGAGAGGAGGAACGTTTTTTTCTCAGGGTCTTAATAAAGAAGTGGTCTTTTTCTTGGCCAATATTTAGCTGCTTCAAATGCTAATTGTGAGGCTTTCTTGTCCAAGGTTAGCATAACAATTATGGGAATGCTTTAGATGTGGAGCATTTGTTTATCGGGTAAAAGGGTGCAGGGAGCCAGTGAGAAGAGAGGCCCAAGCTATTTACCTTCTGTCTGTGAAGCCCAAGTCAATTTTAAGGTACAAAGCTGTGCAGTTTATATAATTAGCAAGCTGTAGTTGATGATCCTCTGGAGTTAATCCATTCCAAACTGTTCAAAAAGCTCCCAATAAGCACTGCATTTTTTGGAATTAAATCTTGCATATCAAGCCTTCTTAGAAATGTGTTACTTAAGCACCTCCAACCTGATAGCAAAAATATTAATAAAAAGGTTATTTTCCATTAACTAAGAATCAGTGAAATCAACTGTGAAGTGAAAATGATTGTATGATATTCTTACACTGCTGTGATCTTTCGAAGAAAAGCAAGAGATGGAACTTTGCAGAGTTTATTGATATTTACTTATTGCAGAGATATGTAATAATGAAACCTCAAGAGAAGCTTGTACCATATTTATTATGGTAACATTCTAGGGATTTTAGTCAATAAATAAGACTGATATTAAAAAAGGAACAAAATACTTCATATTTAAATTCAAAACTCATTCATTCATTCATTATCTCCCGCTTTATCCTCTATTAGGGTCGTGGTGGGGTTCCCCATGCCCATCCAGGGGAGAACGTCTTGGGCGCTGGGCAGATAGACCCAGGACAGGGCGCCAATCCATCGCTGGGCAAAATTCAAAACTAACTGAATTATTTAACTTCCTTCCTTTCTTATTTTTTTCCCTTCCTAACTATTTGACTAACTACCTACTTTCTGTCTGCTCATCATCCTATGAATGCAAAGTGATTAACAATTTTTTAAACAGCAATATATTTCTATGGACATGAAAAACAAATAATAAAAACAATAATAGATTGGGCGTATCTGAAACTGATAACTTTCAACTCTCCTAAAATAACAATTGCAGAAATTCCCATTGTGCTTCACACTCTAATGTGCTGCTATTTCTCCAAGCTCTTTTCATGCATTATTCACTTCTTCTGTTGCAGAGAGAGCACTCTAGGGAAATGCTGAGAACTCATTGCAATATTTATGTGCTCCTTAGTATTGCATTACTTCCAACCCTATTAAACTCAATAATTTCCTCGGGAGAGTCTTCCATGGTGTAAAAATATTCATTAATATGCATAATAAACTAATTAACATATTTGCTACATATTCTGTCACCACATAAGAGATTTGCGTTTTATGCAGCTCAAGATTAAAAATATGGATTGATCGCTGGTAAAATGTTAGTCTAAATGTTAGCATTAAAGCCTCTGTACCATAACTAATATAAATAGAAATTACTTATATATATATATATATATATATATTGCCGTACAAAAGAATTCACCCCCTTACTACCTATTTTGTTACATAACAACCTGTAATTTTATTTTAATCAGAATTTTATGTCATGGATCTGCATAAACTTGTCTAAGTTAATAAGGTCATACATTTTCTGAAAACTCTCCAAAGGCTGCAACACCACTAAGCAAAATGTACTACCAACCAACACCATGAAGACCAAGGAACACAGCAAACAAGTCAGGGACAGAGGTGTTAAAGAGTATAAGTCACAGATGGGTTAAAAAATATCTATTAAATCCATCATCATTAAATTGAAAGACCATGGTACCACAACAAACCTGCCAAGTAGATTGTCGTGTAACACCAACACACGAACCAGACAAAGAGGGCATTAATTAAAGAAGCAGCACAGAGATCTTAGGTAAGCCTACAGAAGTATCTGTTTAAAGGACCACAATAAGTCTTTACTTGCAGCTATGATCACTGCAAAAGGTGGCACTACAAAGTACTGACATTGGTGGGGGGGGGGAGTTATGCAGTTATTTGTTGATTGTTAGACGAGTGAAAAAAATCACATCAAAGTTGTAGACAGGTTTTGTAAATGAATAAATGCAAACCCTCAAACAATTCATTTTTATTCCAAAAGTAAAACAGAAAATGCCATTGTGTGTGTGGGGGGGGGTGATTATTTTTGCAAGGCACTCTATGTACATAGTGTTTTTTGGACTATGTGCATCTTTAGAGTATGCTGAGTGTCTAAAATACTGCTTCGTATTCTGTTGCAATAAAAAATCAGTTTTTTTAGATTTAGATTCAGTTTTTATCGCACAACTTTGTGAAACACAGACCTTTTTGGCAAAGCAGATGGCTGTTTTGCCAAGTGAAAGAAAACAAAACATATGGTGTGTTACCATTATTCAAAAGTAACTTTGATTATCAAAAAGGATATTCATAACCATGCAGTCACAGACAGTGGCACTCCATTTCATACACAGCCCATCAAAATCTAGAAAGCCACTATCTCAGGCACATCATGCTACAGATGGCATCATCCTCTCTGAAGAAAATCTGAGATTATAGTGGATATGAATTAAAATGCATTGTTTTTGTCATAATTTGCTGAATGTAACGTGCTGATGACCATCTGTGCTGTGTTGTATTTGAAAACTGTGTTGAAGTTGTTTTGGTGTCTTTGCCTGCTCTGTGTTTAATGATAGCGTTTCAAGCCAGGGGTTATGGGCATTAGGTTAGAATCTGTCTAATATGTGTGTGCCCATGGGGAAAATCAAATCCCACTTACCAAAGCATCCCTGTCCTTCGGCAACACAGTCTGGTGCCTTGTAGAGAAAGCTATGTCCTAAGATGCAGGAAGATCAGGAAAGGGGGATTATGTCTGCTCTCCTAGGATAACGGTCTGTCTGGCGAGGTTCTTGTGGCAAAGTGGTTTTCAACTTTTTACCAATTTCTTTTATCTTTTTTTTTGTTTGTTTGTTTGTTTTCCTCACTTTTGTGGTATCCGACTGTTCGTTTTCACCTGCCTTGTTAAGCTGTAATCCTGCACAAACTTATAATCTTTTAGTAACTCCCTAACATCAGGGGACTAGTTAAAGAATATTATAGGTCTATATCAAGAGCATGAGTTTTTATCTTAGATGAAAAATGGGTCTTCATTTTTAGTAAATAGGATGCAGTTGACAGTTAAAAGACATCTCGAAAATTGGTGAAGCGCGTTTGTAATGCCCTTCAAAAAATTGCCATGTGTGGAATTTCTTGTATCATTCTAACTTGATAATTGGTCTGGGCCAGTGGGACCAGAAAGGTATTACACGTTAAAGCCGTTGACCAGTTCAGCACTGCAACTGAAGTAGAAAAAACAAGACTGCGCTCTCTAGGGTCTCTGAGCTGAGCATAGTGACATATCCCAGAATCCCACTAGATTCCATCCAGCAGCACGTGGGTGACACATTCATCATGCAGCCTGCACTTTCAGTCTGCTGTTATGAATCTAATTAAAGAGTGCAGCACTCCCTAGGTCTGCTGACGTATAGTCATATCAGCCTTTCAGCTGTGATCACCACGACCCCCTGCCATGAACTAACACACCCTGAAGCTCTATAAGATTTAATCCACAATAGAGCCCCATGGCTATGCAGCAGGTTTTTCAGATAGGAATTGTACCAATGCTATAGTTGTGGAAGAGGAACTTCCCTTTGTGTTTACATTAGAAGTCAAAAGTTGCTGAACACCATAGGCCATTTCGAAGCAAGTGGTAGGCTAAATTCAAAGTAAGACACGAAAAAAAAATCAGTATGTGTAGAATCATCTGTGACAATACAATATTTAAATGGACAATTTATTTGATAAATATTGATGTGATTACTAAAATGAGACTTAAAATTAAGTTTTTGCAACATTTGTTACTAAAACTTCGATAAAGGCATATAAATCCTTTGTATATCTATTTCTCTCTCTCTCTCTCTCTCTCACACACACACACACACACACACACACACACACCGTTTAAATGCAAGTACTCCTGATGCTTTAGTACCAGAAAGCATTAGAAGACTGGGCACACATCCAGCTTAGTGGCACAGCAGTCTGTGTGGCATGACACACACAGACTGTTGTATTCATGCCAAAGCCTCTTGGAACCCCAGCATGTGTTTTGTGTCCTTTGAATGATTCGCACATTGCCACAGACTGCCTGAACACTCGATAATATCAATAATTGATGCTCTTGAGGGGTAGTAATTAAATTAGTTAATTATGCCGGTAAAATTACATGTAATTATGTGACTGGAGGGTATGTTTAGTAAATTAGTCTCATCTATGCACACTGAGGAAAATGCTGCCAAATTTAGTTCCTTGATGATTAGGTCTTTTTTAGAAGAAAGTAAATGAGTTGTTTATGATAAGAAATCATATAATCTGGTGATATCTCTTTTCAGGTCTTCAGGAGACATTTTATAGATAAATAAGTAAATAAATAATCTAGTTATAAAGACAGCATAAAGATGGCTGAGCATCTATGAAAATTTTATGCATTTCTCATTAGCTATTGTCCCCTTCCTGGGTGTATCTTCCCAGCATCCGAAATGTTCTTCCTGTAAATGTTCTGTATTTTCTAAATACATTACCACTGCTTTCAAACTACCCTACAAAACCTTTCACATTGCTTGCATTAACCCCATTGACTCCTATATTGCTGTCCAGTAGACTCAGTGGATGAGCGACAACTTCAAGTCTCTCTCCATGATCATGTCAAGGTGAGTGACGAGTACCTCGACGAAGCACTTTTTGGGCCTGTCATTCTGTGTATTGGTGCATGTTCTTGATGCACATCATCATACACTCCTTCCGGCCCTGTTTTAAAATAGAGCCTGAATTGGGTGAAGAAGCTCAAGGCCATAATAACAAAAGCTACACAGAACCTAATGAACATGAGCTCTCGAGCAGACTGGCCAGTTGAACTGCTGGTGGAGATTTTTAAGCATGGACAGTTAGCCATGTACTGCACACAGCACAAATTATTTTATTGTTTATCTCCCAGTAGTTGAAAGATGTGCTTGCCCAGCACTGTATCTTCCCATTTGTGATATAGCAGCCCACACAGCTCAATAAAGTTACTGTACTGTACTGGGTATACAGCACTTTTACCAAAGGGTGATAGATGGCTCTCCCTAAATATGAACAAAGAAAGCAGTTACAAAATTTATAAGATGTCTATGTTCTATAAAAGAAAATTTGATTTGACTGACTGGGTTGTCACAGAGACACACATGCATTTTGACAGTGGGGGTAACTGCCTGAGTGAACAATACAAAAACAAGCAAGTCAAACATCACAGGCATATGGGCTCCTTTCCCCCAGTGTTCATTTCTAAGCACTTCAATGAGGGCACTTCACGTTGACAAGATGAGAAAAGAGAAAGGGGATTATGGGAAAGAAAGGTTAAAGCGATACACATTAGAAACAAATGATTTATTTTAGTTAAAGCATGTATGGAAAAAGATCCTGTAATGTAGACTTTGGACTTGAATATAAAATAGAAGTTTGACTTACAAGAAGTTGGTTAATAAAATGATATAATAAAATGAAGTGAAAGAAAATGAAACTAACATGATTTTGCAACTAGTTTCAATACCTTTGCTAAAGGATGCTAATAAAACTGTATAATCCATGAGTTTATCCCCTTACTAATTAATGCAATTTATGCAATTAATGCAGTTACAAATGGCAAGTACAGTTTGCTATGGTATACACACCAGTAATGCTGATATCAGAGAAACTGAAAATCAGAGCCATTTATTCCACATAATTGCCCTTATAACAAGGTTATTGTGCTGTTTATAACTGCGAACAATTTCTTGCTTTTGATTGCACTCACTACTGCACAATGCTTGGTGACAGCATTCTGAATCCAGGCAAATTTTCTCACTCTATTGTCTAATCAGAGAATATTTTTTACTGTTCTTTTTCATTCTCTCTCTCTCTCTCTCTCTCTCTCTCTCTCTCTCTCTCTCTCTCTCTGTTTCACTCTCAGAAGGCATAAGGCATAAAAATCCTTTAAGACCGTTTTTTTTTTTTTCAAAATTTACAACAATATTCTTCATTATTAGCAAAAAAAAAAATTTAAAAAGCCATTAAAAATAATAATAATACTGTTTATATCCACTAACACTAATGTATATTCGTTGTCCAAAGCTGTCCAAATCATATTGCTACAAACAAGCTTATATGATCAACACTTTAACACCAGTTATATGATAACAGTTGATATGGTGCTTTGTGCTGATATGCTGTTCACAGTGCTTTTCAGCCAAACACCACCACTTTGGTCTTATCTGTCCAAAGGACATTGTTCCAGTTCTTTTGTGGGGTGTTCAGATCCAACTTTGCATATTCTGCTGGGCTGCCATGTGTGCCATTTTTCACACATCACACCATCCAAACATGCCTTACTTGTTTAGTCTTAACAAAAAATGTTAATCTTGAACATTTACTATGCTGAGTCCTGTAGCAATCAGAGATTTAGCACCTGGATATTTTCCCCCACGATTTCTTTTCTTTTCTTTTTTTTTTTTGAGCTTTGCACAATAAATGCATGGGATGAATTTGCAGAAATGTACACATATAGATTTTAGACTTACTTGCGAATAATCTATTTTTTTTTCATTACAATGATTTTAAAGGGTTTAAAAATAGCCTTGCAACACTTCCAAGATTGTTGGGCAGCACACACTGAATCCAGCAAATGCCAAAACAATAATAATAATAATAATAATAAATAATAATAATAATAATAATAATAATAATAATAATAAAACAGTTAACCCATCAGTGCAGTGAAACACACATCTACACATACTGGTGAAGTGACACATCATACGTGTGCCCGGAGCGGTGGGCAGCCTTGACTACGGTGCCTGGGGAACAATTCAGGCATGCTACTTTGTGGGATCGGGAATCGAACCAGGAACCTTCAGGTCATAAGGCTGGTTCCTTAACCACAAGCCCATGACTGCCCTCAGTAAAAATAAATAAATAAATAAGCTTTTACAGAGGTGGTTATACTTGCTAATCATCATTTGATTAATTAATTATTCATTCATTTTCTCCCGCTTTATCCTCTATTAGGGTCGCGGTGGGGTTCCCCATGCCCATCCAGGGGAGAACATCTTGGGCGCTGGGCAGATACACCCAGGACAGGGCGCCAATCCATCGCTGGGCACACATTCTCTCACACAGACACTCTATATGGGACAATTTTGAGAATTCAATTGACTTGATCCATGTTTTTGGACTGTGGGAGGAAACCGGAGAACCCGGAGAAAACCCACGCAGACACGGGGAGAACATGGAAACTCGAACCGGGAATCCCTAGCGCTGAGAGGCGAACGTGCTAACCACTAAGCCACCGTGCTGCATTAATTAATTAATTAATTAATGCAAATAATTATCAGTGCCTGAGTGAACAATACAAAAATACAATGCATGTGCATGGTAGCTCAGTGGTTAGGGTGTTGGTCTAGCAGTCTGAAGGTTGGAGGTTCAAAACCCAGGTTTGCCAATGTGGGCGCTTGAGTAACGCCCTTAACCCTCATTGATTCAGCGATACTGTATCATAAATGACCCTGTGTTCTGATCTAAACCATCAAGTTGGAATGGCCTTTTAGTGAGTTGCTTTGGATTAAAGGGTCTGCAAAATGACCTCATGTGACATGCACACAACACGATTATATAATTTCTACATACCAAAGCATGACAACAGCTGATATTGTTTGCATTCCACTATGAAAGGACACACACACAAGCACAGCCACACAGAGCGACAAGCTTCCAGTTTAGCAGTTAAACGGGCTATTTTGCACGGGGCCTTACTACCATTTGAAGAAGTGTAATCGCTCCTACACCTGCAGAGAAATCAAGCGGAGAGAGATTTATAATCGTAGAGAAGATGACGCAGAAACACCTGGCACTTTTAAACCAGCTGCAGTGTGTACTCCTTAGCACTGCAATATAGAATATGAGGGATCAAGAAGCTACTGCGATGCAATGCTTTCTCAAAGGTGCCTTCATTTGCAGTAATAGGAATGAAAGTTAATTTTCTTCTGACTTAAAAAAAAGATCTGCTGATTTAATTTAAAAGGAATAGGACAAATGTAGAACCTGTGTCCAGTCCAGTAAAAGCAGAAAAGAACACAAAAATAAATATAAAATTCCACAAAATACAGATTTGTTATAAATAGCAGGATATAGAGCTTGTTTTTTCTCATATTATGAATTCCATATTGTGCAATTTAACATGAACATGTAACAAGGAAAAAAAGCATGTGTGCTCTTCTTTAAGCGCTTACTACTGACACATCAGCTAGTAAGTGCTTCTGAAAAATAATAAACTTCATTACTCATAACAAGTGGCCGCTTGTTGGTCTCAGATTTCTTAATCTTTGATATCTAAAGATATCACAGATTGCACATGGTTACTTCATTATTCATAGCATGAACAATTTGATCTGTATTTAGTTTGCTCTGTATTAAATTGTTCTGATTTTAATTTCACTATATTTACAATTACATGGTAAATAGTAAACACTATTATCCAAAGCGATTTACAAATAAGAGGTCAACACAAGTCTGTAGTTAAGGGAAAACTACATGGACAAATATGGGCAACACTATTAGGACATATCTCTTATTCGTTAAACACAGGTGTTTTACTTAATTCTATTACTTAAGTTGCATAAACAATTCTAAGATTCCAAATTTGTGGTAAGAGTTTGGTGGATGTCCAATTCAGTTCCTGCATATCTGTGCCCCAGTTCACAAAGCAAGGTCCATATAGGAATTATTAGGTTAGCGTTGGTGTATGATGATCTGACCTCAGCCACATATCACCTTTGGGATAAACTAGAATGTCAATGCCAGACCAATCCTCTCACCCAACATCATAAAAAACATTTCAAAAGACAAATCTTTTCACAAGTCTTCACAGTAAAACAGTGGGAACTGTTAAAATGCCAACAGTAAAACTAACTTTAAACCTGATACTTTGGTTGAGTGCATGTTTTAATATTTTTGTCTAATATTTTTGTCTAAAGATGCTTGATTAAACTGCATAAAAATATTTATAAGTAGTAATATCTCTTTAACTAATAAAATAATTATTTATTTCTATACTTAAAAAAGGATTAATATACTTAATTCACATATAAATACCGTATATTTTGCAGAAATGTTTTTTTTTTTTTTTCTGAAGTGCTTTCATCCAGAACACAATCATGAAGGGAAAAAAAGTCTCTAGTTAAACAATGTTGATTGTCTGAATTTTCTCTGTAAATAATGACATCATTGTGTGACATCATTGCTAGATGCTGCTCAGAGTTCAACATGATGCTGGGAGTGGGTGTTCTGCCTAGCATTCACATTGTCAAATATGACCTAGCTGTGGTAAAACATTAATTTCTGTAGTAGACAGTAAAACTTTTGTTAAATTTTTTTGGGTTATAAAATTGGGTGCTTCCTTTCCAGATCCAAATCCAGATCTCTTGTAGAATGAGGAGGAAAAGCACAAGATCATAATTGATGATGTTAAATAAATCACTTTCCTAAAGAATGAGCAAGTGCAGATCTATTCAACAGGTGTCACATTTTCATCTCATCCATTTCTTAGTGCCCCAGTGTGATGGGGTCCTAAGATTACTAAGAGCAACTGTTTAAAAACATTGCTGAATTTAAAAAATAGATAATTGAATCCCATTCGCTGTGTCTGTGCATCCTAGCAATTTGATCATGACTTTATTGTTATGTACTGTAGGTTACTTCACTTTGTTACATAACCCATTACAGGTAATTAAATGATAGTACCTCTAAACTGTCTATTAAAACCATAAAATAATTTTAAAATCCTGTTAGTGCAATAAATGTGTCAAAGCAGTTAGATCAAGGTCGACTTGGTTCATAAAAGAGCAGAGACATGTTGAGGTCAGCGGCACAGAGGATTAGCTAGCACATCTCATGGATTCTGTGACACTAAAGAACCATTTAGAATAAATACATCAAATAAAGTAGGATTATGCACCATGTTTACAAACCTAATACAGGGATTATATAGCACACACACACACACACACACACACACACACACACACACAGTGAGAGATTAAATAATGCCAGACTCACCAAGATGTTATTGTCTCTTTTTGATGTAGCCTGACACCATTACCTTGATTCATACTCTTTGCCCTTTTTCACACTTTTTTATCCACAAAGGTTAAACACTTTTGTACAAACAGATACACATTCATTGTCAACCACACACTGGTGTGGGTAGAGGTGTGATTGTGGAACATGTTGAATGGAAGCCCTGAGGTCAAATCCATTTCTTCTGACAGATACACAGACTCAGAAACTTATAAAAACACACACACACACACACACACACACACACACACACACACACACACACACACACACCTACACACACACACACACATACACACACACACACACACAATGTTGTTGCTGCTAAAGCTCCCTAAACCTTAGTTGTGTATCTTAGGAACAGTCCAAAAAAAGGAAAAAGCCCAGGTCTGTGTATGTGGGTGTGAAAGAGAGAAAGTAAGTGGGAGAAAGTTTTAACACATAGTGTCAAAATAAATCAAGAAGCATTTGGAACATTCTTTAGGCAAATTTCAAAAGTTCTGTGAAGCAGATAGGAATTGTTTTATTATGAGTATGAGTAAGTATGAGGGTGAACTATGTGTAGGTGTGTGTGTGTGTGTGTGTGTGTGTGTGTGTGTGTGTGTGTGTGTGTGTGTGTGTGTGTATGTGTGTGTCTGTGTGTACTGGGTGGTAGTCAATGTAACATCAAAGTAATAGAATTTATCACAGTGATAAAAAAATATTATTAATGTTGTTATGTCTGGTGACAGGGGACACCATTAAAGTACATTAATCTAAATATGCATGCTGGAAGTAGCTATTATTAAATAATTATGGTTTGCAGTGTTCAAATAACAGTCACTTAGAATTATAGGGGCCATGTCTAAATCAAGCAAACATAGCACCATAACCAGCTTAACCAATTTGTACTGCTAAAAACTAAGCAGATGAAATCATGAAATCATGTGGCATCAGGTAAGGTCATTGTAAATATCCCGGTTCAACAAACTTAGCAAGCACACATTACAGTCTTACAGTAGGGGAAAACTTCCAAATATCATAATTTGATGTTTAGGCTAGGTTTAGCTGAGAAAGGTATAACATTTCTAAAGCTTGAAAGTTAAAACCAGTAATGGAAAAGGATTTATTTAATAATGCTAGTGTATCAAGCTCTGTGTCCCACTTACAGAAGGTTAAATGCATTACATAACTGTAGTAAATAGAAAGATTTGCAATTTTATTTTTGAAATATTTTAATGGAAAGCTTGCTAATAGTTTTATCAATAAATTATCAATCAGTATATAAGCAAGAAGTAGAAAAATGTACAGCTGAGAACTGTGCTACTGACAGCATGTCACTGCTTAGTGCCACAGAGAACTGTAGGGGGGAAATCTGGAAACTGGAATCAATAACAAAATGATGCGATGAACAAAGAAAACACCAAAAGTCGAGCTGCCATCAAAGCTGGAGCATGCCATCATGCATCAGTGTACATGCTCTCATTGTTATTATTATAATATGAACTTATAAAGCGAACAGTTCTTCATTTGTAATAGGCTTCTGATCTTGGTTATAACAGGACTAGAACCTAATGTATTGTTATTGTAACTCATCTAAGTGGTTATTTATTTACTTCTTTTCTATCAAAGCATCCGATTATTCATGTCTGACCTTGGAGAGGCGTGTTTACATCTACTCAGTGTCAATGTTTTTCAGTTTATTTTTTGTAATATTTATGCATTTATTGCATCATGGTCACTCGCCTGGTATTAAATAGTATTAATAATTGTTTCACAGAACAATAAGAGGACAACTATGCTTTTCTCTAAAGCCATGGTCACATGCTTCTGTCCAAAAAGATTTTCAGAACTTTCATGGTTTGTCTTTTTCTTTTAATTAGAGATCACCAACAGCAAAATCAGATGGCAGATATTAATGAGCAAGTGAAGGAATAGTAATAGGCGGATTTTCCTTTAATTAAAAAAAAGCTCCGTAAATAATCATCTCATAATCCACCTGTCAGAGCACATCCAGAACTCTGGATAATAACGATGGGACACACACACACACACACACACACACACACACACACACACACACACACACACCACACACACACACTGTGCATACACAAGCACACACATAATGTGCCCTTGCATCTCTCTTTAGCATCTAGACCATCACAATTTACTATGTAACCAATTTTGATTTGTGATGTCTAATAATGTGCTTAAATATGATTAGTATTATCCTTAAATATGATAATCTCTCCAAGTAGAAATGATTCAAGCCCCTGGTTGAAGTAAAAAATTAATGATAACCTTTTTTACCATACACATAAAAGAAGCAGAAATTAAAATGAATTGATTGTAATCACACAGTACTATCATAGATCAGTCATTTTTAAGCTGATTAAATAATTCCAATCTTTATAGAGTTACATTTAAGATTCATTAATCAGAGTCAAATTTCATTATTTTTATTTTCTGCACACCCCTGTTCATCTGAAGTGTATATCTGGCCCATTTTGTTTTTTTTCTTTACTATTAATCAACAGCAGTCAACATGAGGTGATTAAATGGTCATGGATAAATTCACTTTACCAGATCTGATCGATCTTTTGACATAGGTGATTTTTTAAAGCTGCCTTTCAGTTGGAAGCTGCTGTGATTGACTCTTGAAATTCGTTTTAATGGGAGTAAAATAAGGCAAATGCAAAAATGAAGTATATTGTATGTTTCTATATAAAAAAACAGCTCTTGAGATCAAAGCAAACCAAGTTACAGTTCGTATTTATAGCTAATTTATTTTGCCTAATGAATGTTACAGTTTACTTCATGTATAACACTGTACTGCTGAATACAACTGGCTTATTCATCTATTCAGTTTTATGCAGTCAGTCATTCAAATATATGTGCTGGTAAAGTCAAACTATAGACCTTAGTGCAAAAGCATAATATGTTAAAATACTTTATTAAAAAAGAATAAACACGGTGGCTTAGTGGTTAGCACGTTCGCCTCTCAACACTAGGGATTCCCGGTTCAAATCCCCATCTGGGTGGAGTTTCCATGTTCTCCCCGTGTCCGCGTGGGTTTCCTCCGGGTTCTCCGGTTTCCTCCCGCAGTCCAAAAACATGGATCAAGTCAATTGAATTCTTCAAATTGCCCCATATACAGTAGAGTGTGAGTGTGTGCCCAGCGATGGATTGGCACCCTGTCCTAGGTCTGCCCTGCGCCCGAAACGTTCTCCCCTGGATGTGCATGGGGAACCCCACCGCGACCCTACTAGAGGATAAAGCAGGAGATAATGAATGAATGAAAAAAAAAATAATAATAAATAAATGAGCAAATATGTTATTATCCTGCATGTGTATTTAGATACCCTGTGTTTGTATGTGTGTATACACTAAACCAACACAGTAGGTCAGACGAGTTCTGCCACTTTCAAACTTAGTGACCATTAACAGTGCATATCTCAGCACTGTATTGACTGTTTAAACACAGCTGTGTTATAATAGAAAACACTGCAAAATTTCTTAAAGTTTTACTTCCTTATAGTCATATCTGTTTACAGTGTACAAACGCATCAATTCTTAGACCTTACATATTTTTTCAGTATTTTTTACCCAATAATAGACATATATTTATATATTTAACATATATTTGCTTTATGAACAAATCAAAATAAATTTTATAAATATAGCAAAGAATAGCATGTGTCAGAAGCACACATATTGTTCTTCTGACTGGAAATTATTTACATTTTTCTGTTCTGATCCTGTGTTTTGCTATTTGATCCTCTAAGATAATCATTCATTTATTATGGGGAGAATATTTTGGGCGCTGGGCAGATACGTCCAGGACAGGGCGCCAGGATTTAAGATACCTGTTATATTTATAAACCACTCTTTTTCTTAATGTCAATGTCGAAACATCATTAGGCTAGTCCTGTCATCTTTGCCTTCATGGGTTGTCACCCCAGTGTCATCTTTTTGACATTGTTTTTGAATGCCTCACAAATGGCAGGACCATACAGCATGTTACAACTGCAATGCCTTTTTTGAATAATTGTGAAAAAATACTGTGAAAATAAGGAGCATCCCTTATTACCAATTTGTGCCTAATTTCATAAAATCATTGTGTCAGTTTAAAGACAATGTTTCTCAGTGATTATAATTAATGTCATTGAACATCTAAATTTCATGTCATGAAAATATTCATAAAAATATTGATGCGAACTTAAGTCCTGTTAAGGTATTGTTTGAAAAGAGACCATTCTATTTTAGCAGGACAATGCCAGGACTCATTCTGCATACTAATAATGTACTGTATAATGCACCATGTAGAAGAGAATTAGACTACAAAAACATGTACAACTTAAGTTTTGTATTTAGTAAAGAAAATGCAAATATTCCTTTTGAAAAGCTGCAACAATTAATATCTTTGATTGTCAAATAATTACAAAGTATAATAAATAGAATGGGTCAAGACCCAGTGGTGACCACAAATCTTACAACTTTTTTAAATCCATGCAAATTTTTTGTGTGTTTCAGGCATTCGTTTTTATTTCCTAATTGATGTTGTTAAATATAACTTTTTTGAAAATAGGATTTGTAGATGTATTAAATGACTTAACAGACATGATAATCTAATATACACGAATGTTTGTTGCTGTACAATAACTCCCTAGTTATAGTAATGCTAGAATGTGATTGCGTTACTTTTAGCATCTGCTGTATTATTTAATGATTATGTATATGAACTAGAAGAGGTCAGAGTCTGCTTGATCCAGGCCTAATTTTATAAAGTTTAAACAACAAATTGTATATTGGTAGTGGCGACTTTTAAACAATGAAAAATTTTAAATTTATGAACTACAAATCATTTGAGATTTTTTATATTCTGAATATATATATATTTTTAACCTTGATATAAACCAATTGCATTAACACACTTCTTAAACATAATGTAAAATATATATAATATAACATTTATTGCAGATGCATTAACAGAGATATGTATAAAGGAAATATCATGTAAAAACTGAGCACTAAGACAAAACAAACCATTATTACAACATGAAAAATTTGATACTGGCATTTAATACATTACATTGTAAGAAATAATAATTTTTTCATATTGCTATAATTTTGTCAATTCCTTTTAACTTCTTAAGGTTAATACGGTCCCTCTGGTGCAGTTAATTTTGAATTTGATGTCATTGTTTTAATATGGTTTCTCCAGATTTAATTTCTGCACCAATCAGATAAGATTTTAGTTTCTTTTAGCTTGCGGGGACGCAAACCCTGATCCTACTGCTCCCACTTAAATATTTTTGCAATACAAAATATAAAAGGAAAAAATATTGCCATTGCTGTTGTCATCTTAATTACATCATTAAGATTTCTACACATTATGCATTTAGATGCATTAGATTTTTAATTAGTATGAAAAAATCACAAAAGTCCAGGCCTTCAAATAATAGATGCATTATATTATATACAGTATATATCATATCATATATATATATCATCATATATATATATATATATATATATATATATATATATATATATATATATATATATATATATATATATATATATATATAAGCTATTTATTAATATTATTATTTAGAACCTAATCTAATATATTAATACAATTCTACAGCCCAAAAGAAGCTGGCTTAGTGGCCTTTAGTCTGCTGTCTCATTAAGAGATCAAGATGAAATTATATATTTATAGTAAAATTATCACATAGCAATAAACTACAAGTGCACAAAAAGAGTGAGGCTAATTAAGACATCTTTACTTAACTGTGAGCTGACAGGTTATGTAATTAGGTGGCACTGGGAGCCAGCACATCTAAAGCATCATTAGGACCAATGCCAAGGCTTTTGGCTGGCAGCCCTACCCTGTGGCACTCTTCAGGCCCCCTCTGTCACATACATACACCATGAAGAGATCTTTCATATGAAGACAAGGGATTTAAACTGATAAAACATCTGCATATTATTATTTAGCCATGACATACATACACCATCAACATAGACTTACAAAGTGATTTAACAAATCATGTTTTAATGATATCTTAAACTGCATGTGTGCAGTATAAATATGGAGGTTCAGTAAATGTATTTGTACACAAAATATTTTCTGTTTAAATTAGTCAAGAAAAAGAATAATTATTCAGTAAAACATTATAAAAGTGGCATTAGATCTCTAGATCTTAGATCAGTTTAATGATTTTCTACTGCACATTTCTTACTTGTTTTGTCCTTTCTTTTTCTTCAGCAGGTTTTCTTCAGTGGACCAGTGAATTGAACCAACAACCTTCAGACTGCCATCCTAACACCCTAACCAGTAATTTTAATTTTAAGCATGCTCGATAAATAATATATACATCAAGAAGTAAGGCATACAGATATTTAGTAACACGATGATTCCCCATCTGTGAGGGTTTTAATATTAAAACATGCTGGTAGTAGGAGATTCTATGCACAAATGAGACAGCAGACTGTAACAGACTCATTAGTGTGGCATAGAATGACTTATTAAAAGTGTGCCTTAAATATTTATCTGTAGATAAATTGCTACCTTTGTTTTCTAGGTTTGCTCCCCACAGGTTCATGCAGACGAAAAAGACATGATGTGCGAGAACATAAAATCTCATAGCAGATCATTTCCTTTCTTCTACAAGATAGATAAAATCATTGAGGATAGCCTGATAAATTATGTATTCAGCAGTAAGAAAATTAAATGTAATGAGGGAAGGTTTAAATTTTAATCTGACTGCTTAGGTAAATGTTAGAGCATAAATAAGAAACTGTTGCTAAATAAAATATCCTCCCATAGTGGTGTACTGGTACCTACAAAATGACAGATGTGTATCACCAACAGAAATAAACTACAGACAAACTGTTTACAGAGTTCAGGTACAAGTAAACCATCCTCATCACCTGTATAATTTCCGAAAACAATGTATATATATATATATATATATATATATATATATATATATATATATATATATATATATATATATATATATATATATATATATGTGTGTGTGTGTGTGTGTGTGTGTGTGTGTGTGTGTGTGTGTGTGTTTCTATTTTATTTTCTCCTGCTTTATATTTGGTCCCTGATCAGAGGACTTTGATCAGGTCTGCTCACTCACAAAACTCGTTAACTCCAACAGCCTGATCTGGCCATGTGTAGTTATTCTTTAATTTCTTAATCAATTTTAGCACTCTTCTTTACAGAAACTATCATTCGGATAGTAGAACCGGGCTCAAAAGATCACGCTAGAGTGGTGGTTATGTAGATAAGAAGACACCAGAGGGCTAGAAAAGACCAGCTCTCTCTGTAACCGCCCTCTCACTCTATTGTTACAAGCTTTATGCTTCAGCACACTCTAAATTTTCCCTGTCACACTCCAGTAAACCTAATTGTCCAAAAGTAAATGAGTTAATTTCTAAAGTTCCAGTTTATGTGGGTGAGATAAGTAGCTGGCATATTGATTAGAGGCTTATTTAATAAATTATTTACTCAGCAAGAAAAAAAGAGGTATTTGTGTGGGAAAGGTATGACAGGATATATTGCCAATATCCATAAAGACTGATTTAACTTGTTCTGATATTTGAAATTGTAAAAAGAGACAGTAAAGAGTTTTCTGGAACAGTAAACTCAAAAAAGAAGAAGAATGAACAAAGATTTCATATTAAGCTGAAAAATTCTCTAAAAGTAATAATAATAATTGTAAACCATTTATTTGCATACCCAGCACAGGAGTTACCCATCAGAAATATAAAAACGGGACCTTTGATATGGTCACTTGTAAGCTATAAAAATGACATTAAAATAAAGGAATTAATTTAAAGCAAAAACGTACAGCACATTAACAGTAGTTATATAATTGTTTTGCAGTTTACATGACCTACATGACTTAAGTAAATATTACAAATGTTTTTCCCGGAAAAGATAGTTGTGTTTATATGTGAAATATGTTTCAAATGACAACTATTTCACCTAGCCTTTTGCTTGACCATTTAAAACAACAACCTTTTTCTTTACAATTTAGCATGACAGTGATTATATACACATCACTATATACACAAAGCAGTCAAAAGAGTGTTTTTGAAGTAAAACAAATTTAAATACTCTCTAATGTTCATTGTTACAGTATATCACTGTGACAGTATCCTTAACAATTACTTGTAACAATTTGTTATATTTACATAGCATTTAACATATTTTAATAGATATTGCAAAGAAACACATTAATGGATAAACAGATCTAATACAGATCAATATGTTGGTCAACGGAAAAAGGTGTGGGGGGGGTAAGGACAAAGCACTGAAAACAAGGCTGAGGTCATTTTCCAAACACTCCACACTCATGACCAGGTGGTGCAAAAACAGTTATCATTTAAACTACTGCTGTTCAGATGAATTATTACTGTTCCATCTAGTCATTATGAGTGCATGATGAACCAAGATAAGGACTATGAAAACTTTAGAAAGAGGAAATAGAGATAAAAAGAAAAGGTGTAAAGATAGAAGGGGGATGGGAGTAAGAGAGGAAGAGAGTTTGTCTTTTGACCTGACCTGAGCCAGATGCTGTTTGGTGGAGCATTGAGAACATATAGTCATTTCTTGCAAAGTACATCTCAATTAACAAGCTGGTGCAGTGGCTGCATGAGGATAAAAGCCGTATGTGCCATCACTCTATTGATCTGCCTGAGTGATCGGTGGTAAGGAAATGAAAGGACTAAATGGGTCACATCAACTTGGTAAAACTACATTACAATTTTTTCTATATATTATATAATGTAGTATATATATATTTAGCTTGCATTTCAGGTATATTTGACCTTTGCAAGCTAATCACTATATACATTTTAGTACATACATAAAGTTTCCACAGACATGGAAACATTTTAATGTGTGCACTTGCATGCATGTAATTTAATTAAAACCAACTAGTTTTGTTTCATCTTTACATTGTAAAGGTACAAATAATTACTTGCAAAATCTCTCATGAAACAACAAAGGTGAAATAAATGAATTCTAAAACTAAACAGTTACACAAAGCCAAACAGTACAAATTGTCTTGCTTAACAAAATTTAAAACCTTTAAATAACCATTAACTTTGATTTTATTAAGACAATTATGTAAATACCTTTAACAAAAATCCATCATACAAAATCCTTTATAGTTTGAGTATGAAATAAGGATTTCTATGACTTTGACAGTCCTTTTGTGTACTGATAACTCAATTTATTTCTATTCAGTCTCTGACATTTGCACTGACAGTCTTATCTTTATCAAAGGCAGCAGCTTAATACTTAAATCAATAATGTTTTTAACCTTCTAAATGCATTCATTAGAGATTTGACATTGGGTCATGAACCTTAATTTATATGGCAGTCTATTCAGATGTGTTTCAAATGATGATAAAACTATTGTAAAAAAAGAAATGCTGCTAACTGTCAAAAGTTTTAAACCTTTGTCCCAATTAATCTGTTGTATTTGTCATTTGCTTTTCACTTGTTTTTTTTTTTTTTTAATAAAAGTCATTAACTGTACAAACCATATTGCAAGTAAAAGAAAACCACACATTGCTAAAAAAATTAAATGAATAAATATCTGAACAACAAAGGCAATTTTATATTATTATTATTTTAGAAAATGATAAACCAGAATAAAACATGTCATGATTCTGTATGCTCTCAGGTGATCAAAACAAAATAGTTAGGGTCTACAGGTCTGCATCTCTGATGAGCTTGTTGATGTGTACATGTGTTAACTAGATATCCTTTAACAGACTACATGAGTCAGACATGTTCAAAGGCAAGAAAAGTCATGTCCAAGTAAGACATTTGCCTGACAGTTCACCGTTGGCACCATGCAGAGAAACACGGTCAAATTTAGGAGGTTTGAACCCCCTAAGCTCTGGCTGGGTAATTGAAGTCTTCTGCTGGGTTAACAGATGGAGACACATCCAATGTTGACAACCACATGGTCGTCTCATGGTTGCTAGGTCAATATGGCAGCTGAACTCTCAGGTGTACTGATAGTATACACAACACATCTGTCATAGAGATCACCTAACATCCAGCTCCAAATAGATTTTAAAGGTGCCTAAAGGCAAAATGCTAAATCAAAAGAATTGTTGATGTTTTAATAGCAAATGTGATTGTGAAATGATGCTGAAGCTCTTAAGTAGTTTTTTATAAACAAAATTTTAAAAGCACTAGCAAAAAACTGATAAATATGAAACTCAAAACATATTTTCCCACTGTTCGGATACCTCAGGCTGTCTCCACGGGAAGAGGAGAAGTTGTTTGTGGATCATAAACAGCAGGTGGACAGCAGGGGAGTTGTCAGCCTCGTGTCCTCCTTCACATACTGTACAATCTGGATTTATGAGTTTGTAATGAGCAGCTGAAGCATGCTGGCCAGGCTAAAGGTCTACGCAAAGCCAAGACCAATGGGTTGACCACCCACAGACCAACACAGGTGCGATAGAGGACATCTGTTTAGAACAAGCCAGCAATTCACATTCTACAAAAAAGGACACCGCAGTTCTGCACATTCACAGAATTTGTACAAACCCTATTTCCAGAAAAATTCAGACACTTTATAAATATATTAAACTTTAGAAATTAATACTTATAACACTGTTAGAAAAGTTAAGACAGAAAAATATTTAAGCAACATAGGTTTTGGAAGGTTACACAATACCCTAAACTGGTAAAAGGTAAGGTCATCCAGGTTGAGTATTAAAGGAACATTTACCAAAGTCTTTGTAATGTGAAGGATGGTTCGTCGTTCACCACTTTGTTAGTACCAATCAATTCAAAACAATGCAACGCAATCTTCTTGTTGCAAGATTACATATAACACAGGCCTTTCTCCATCCACATTTCATATTATTATAAAAAAAATTCAGGGATTTAAAATAAATGTGTTACTAAATGTGCATGATAATTGTGCATGGTAAAGCTACGGTAAAGAACAGGATAATATAGTTCTAGAAGTACATTACCCAATATTGTCTGCATCACGTATTGTGGAAATTTAGTCAAATTTATAATTTTATACAGAAATTACAGCAAGTTTCCTTGACCCAATTCACCTGAGATTATATCTTTCAGCTTGATTTTTGTTTCAGATTTCAAAGACTCAGACTCTTGTAAAGATTTTGTTGTTTTTCCAAAGACATTTTTTTTATGTTTATTTCAGATAGATGTTGTCAGCTCTCATTCTGTGTGTGAATTCATCAAAAAATCCACTGCATAAATTAATTTTTAAATGATCAAAAAATATTATTAAAAATACTGCTAAAGTAAGACAGGGTGTCTTCCCTTGTTTGGGTTCTTAATTGTCTCAACTGGGTGATTGGTTTGTTTCTGTGCACGTGATTAGTTGGGTTGTTATTTAGTTTCCGTTTTCCCTCAAGTCGGTGCACGTCTTTGTTTTGTGGTTATCATACCCAATGTTACTTTGTTTGTTTGTTCCCCCTTTTTGTTGGTGTTCTGTCACCAGTTTTTAATAAATTCGGTTTGGTTTTTATCCCGGTGTTTCTGGATTTTCTCCTTCCGCGTTCTGCCACGGTGCGTCGCTGTGCAATAGCTCCGCGCAGGTCGCACTCGTGGGAGCGTGTTCCCTCCGTTTGGGCCGGCGTACGCAGTATTCCCCGTGTAGCCGGTGCCTGGGAAGCGCTCACTAGGGCGCGAGCAGCGTACGCTGTTTCCCGCGTAGCCGCCCTCTGCCGGGGAAGAACGACATTTGTGACACAGGGGTAAGCATGTCTGTCTCACTTTTATTCAATTGAGTTGCAATTGTTATTTTCTAAATGGATTAAAAATTATTAAATATAATTACTAAATTAAATTAATCATTAAAAACTCTAAAAATATATTCTTTGTTCAGTTTGCTAAGTACAGGTTTAGTTGCATTATCAAATTACAGATTTCAGGTTTTATTTTCTTTTGAAAGTGTCCAAACATCACATAAATTAATTTTAATGACATCCTCAATTCCACAAAAATAAAATAAAAACAGAATGCAATTCATTTCAAATCTTATGAACCCATTCTCAATTACCAAAAAGAAAACCATAAAATTGTGAAAAAAAAATGTTTTAAATGTCATTTTAAATGTTTTATGTCATTTTAAATTTAATGACAGCAACACATCTGAAGTCAGGCCAGGGCATGATTAACATTATTGTACTGAAGGAGTAATATCCCCTTATGTTTGCAGCAGAAATCTTCTGTTCAACAGTCCTGGGAATTTGTTGGCAGATTTTTTCTTGAATTATGCTACAAATGTTTTCTAATGGTAAAAGGTCTGGAATGCAGTCAGATCATTTCAGCACTCTTCAAACTCTTCTACTGCAAAGCCATGCTGTTGTTGTGGATGCAGTGTGGGGTTTAACATTATCTTGCTGAAATATACAAAGCCTTTCATGAAAGGGATGTCTGCATTCGAGCAAATTTTGCTTTTTTTTTACTGTTCATTTCAGCAGTGATGTTTATTTTCAGGTGTGTAAAATGCCCACAATATTGCTACTAATGTGACCCCATTCTATTGAAGATGGTGGTTTTCAAACTGTCTGCTCATAACAAGCTGGATGGTTCCTCTCCTCTGTAGCCTGCAGGACACAGCATCTTTGTTTTCAAAAAGAATTATTTTTTTTAATACATCTGACCACAGCACAGTTTTCCATATTGCCTCAGACCATTTTAAATGAGCTTTGGTCCACAGAAGACAGCAACATTTCCTAGATCTTCTTCGCATATGGCTTTTTCTTTGCCATATACACCTTTAATTTATGGATTAAACAGCAAATGGTTTTCACATACAGTGATTTCTAGAAGTGTTCCTGAGCCCATGCAGTGATTTCCAATACAGAATTATGCCTGTTTTCAATGCAGTGCTGCCTGAGGGGCTAAAGATCACAAGCGTCCAGTTTTGACCTTCGACGTCCCTTGTGTGCAGAGATTTCTCCTGGTTCTTTGAGTCTATGAATGCTATTATAGACTGTAGAAAATGGGATTTTCAAAGTCTTCGCCATTTTATTTTGAGGAACATGAATTGTTTAAATCAGTTCACCTGCATTAAGCTGTTTGATGACAAGTGAAACAATTTAGTATTTATTTATTTATTTATTTATTAAAATGCACTATAAAAGTTGTGAAATTAAGTACTGTTCTAATTTGTAACTTGGAAACCAAAATAATCACAAAAAGCCTTGATGCAAAAGTGGGGCATCACAGGATGTAAACGACTAAGAATGTCATTTATTTAACTTATAGCCACACATCAATATCCAAAAGAATAACAGACATTCAATTATTAGGTTCATTTTTAAGAGTAAAGCTTCTTTGATGTGCTATAGACCCACTCCAAACACACATAGCTCTGAACGCAAACTAGAATTTTCTAAAGACATTTGTAACTCTGATGCAAAGCCAAATTGTCAATATCACATTGCTGGAGGCCATTTTAATTAAGTCAATGTAACTGACTGTTCTGCCCCGTGCTTCCTAATGGCATTTATAAGCCATTGTAATAGATATGAACTGATACGTGACCAGAATTCTGGATGAAGTAAATTTTATTTTACTGGGAGAACTCAGAACATTTGCTTGCAATACTATAGATGTTTCCAAAGTAATATATATATATATATACATATATATATATATATATATATATATATATATATATATATATATATATATATATATATATATACATATATATATGCCCAGCACCGAAACGTTCTCCCCTGGATGGGCATGGGGAACCCCACCTACTAGAGGATAAAGCGGGAGATAATGGATGAATGGATTGAGATGTATACTGTGTGTGTGTATATATATATATATATATATATATATATATATATATATATATATATATATATATACAGTATATATAGTTGTGTCTAATAAGGTCAATTGGGTTGCTGAAATTGTAATATAATATTTCTATCCTTGATATAGTAAAAAAAGAAAAAAATTAAACTTGTTGGTGCTGATCAAATTGGTTCCAAAGCCAAAATTCATGCTACAGATTTAACTACAACTTTAGAAAGTTTGTCTATATTTTCATTTATTAATTACATTCCTACTAATCAAGCAAATAAAATGTAAATCACAAAGATAATTTGTTAACATGCACATTTCTACTTCCAGTGTGGAAAAAAATAACTAAATTAAGGACACAAAACAGCTCTTTTAAAAAATAACTCTATACTTTATTTTATATTTTATTTTGAGTTTATTATATTCATATGTAGTTATGAATATGAATATGTGTTTGTGTCTTTAAGAAGAGGGACGCTTGCCTCATTTGCTGTGAAACAACACTTCAAACCCACAGCTGTGAATGTGAGAGGACTCTGGCTCTGTAACAAAAAGTTCAGCAGTGGAGACCTGGCAGAAAGAGATATGCTTTCACTTCGGGATGACATGCTGATAGAGGGTGTATTCAAAACTCCCTAGCTTACACTGTCTTTTTTTTTTTTTCTTTAGAAATAAACTTGAATAAGCAGCTCTATGCTTTGTGATTCATTTCCTCTTCAAAACAATTTTCTGAATGAAATGCAATCTCCAGGCATTTTTCATCACAAAGACTGCCAAGAATTGTGGCCATGCTGAGCTGATGAGGAGCGAGACGAGACACAGGCATGGTTTCATTAATAGTTTAACACCAACTGCATTTTGTGTTTTTAAAACACACGCTGTTGGACAGTAAATTTTCTGTTTATTTCATATATGACATGTAATATGAATAATTTTTACAAACGCATGTAAACATAAGCACATTTCCTAATGTCACCATACATGTGTATATCACTAAAATACTATTATAATCTATCTAATTTATATCTAATTCATATTAAAATTACTCTGTGTAACCCTGCATTAGTGCTGTATTAATGTTAAACAATAAAAAATCCTATCAAATACAGCAAATTACTTTAACAACCATATAGTAAACTAACCCCTTTAAGTTTTATTTATTATTAAATAGGCCGTTTTAAAAGGACATTAACATTTACATTACATTTACATAATTAATTTATTTGTTTTACGTTTTGTTTCAGCGCAGGGATTCCCGGTTCGCTGGGTTTTATCCAGTCCAAAAACATGGAAAGGGATTCTCAAAAATGAGAGAAGTGAATGATCAATCTAATCTCCCCAATCAAACCTAATGATCAATCTCCAAAATTTTAAAACAAACATCTAATATCAAACCTGATCAATCTAATTTTAAAAAACATTATATCAAGTTTTTGTGGAAGAGATGTTTTAAGTTGTTTCTTGAAGATGATAAATGACTCCACCTTACGTACAAAGTTGGGAAGATCATTCCACCATTTAGCAGTGGTGAATGCTACAGAGTGTGAGTTAGGTGAGATTGGCAACAATCATCACTAAAGCAAAGTGAACGTGTTGCAGTGTATTTTGCAAATATAGATTTAAAGTAAAAGGGGACAGATCCAGAGATTGTGCTGTAGGGCAGAGTCAGTGCCTTGTACTTAAGGAGAGCAGCTACAGGGAACCAATGGAGAAAAATGAGTAGTGGAGTGACATGAGTTTGCTTGGGTTGGTTGAATACAAGTCGGGCTGCAGAGTTTTGAATCAGTTGTAGAGGCCTGATTGTGCAAGCTGAAGGACCGTCAAGCAATGCATTACAATAATCGAGGTGGGATAGGATTAGGGTTTGGACTAACATCGGAGTAGCACGTTCAGTCAAGAAGGATCTTATCTTCTTGATGTTGTACAGAATGAATCTGCAGGAATGGGCAGTTTAAGTTACCTGATCAGATAGTTTAAGATGGGAGTCAATTATGAAACCAAGGTTATGGACCGAGTCGGTGGTAACACAAAGTTGACTGAAATGTAATGACGTGGTAGTGAAAAAGATGTCTATCAAATACTGTAAATGAATGATAGTTATATATAACTATCATTCATTTACAGTATTTGGTAAACACCTTCATCAGATTCATTCTGTATACATATATATCTGGGAGTAAATATTTTAAACACCCAAATTGAATATATATATATATATATATATATATATATATATATATATATATATATATATATATTTTTTTTTTTTTTTTTTTTTTTTTTTTTTTTTTTTTTTCCCCAGACTCTTTTTTCTAAATCGATGATTGGTGGGTTGGTCACTGCATCGGTAGCACATCAAAGAAGCAAAATCATGATTACAGCTGGATGTGCACCATATGGTTACAGTTGCTCTCTGAAGACACACTTACTGTACCTATGTATTTTCTTTGCTGAAAAAATGCTCAGTTTTGGCATATCTCTCTCTTTCTTTCTCGTAGTCTTGTTCACTTACTCTCTCAGATATGTCATTAGCATAGAGTCATTTGCATTTGCTGAGAAGCCATTAGAATTTTAATGAGACTGACCCTGGAGGGAACTCTTCACTAGACCCTAAAGAATTCATGCTACCCTACCAGAACAGTGTGTTCATTATTTATTTTCTAAATTTATTTAGTTATCTGTTTTTTCCATTATTTGTGATTTTTTTTTAATTACAACATGTATAATTTGTTACATTTCGTAAATCTTGCTTTTGTCTGCATCCACAATGCACCCGCTGCAAATCAGTATTGTTTTAGCATAAATTTGGTAATGCTGTTTAATCATCATGCCTTCTCATAATGCATCAGATTAGTGAATTAGAAGACAAATGAATATCACGGTTATTGGGTGGAGCTGCGCTAATGTGCCCAATTTCCTGCCTCATTATGGCATTAATCTCAACTCTCTCTCTCTTATACTGTAATTATTCATTTGTGAAGGCTAAAATAATCATATTTATTTGGCTTTTAGAAAATACGGTTTGGATTTTGTGCTTCCTGAACAAGTGAAAGGAATATTATGTACATTTGACCTAAAGAATATTTTTTTTATCTTGCCCACTTTAGATCACAAAGATAAACATATTTCTTGTGCATCTGTATTCTCTGTTCTTTGTATTGTACAAATTCTCTGTATTTGTATTCTCATCAAATTTTTAGAATTATCTTTCTTTTCAAACTACTAATCTTGATGCATAGGAGCTAAATGAGCCTTCAGATAATTATGACATAACAATGGGAAGATTGATATCGTAATCCAAAACAAAATCATTAAATCAAGAGTGGTGTAATTGTTGTTTTTCAATTTTTAAAGAAATGAAAGCATACAGTGACAAACATTCTGTGCAAAGAACTAAACTAAAATAAAGAAAGATTGTATATAAAATATATTTAAATGAATGCTGTGGTACATTTCTGTGTTTCACAGCATCTGTCTTAATGAAAAAAAATGAATAATTTTGAACTTTAATAACAATGTTCTGGAAAAAAATACATTTTAAAGAAATAAATGAAACCCACATGTGTAACAGCCTTAAAATAAGATGGGTTCTTCTCAATACAGCATTTTTCAGCTCCTTTAGGGTTTAATACATACTCTCTACAGATTCATAAGGTTTCCAGTATTGATAAAGTGCAGTTTCCAGGATAGACCTACGTATGTAGCCTACCATTATTGTTTACCTTAAAGCATTTTTTGCTTTTTATTACTTGTTCTGAAAGCAAAAGGCAGGAAAACACCAAGCATGGCTTGTACATCATGAGTGCAGGGAAAGGCTCCAGCAAACTCTGGTGTAATAATTAAAGAAAATGATTAAGAGAGGTTTTTTTTTTTTTACCTCCATTCAAATAGTTTGTTATAGTAATACCCATAAATTTAAATTTCTCTATAATTTTCATCTATGAATATGAATTTTAAGATATGATTGACATAATATTATTACATAATATATATTACATAATATAACCATCTACACAAAGGAAGTCAATAATTGTGTTATATATTGTGCAACAATTATATCTGTTTATGCCTCAGGCATAAACCTTCAAGGCAACATCAGTACACCCTTACCAGGACACATTCTCATGTTCCAACCTAAAAAAAATGTATGTATTTATGAGGATGAATGGGTTAATGATGATCAAATTAGAAATAAAATAACAGATCAATAGTTCAGTAAAAGTAGTATTTACCATAGTAACTCTGAAGGCTTAAACTAGGTTATATGCAGTTCTGAATGTAAAACAGTTATAAGCAACATGTTTTCTATCCAGAAAATCTTCCAAAACAAAATTAAACTCCAACCCATAGGTTTACATATTTAAAATGTAATTATTTCTGATCAAATCACTAAGAAAACAGCAATAATGTTATGGCATGTCCCCAAATTGTCTGGCGGATTGACCATTATTTCCCTTCTCCAGACTAACGGAATTTAGTAAAGCAAATGTGATGGCAGTGATTTTACAGATATGTTTAATAACTTGCCTTTGTGTATGTTTATGTTGTAATGTATATGCAGTTATGTGTGTGTGTGTGTGTGTGTGTGTGTGTGTGTGTGTGTGTGTGTGTGTGTGTGTGTGTGTGTGTGTGTGTGGTGTTTCAGCTCAGGGCACAGAGAGGATTGGCTCCCCCCCGAGGGTCTGCTGCTCCCTGCAGCATGTGGAAACCATGGCGCGTTGCCAGGATACAAGCCCCCAGTCTGTACTGACAAGCAGACATGAAGAGCAAAGATTAATTATTTACAAGCATGCCCCTGTATGCCGTGACGACTTGGCACTTTTCCTGCATTAAATGTCACTCTCTGTAAAGCCAGTGCTTTTACTACTTATTTTATTTGGCTCTTAATTGTGACGTATGAGTCTTTTTTAAATAACTATAAAACAAAATGGCAAATATTGAACAATGCCAGTATTAAATCAGCTCTCGCTTGCAGTATGTGGAGAATTCATTACGATTATTATTATTACAAATAATATAACTGCTACTAATTCAGCTACTAATACCACAATCACTAGTACTAATAGCAGTAGTAGTAGTAGTAGTAGATATAGCTTTATAATAATTATCTTTAAATAGACAAATATTTAATTTATATCTCTTATTTTCATATAGTGGTGTGCATTCGCACACAGACACTTTTACAAAATATTATGAACCCAATGCTGCTGATCCTACACAAAACACTGCTAAAATATGAATTTTCAAATCTTGTCATACAGTATTATAAAATATATTTTACAAATGTGATTACATTTTAAAAACAATTTTAAACAAATGTAATTCTTACACAAAGACAGTCTGGACTAATCTTGATAAAATGATATAAAGTCAGCATGTCTCTAAAAATTGTTTGAATTGTGTTCTGTACTCCTCTTTATGTAGCAGCTGTTGAATTAATAATATATAGGAGTTTTTTTGCTCATTTGAATGTGACAGATTTCATATTTCAAGGTGAGGGACAGAATCCATGCGTTAGTGTGATTGTTTGCTTATTCCCTGTCAGCTTTCTTTCACCATTCACCCTGTGACAGTACAGCAAAGTAATGGCATCCTCTCTCCTCTCGCCTTGCTTTTGTTCTATTCTCCCCCAAACCCCTTATGCACGTGGCACAAAACTGTATTTGCATTTACTCTCATACATATTCATAGCAGGGTCAGCTCACATGGAACGGAATGATTTAATTGGACTGTGGTCAGAGAGGTTCTTGAGTGACAGGAGGAGGAGGTGGATCCCCACTGCTACAGGCATTACTGACCCTGAGCTTCTTTTCTTTTGTTCCAGTGGTTCTGTACTAAATTGGAATACTGTTTATCCATAAAAACATATGAAGCAATTACATATTATTACAGGACTGCTACAGCTGTAGACTGTTTGTTGGTCATAGAAAAAATAAAACAATTTAAAAAATAATAAAAATACATATATTTTGCTAGAACCTCTTGTACTAAATTATTATTTATAGAAGTATATACATTATGTGCTATCCCAAAACAGAATTTAAATGTTTAAAAATAGAATCTGTGTAATTTAACAATTTGTGAAATGTTTAAAATAATTTAAAATATGTTATTATGTAGAATATAATTAATATATTAGCTAATTACATACTTATATTTAATTTGTCTGTTATAAAATGCACTATCCATTTTAAAATCAAACTGATTGTGGTGATGCAGTTATGTACCAGCTCATGTAGATCAGCTCTGATTTGTAATTTGTTATCAGAAGAGAGGGCTCTCTTTCTCCTCACTGGCATCTTGAGTTGTGTCAGCCCCTTTTTTGAGAACAGGCATAATTGCAATGTTATTGGTGAAGGACAAGAGGTGGAAGTAAAAAGCATTTGAAGTGCTATGTATTAGCAGCCTGATTGGTTTTAATAATTGAAATGCATGCCATATATTTAGCTATTGTAGTTACATTTTATGGTTGTGGTCTGATGTAGCGAAAAAATTGAAACTACTTAAAGAAACTACTTAAGATGCATCTCTTTAACAAATACCTGTTGTAGAAGGAAAATAAAAAAAAGGGGGGGGGGGGGGGGGCGCAGCATCGAATAACAATCAGGTTTGATGAATTTACAGTATAGTTGGTTTTCTCCATGGCTTCTGACTTGTGGTGTTCTCATTTGTAAGTCGCTTTGGATAAAAGCGTCTGCTAAATGACTAAATGTAAATGTAAATGTAAACAATTGTGTAAAATTGATTTTAAGGAATAGTTTTGAATAATAAAGGTAATGTTTTAATAGTAATTGGACATCTGTATTATTCAGCACTGCAGTTCTACTGATCTGTCAATTTAACATACATTAAAAGGTTAATAATATGTATTTAGCTTTCTTTTCCAGTAGTGGGTTGTAAGTGTTTTCTAATATAAGCTTAAAGTAATTTCCTACTGCTATTCAGACTGCCATAATTAGCAGTAGACATTGGGGAAAGAAAAATCTACGAAGGCAGATTGCTTTCCTGTGATTTTATATTGCTTCTTAAAGTCCAATTAAGTTTTGAAATTGTGCAACTTTTCGACAAATGATGTGCCACTGCAGCATTGTTGAGGAACACTTGCTGATGTGATAATTGGCAGCTATTCAAAGAGGCTCTGACAGCCACTCACTGAGTCACTGGGAACAATCAAACAGCCTAATCACACTGAAACTTGAGGGGGCAATTTAGCCTTTTCTTTTGACTCGAGATTTAAAAAAAAAAAAAAAAAAAAAAAAGCTTACAATAACTGAGCAGCATAATTTTCACAGTGTGCACATGGAATCGTTTAAACTTGGATGTACATTAAATCAATAGCTAACCTGAGCGGCAACATTAATGGAAAGTAGCACTGTTGTGTTGAGAGTTGAAATCAATACATTGATATTGTGTCCAAGCTGAATTTAGTGACTTGTTATTTTGCAACTGGGTTCAATGCATTTAAAAACAGCACCGTTTTACAGTTATGAAGATTCCCCAATTACCTGATTAAACAATCAGATTTGAAAATAGAAAATAGAAAAATACAGTAGTGCAAGATCATGACATATGACAAAGAAATTGTTTATTACAGCTACCAGAGTTACACTTAAGCAGTAATATTATAAATTCATACTCTTTAATTAAGAACATTGGTAGGCGTTTATTATTGTTCTATTTGTTTTCTAATGTTTTGCTTTTGCCCAAACACATGGTAAATACATAGATCCCTATTTGACCAGCCTGCTTAGATGCTCTATAAAATCGTTAGGGGCCCTATTTTGGAAACAGTATGTTAGTGATTATAAACGCATCCCATGCTGGTAAGATAGGGGCCTTTTCACTGTTTACTTTTAAAGCTTTTCTAAAAAATATTAGAACAAGAATAAGAACAAGACCAGAGATCATCACCTGGTGTGTTAACTGTATATGCAGGCTGAAGGTCATATTATTCCTATCGAATTCATAAAGTACTACCAGCCAATAGACACTATACCTATACACAATATTTAGAGAAAGACAAATGTAATAGTTATAAATTGCACCAAATGCCAAAAAAGCAACAGAAAAAAATGAAATATTTTAGCCAAATACAAAATTTTATTTGCTAGTGATAAACATGTAGTGTGTTTGTTAAATTCAGTGGTGTGGGACTGTTTGAAAAATATAAGAGGATATATGCAGCATTAAAGTCAAATGTGGACCTAAAGGCATTCTTATATTTTGAATATTAAAGGGTTTTATCAGTAATCTATAACTGAAGATCTGCCAGTGTGTAATGAGAAATGAACAAGAAAAAAGGCTGTTTTAAAACAAAGCTTTATGACTGTTGCATCATATGTCCCTGCGTATCCTGTATAATTTACTTTGTTGGGTCATATCCTCTAAACAATTCAGCAGATTACACTAATCTCTTTTTAGATAAAACGTGGGCTTTTGGCATCCACCCACAACAGAAATGGGATCAGTGCACCAGAGGCCCAGGTTGCATTTCTAATGGGAGGGAAAGAGCCAGGAGCACGCGGAACAGGAGTGGAAATAGCAGCGAACCCAGCACTGCATTAGCATACTCCCAGACAGCCTGTTAGCTGAAGAGGGTTTTAATTAGCTATTTTCCCGCTAGCAAATGAGGAAATTATCATCTGAGCGAAACAAGCCAGAGACAACTGGGCTTGCCACCAACAAATACATGTCCATGTCTCTCACTCCCTCTCTCTCACACACATACACATACACTAATATGGGCACTCACCAGCACAGCATTTTTACAAAAAAGACTAAGAATGTTATTTTATGAACACCCACAAATTCTGATGGTTTGTAAGCATAAAGATATTTTAAAATCTAGTAAAAAAGTGTTGAGCTTTAACCCGATGTATACATCAACTCCTGGTTAATAATGTTTCATTTCATTTCAAGCTTGATTGTTAACAACTCTTCTGCAGAATTCTAATGCAAATGTAATTGCAGAATTTGGCTGTTTTAATCTATTTAATTTAGCATAAAATGGATTCTTTGTGAATTTTCATTTAAATCAATTCCTTAATTGTCTTCAAATATTAATTTGGAAACATCACTAAGCTGTCGCATTCGTTTCCTCCAAAACTCATGCTTTTGAGATTATTTTGGTGCTTGGACAATGGCTTTATTATATTTATATATATATACCTCAGACCTCTAGAAAATACATGAATTTACAGCACTTTAGTCAGATAAGACTTCACTTTAAATATTTTACACCTTTTCTTTCTCTGGCAGAAGGGCAGAAAGAAAAAAGAACAGGAGAGTCAAAGTGATGACAGGTGCTCTGTCTAAAACTGGAGGTTGGGCTCGTACAGCAGGTTCATTGCAAACACAAGGCCTTCTACTGCTCCCTGCATCCCATCAGCACTGACCTAGAAACAGCACGCTTATCACTCCCTAGGGTGGAGGGCACTTACTCTCTGCCTCTCTTTCTGTATCCCACTCTTCCTCACTTACTTATTAACTTACTGCAAGTTGAAAAATATAGGAGATATTAAAGGTCGTGGATGTGTGTCCAGTTCATATGTTTCATAACCCACATGTCTTCAGCTAAGCCCAAACAGCTAATGTAACCTGCGTTTGTGTAGTGCTTTACAGTTTAGCACTAATTTATTTATTATTTGTGGTGATTGAATAGCACAATATGAAGGAAAGTTAAAAATCAGACATTAAATTACATTTGACAAAAAATTTGGGACAACAAAGTGGCCTTTCAAGCAGCCTATTAAGATTTGTGTGTGTGTGTGTTTTTGTGTGTGTGTGTGTGTGTGTGTACGTTCATTCCTTCTCTGGCCTTGCTCGCTCTCTGCACAGTTTTAATAAGCAGCAAAATCAGGCAGGATTGAAAAGCGAGACTGCGTACACCCCATTTGAGCCTTGAAAAATAATAATAAAAATTAAAATGGGAGAAAGGGTGGGGAAAGAGGAATGCTACTGAAATACTCCCTTATCTTAAATCATTGGGGAAGATGAGAACAAAAGGTTGAGTGTTTAAAAATCTGCTACATTTTAACACTAAAAAACTGACTAACAGAAGCATTCCCTTTAAATCTCATTATTTCTTGTGAAAGGGGAGGAGTGGGAAAACTGATTGGCAATGGAGTGTGTATACACATGAGGCAGGCATGTAAGCCTTATAACACACCTGCATTTTAATTAACCAAGAAAGTGTTTATCTGAGAGATATTCTACTTTTCTACAAATCAGGTTGACAAACCCTGCACAGTGGTGCTGCAACCGTAACTATAAGAATGCTGAAATAGGTCTGTGGATTAATTAAAATCCCAGGAATTAGAGAAAAGAATATACGTTATATATTTTATCTCATTGTTAAATCATGTTGTTTGGGCACTTGTTTGTCCAAAATGTGTCAGGTGGTAGTCTTTTGATTTGTAAGTCTTTATTCTGTCCTTCCCATCACCATGCATCACAGCCAGCCCATTAATCACGGGGCTGTCTCATTCCTGTCCCTTGGCTCAATCTATTCTATGTCCCCTTTCTCTCTTCCACCACAAATCATGCATAATTAGTGCCGCCAACAGGCTGATGTTAAAAGGAAATAGCTCTGAACCCTTTTATTTTACAGATGTTCAGGTTAAAATGGTAATGGCAACGTTAATGGTGAGCAGCGCATTGTTGTTTTCAGTTAGCTGCATCCTTGAGAAAGTGTTTTCATTTAAGCTTCAGCTTAATTCATCTGATACCACACTGAAATTGCAACAAGCTGGAACACATTAATTATAATTTAGAAGGGTAAATTGAAAAATGTATTATATATGCATATATAATTATTTCTGTTAACGCTATGAAGTAGTTTACCAACAAAATGGAATGACTTCCACACATATACAGACACACACACAATACATGCATGCAACACAAACAATGTGTGTATATATACAGTATATATATATATATATATATATATATATATATATATATATATATATATATATATATATATATACAACTTTAAAGAGATGCAGTTAATTATTATTATTTTATTATTATTATTATTATTAGTATAAGTGGTAACAAGGTAAAAGGTTTTTTTAAGCAAATATTGAACAGCTGGTCAGTATTAAAGAATAGATTTTACCTTCCAGCTTGTCAATAACCCTTATAAGAACAAAAACTGTGTTGTATTAAGAATGAGTAGGTAACAATTCTAGAGTGTCTAATTTAATTTAATTTAATTTAATTAATTTGTATGGAGGAGATCTGAATATTGCCACTTACCAGTAAATATAACTACAACACTAAATATTTAAATAGTAAAATAGTTCATTTAAAATGGTAATTTAATTAAGGTCTAATATATGAGGGAATTTATAAAAGTAAGTTTTTGACACAAAGAAATACACCATTTATTTAAAATAAATTAGAACTTTCATTTTCAGTTAGAACTTTCAGAATCATTTTCCTTCGTACCAAATTTAGGTTCGTTTCAATCATTGGAACTGTGTCTGAAATGCAGGATTTCAGTGTTATGAAATGTTTTGGACATAAAATTGCAATTTACTGAATTAATGGAACATTAAGTTTTATATAAGTAATCTAAAATTAGCAAAAAAAAATATATATATATAACTATATATTTATGTATGTTCACTACAAAGGCTATAACAAAACACTTTTGCAATCAGCTTTAGAGCAATAAGTATCCGAATATTATCCGTATATTATTAAGTTACTTGAATATAATAATACTATAAGTTACATTGAATATGGGCTTAAGACTTATAAGAATATATTAGGAGTAAATTATAGATTGAGTAATTTGTTGTTATTTTGTAATTGAATTATATACGCAAGGTCTATCTGTGACATAAAACCTCTTTACTTACAGGTCTAGAGTTAAAGGTTTTGTACACAGAGTGCAGGTATGTTTCACCATTCACCTGAACCCCACTTGATTCAGGCTTTCAGAACCAGATGGCAGAGTTTGCACAGAATGCTCCTGTGAAAATCCAACCTCTGAACATCTTAAGAGGAACATTAACCACTGTCAACAAAAACCAAGGTGGGCAATTATTTTAATATGGGCCAGGTGCTGGACCATTTCCGTTTCCAGTCAGAAAGAAAATTCAGGTCAGATCTTAAATGCATTTGCTAGAAGTGAGTGGTGAAGCTAAATATACTGTATTTGGTAGCGGTTTTCATTATGTGTTGTTTATGTCCACACTATGTGTGTAATCATTTCTCGCAGTGTTAATTACATATTAATGGGAGGGCCTTTCAGCAAACAAATCCTGAATTTGATTCCCAGGAGGAATGGCCCAGATACTTTCTTTGTGGAGTTTGCATGTTCTCTCCATGTCTGCATGGGTTTGTATCTACAGACATAGTTCAGATGTATTGCAAATACTCAATTTTGCCTTAGTGTGCATGTATATATGTCTGCCCCAAGATGGGATCAACAACCTGTGAACACTCACAACAACTCTAATTAGGAAAAGTGGGTTTCATAAAAAAAAAATAATAAAAATTATTTATATCTTCAATTTTCTTACGTACAATCTGAGTGATTAATTATTAATACCTTTTTACCAAATTTTTTATTAGTTGAGAAGGCACTAGGAATTTTAATGGAAACTCAATGGAAATCTAAACCAATGTGCTTAGTTTTTAAACATACAAAAAAAAAACCTTTTGAAAGTACAAATAAGTTTAAATCCAATTCAGTGTCAAATTTTAAAGCAAGCTAGTTCATTTCATTTGAGCTCGAGACCGTTTTCCTTTCACTTCAGTGCCTAAGTAATTGGGTGCACTGTTCTGCATCCAAATAAAGAATCAGCTCTCCACTCACAGAGACTGTACTGCTTATTTTCTCACTTCCCTTTCGAGCTGTGTTTGACCACAGTAAATAATTTATACTGGATATGGAGCTACAAACACTCTTGTCCTTAGTCAGATTGCCTTCTGGGTATGAAGTGTGGCCAGGCATTTCACAAAAGAGCAAGCATGCGTGGAGAAATATGCCAAGCAAATGAAGGGCAGTCGCACCAGTGCAGCTTAATATTTTATTATTTAGGAAAAGAGCCTGGTGCCTGATGCATTGCCAAGCATAAAATACAATCACACGGCATCCATTTACAAGTCTGTATTTGGAGTGAAATGGCAAAGAAATGGCTGACAAAGAACACTAAAAGAAAAGGGTACAAATGAAATGAGTCACATTGCAAAGAATAAAGTGGAAATGAATAGTAATGAGAAAAATAAATGTAGGAGCATGGGAGCAGCCTTTTCATGTGTTTGCACTTCAGAATTGACTCCTCTCCTAAAGCCTGCAATCAGACAAGATTTAATTGTTTTTGTAGATACAGAGCAATCTCAGTTCCATCTCAGACGCACTTGGTAATTGAATTCTCCAGAGATCCTCAGGCGGTAATTGTACTTACTTTTTTCTTTAGTTTGTAAAATAACCAGAGATACAAACAAGCACTTATTTCCCTCAACATATTTGAATTACTTTTAAAATAAATATCAATTTTATACCTGATATCTTGTTAAACAGATTTGCTATATAACTTTTGTCACATTTTTAATATTTAATTACAGTAAAGTTACATTGCAGTACTTTTGATATTTTTTTGGAACCCACTGAAATTTTGTGTAATATATATATACTATATATATATATATATATATATATATATATATATATATATATATATATATATATATATATATATATATATATATATATATATTTTTTTTTTTTTTTGCCAAATATATTTTGCTAATATAATCACATTAACATCATCTAAGGTGCCGTGTTGCCTTTACACGACTCAACACCCCCCCCCCCCCCCTTTTTTTTCTAGCAACTAAGCACAAACATTGCTTCTTTTAATCTTTACAAAAGACCTGCTGTCAAATGCTGAAAGCATAAAAACATTCCCAAACTAAATCTGGAGCCAGTCCAAAAAGACTCTGCTCTGTGCCAGTGGCTTATTGTTATTCAATTAAGAGTTTTCATTTATGATTCAGGAACTGGAAGTGTCAGTGTGGCAGTTGCTGGCTTTTATTAAGTGATTAGAGGCAACATTGACTAACACCAAATCTAACCTTACCCTTTTCTTAACTAACACAGATGCATGAGACCCTCCCCTCTTCAATTTACTGACATTTTTTTGGAGCACGGCTATGGCTTGGGACCAAGAGCAGCACTGCTGAGCTCTTGATCTTTCGAGTGCTCTCAGACTTTGAATCATTCACATTACCGACCCACAGTAGAACTGCAGGAGAGAATCAGATGCTGCGACAGCATTCAACCAACACACATTTGTTTGGTAATCACAACCATTGAGGCTTAGATAAATGAAACTTCAGTTTCCACAGGTTTCAAAATACACAAAGAACATTTTTTGTAAAAAAAGGTTCAATGTGTGTGAAATTTCATCATAGATATAGTCTTTTTTTTTTAATCTATATTAAATACAGCATTACTTAAATATTTTGCATAAGGTCATATACAATCAAATAAAATTTAAATGTACATATTTATGATATATATTTTATTTAGCTACATATTTTCCTTTATAATCTATACATATTCTATACATATTTTGAGTAGTAAATTCCATGGTATGTTAGTTTTGTAAGGGAAATCCTCTACAAGAAACAAACATTTGCACAGAGTAATGCAATAACATGTGTTTTAGTAAATTTACATAATGGAGGATAAAAATATGGCATATTTTTCCTGAAAATACACAAATTTAACCAAATGTCAAATGTGCAGAATGTCATGTTTTATGTTTCCTACAAAAGATGAGTGAATGTAGTCAGTTAGTAAACTTAAAAACTGGGTCATCCAAACCCTTTCATGAACCAAACTTTAAGACACAGAAGAGAAGAAATTTTCACCTTATAGCATTGTGCCTTATTTAAAATAATAATATTACTAATATTATTTATCAAATTATTTACCACCTAAATATGAAAATCAAAAAATATCATTCCACACTTCCCATTTTAATGATTTAAGAAATAAATTAAAATAGATGAAAGCCCACTCTGCTTCCCTGGTTTCCTTTTCAGTACAGTCACAAAATTTGTTGCTATGGCATTGCCTATGTGTTATGAATGTAAAAATCTAGGTTGCTATTGGAGCTTGACTTTTGCCACAAGTGAACGCTGCACTCTTGTCCCCCTCTAGAAGCCACACAATTGAGCACAACGAAGGCAGAATTGAAGCGATACTGAGGTCACGGACTCCCTTGTGTATGGCATAGTAATACTACAGCTCTTTACAGTCCGAGTGAGAGAAGGCGAATACGGAACAGAATGGACAGGGCCACAGAGTGGTAAATGATAGAGTGCAAGAGAGCACCACAGTATAGCCTTCACCCCTAGAGCAGCACTATACTGTGTGTGTGTGTGTGTGTGTATACGGTTATATTTAAACTTGCATATAAATGTAGTCATATATGATGCATTGTAACAAACCTTAATTTGTCCTTAATTTTGAATGTTGACATGCTAATGTGATGCATTATTTGTGATTTAATAGAGGAATTAACTGTAGCTAGTTTTTATCATTACTCAAACTATAAATCATTCAGTGCCTTTGATGGAGGCATCATAACCTATAATATCTAAAATGTAAAAAAAAATATCAGAGTACATCAGTATTCTTCACATCACAGACATTCACAAGAAGATGGATCCTGTCCATCATCGTGACATTCTTTCAAATGTATGCAGCGCTGTCAATCAAAAAGCAAAATTCAGAGACAGCAGGCACAACAGATCAGACTTGGGTGAAGGACAGGGCTTGCTGATAGTAAACGCAAACAGCAAAAGAGCAACACATATCACTTGCTATCTACCAACCTCTGACTTCATTCTCTAAAATGAGTTCTCCTAGTCTGAAAAAAAATCCTCAAGTGCTATAGTGGTGCAACATCGCACAGAAATCCCTGAGGAATTGTCACTTTCCTTTTCAAAGAGGAAGAGACAAGAAGCAGGCAGCATTTTGCAGCCACCCAGCTCAAAACCCATTGTTGCAGAAATAAAAGCAGAGACAAGACCAAAGTTTTGTCTTTTTGATTTTGACTTAATCACACAAGAAGCACGACCAATCTCTGCTTTAACCGACAACAAACCTTCTCCAGTTCCTCCCACTCATCATTAGCGGTGTGGAAGATCTCTCTGCTGCTGCTCAGGCCCTGCATGTGATGAGTGTCATTCCCTCACCCAAAACATGTCTCATTAAGAGTTCAGTAGATGCACCTCTAGCATCTCTGCCTCCCTCCCTGTGCTTATATCTCCCCATTATCCGTCTGCTAATTGGACCCCCACCCCACCTCTACACATATCCCTAGTTACATCTGAGAGAAGACGGATATGATTTTTCTTTAACCTAAAGGCCAACTTAATCAGCTGAATTAATGACTTTATTACCCATGCTACTCTAGACTATGCAGCTCATTCTACCAAAACTAAAAAAGAAAAAAGGAAAAAAAGAGGGGGGAGGAGGAGGACAGCATGCGTTCTTTCTTCAGGCTGAGATTTCTCCTTGCGATACTCTTTCAGCCGCCTACATCTTCTTTTTAAAGAGCTGTGTTTCAGGCACGTATCAAAACGTTTCTACGCAAGAAGAATATAATCATACCACAAGGCATAACATGGCTTTAAAATCCCATCCATTGCAAGGACTAAGAATACATATGTTCAGTCATCATCATGAATGATTACTTGAAAATTTGGCAATGAAAAACATTAACAAGACAGTGACAGAGCTCACCATCAGTGGGGCTTAAGTGTTTAAATCTTAACAGGTGTTTTCACATATTTCACTTTACAAAAGCAGTTATTTCATGCTAACATTATTTTCACATACACCTCATGTGAGCTCTTTTTTAATTTAATGACAAAAATTATAAGCATGCATCACAGAAGTGGTATGGATTCCATGCATGCTTAATTAAAATCCTTACTGGTCAAGCTTAAGCACCGATTTTAACAATGCGGTAATTAGATGAACCGATTGAAAGTATTGTTCTAGAAGCCAATTAACAAAGTTTGTTAATTTAGGGGTAATAATGCATATTTCCTGATGGGAACTGTAACACAGAATAAAGTTATAGGTACATTTCTGTAGCTCCAAATCACCACCAACATTAGTATAGGGTCGCGGTGGGGTTCCCCAAAACCCATCCAGGGGAAACCCCTTTTGCTCTTCCCAGGACAGGGCGTAATCGCGCACACACTCACTCACAAGTCACTTTTATGGGGCAATTTTGTGCCAATTGATTTGACATTATGGACTTTGGGAGGAAACCGGAGAACCCACCCACGCGGACACGGGTATTTAGTGGAAACTGACCCATGGGGATTCACCGGGAATCCATGAGAGGCGAATGCTTAAGCCACCGTTAGATTGTGAGGAAAACCCAGAAAAACTAGGTAATACAAAGTCTTTTGTGTGCCAACTGATTTGACATTATGCTTTTCACATATTTATATCTGCATATGACATATGTTTTAGATTGTGTGAAAAACTATATACACTGTGTGTGTGTGTGTATATATATATATATATATATATATATATATATATATATACACACACACACATACACATTTTTTATTTGTACAAACAGAGCTCACTGTTGTTGCATCCTTTCCTTGTTTGTATGCAGAATGAATGAAACAAGTTTCATATAATTTTTTTTTAGCAATAACATTGTGCTGTTACCAGGCTTACCTCCGGCAAGTTAAACTCTCGGTACAGCATTTCTCAGCATCACATCAAAGGCTAAGCCAAATAAAAGAAAAAGCATAACCAATTTTCTGATTTTGTAGGTGAAACATTTAAAATCACCACTGAATGTTTATCAACACAGTGAAGTGTATATGTTGGAGTATTTATGTATTTAATTTCCAAAGAATTATTAACTAGTTACACCTGCAAACGATGAGGAATTATCATTGATTAAAAGTTGCTGCCTGCCTATCGCATAAAACCTTCCGCTCTCAGTCAGGAAATGTGATTAGGAGTGAAGATGCATGTCAGTCATAGAGGAATTTATTCATCAGGCTGATCTTGCACCTATTTTCCCATCGTGCATGCACACACCTTTTCTCACTCACTTCTATACACACACACACGCACATCTGAAGCTCTGGGCTGAATAAGGAATTGATAATGAGCAGTGGGTAAAACAGAAATAATTGGACATCCTTGTACACGCAGCTCAGGTTGATGTTGATGTGCGATTAGAACAAATTGTAGAAAGATTAGATATTCAAAAAAGAACCTTAAGCCTATCAGAGAACTCCCAATCACCCACAATACACGACCACGATAAATACAGACTGTCGAATTAAAGTAAGAAATGGTTGGCAGGAAAAAAAATCCCTTTGTTCTACTGGAGCAATTTTATCCTAAAATAAAGAAAAATAAAAAAATGTAAGCTCTTAAATTGCCTCACATTTATGTGGAAACTAAGCAATTTGAAGGTGATCTTGATTCAAAAAGCTTATTTTAAACACAATATACCCACGGACCCTCTTTTGTTCATTAAAAAATTAAAGGTAGCAATTCCAACTTAATCCAATACTAAACGGTCCTGCACATGTTCATCCTATTCATTTACACTAAATCTGAGCAGCAGCCAATTAAACACCTCATTTATTGTCTTAAGAAATCAGGCTTTAAGTTCCATTATTTGGAATGTATTTAGTAATTTCAAGTGTAAGAGCCACATTAATAAAGTCATCTGTACTAAAATAAGTTTCTGTAATGGAAAAAATATTTATGGGAAAAAGTCACACCTTAAGAACACCAGTCTTGTACACTATTAAAATATTGCATTATAAGTCCGATGTGTGCGGATGAAGTTGAATTTTAAAAATCCTACTCCTTTTGTTCTAAACCCATGTACACCCATGTTTAGCTGTCCCCTGCGTCCAACAAACCCAGCCTAGCAGTGAGCTTAAGAGCTGAATCAGGGCTTTAAAGCAATCTGAGGTGATGATGACTGTGGGCTACACCTTCTGATTGCTCTGTAGGGTGCCTTTCTGCTGGTGTCAAAAGAAATAGGCAATTAATTTCAGAACACAAAAAAGCTAGCCTGTGTTCTTTTGACAATATGGTTTTTTGATGGTCTTTTGTTTTTCCTTGTATGTAATTTTACAAACAAAATTTCATGCATTGAATTAAAAGTAGTACAAATCTTCACTACATTTTAAGACGTTTCCTCATGTGACTGGTATAATGATTTTGTTGGATGCAGTGACTACACAGATTACATTTTTTTGAAGCCATAAAGTGGGGGGGGGATACACAATAGACAACTCTTGACTTTAAATGCAATGGATCCATTAATTTAGGCACACATTTTGGTACAAAAATTTTTTACACATTTAGTTTTAAGCTTAACTTTAGTAAAATTAAAAATAAAAATAAAATAAAAAAAGATTTTCTCTTGGATTTTTTTAAAAATTGAGACATTCTGATCTCTTAAGTGAGTTAGTATGTTCTCCTCTCAGTGCTAGGGATTCCCGGTTCAAATCCCAATCTGGGTGGAGTTTCCATGTTCTCCCCATGTCCACGTGGGTTCTCCGGTTTCCTCCCACAGTCCAAAAACATGGATCAAGGTCAATAGGAATTCTCCAAATTACCCCGTATAGAGTGTGTTTGTGTGTGTGTCTGGGAGAATGAGTGTGTGTGTGCCCAGCGATAGACTGGCGCTCTGTCCTGGGTGTATCTGCCCAGCGTTCTCCCCTGGATAGGCATGGGGAACCCCCCGCGACCCTAGTAGAGGATAAAGCAGAACATAATTGATGGATGATCTCTAACGTTTATGTTTTTATATTGATTATTAAAAGAGATCCAAATAATTGTCAAGGGGATTGTATCTAATTAATGGCATTTTACAACCAAATGCACTAGTACAATTATACTGTATATATTCCTTATTCTGACCTGGATTTTTAACAGATCATTATTAAAAACAGTTTCATTTGTTCATGAGGCAGACACAAAAGCAAAATGGTTCTTTAGTAAAAAAAAATCATGGTTATTATTTGAATTAACATTTAAAATATGCATGTAGGTAAGAATTTTTAAAATCATTTAATCTCTGCAGGACTAAATCGGGACTCAATTAATTTACTAAGGGAATGAAATGAAGGCCAACACTGCCATCTACTGGAGCACAACATTCAGATGAGATTTTGGTCAAACATACATTTTAAAACCTTAATTTATAAAATGTATAGTCTATGCAATTACTGCAAAAACATCAAATAATATTGTCTCAGGTTTTTATAAAAATACAAATTCATGCTCAAAACAACACAAACAAGAAAACATTTGGTTTTAACTATCACAGCACCGATCTGTACTTGCAGGCAAACATGATCCAAACGGCGCAGGCTGACTCTGGATAGGTGAACACACGTACTCGCAATGCCAGCCGGACATGATCCCCTCTACAACACACTATCTCGTCACAGAATGGTGATCTGTTTGTATGAGACATGATTGACAGATCTGATTAGTCTAAATATTTCCTTGCAACCTTAAATAAAACATCACACTGATTGAACAATAATTAAAAATAAGTATATATTTATTTATTTTTATTTATAAAAATTTAAATAAAATAAATAAATAAATAAATAAATAAATAAAGGGGGGGGGCGCAGCTTCAAATAACAATCAGGTTTGATGAATTTACAGTATAGTTGGTTTTCTCCATGGCTTCTGACTTGTGGTGTTCTCATTTGTAAGTCGCTTTGGATAAAAGCGTCTGCTAAATGACTAAATGTAAATGTAAATGCATGTAGAACAAAGTAGCAAGCCAATTTGAGCATACAATGTCAAAGTGCTTCTGCTATGCATTGTAATTATCCAAGGTGTTGGAGGACTTGCCCTCCAAAATACACTGAAATTGTATCTTTGTCTGCAAAATGCTGTTGCTTCTCCTTGCAAGAATAAAACATGTTTACCTTGTAAGAGCTTGTTAGAATTTTTGATGTACCTGAGGGAAGTAGCAAACGCTCTGCGGGCGTTGCGATGTAGGCATTGAATAGGGAAGCCTTTAAAGGTATGTCCATCAGGTACAGCTCTCCGAATGGCATCCTGAAACTCCTCATTTCCACATGACACACCTGTACAGCGCTCAAGCTCATATGCAGCCAAAGCAGATGACAACAGATATGACAGGTGATCATCCCACACTGTAGCCACACCAAGATCCTGGTCACACAGACAGAAATACAATATAGATGAAATAGTGTTTCACAGTATAAACTGTGTTTATAGAAAAGCACTATGTTTATTCCTCTAACATGTAATAAACATTTAAGAACACTGTTGAATAACACATTAATATTGCTATTTACATTTGTAGTCAGGTCATTAGCAGTGCTTTAGATTGTGGAAGCCACTTTTAAAATATCTTGTACCATCCAAGTTAAATAAATGACAATAATGTTTATTTTAACAGAACGTACTACCTTCCTGTGTTCAGTAAGTAAATAGCGTAGTTCAAGTTCAAGCTGATTGCTGGCCTCGCTATCTTGAACAGATGATGGACAGAGGGAAGGTACAGGAGGAAGAGATGACATGGAGCCAGGTGAGCAAACAGAACGCACTGCTTCTTCACTCATGGCTTTCCAGCAGGAAGCAGCTGTAAAGTCGAACACGCACAACTCCACCGAGTCTGAAGGCTGACAGTTTGCTAGGAAGGTCTTGTGGTTAAAAACACAACCTATTGTATGGTAGGGGTAAGCAGGTTTGGGCTGAGGAACCAGTGGAGGGGCATTTGGGTCAATCGGTTGGTGCAGGTACCTGAGATATCAAACAACCACAGAATGCAATAAATCGGCATTTTGGAATATATTCATAATTAAACCCAAAATATGATGTATCCATGCAAAGAATGTGTGTAATGTGTGAGCTCCTACCTATGAGCAGACAAACTCTCCCAGAAGGTGACTGTACCGTCAGCCCCGCAGGTCATTACCCAGGTGTGTGGGGTGTTCTTGGCTTTTGTTCCCACACAAACATAAGCATCTAATCCAAAACCCAGCAGCAGACTACAAAGCAAAGTGGCATGGTCCTCACAATCACCCTTAGAACACAGTATCAGATAAACAAAAACTTGTTAACAGTTAAAAAATGTGCACCCTTAGAACACAGTAACAGAGAAGTACAAAACTCACAGGAGGCTGTAATGTTACAGGGACACTGAACTAGTCCCTCTTCTATTCAGGTGAAATAGTTTGCTTATTTATTTGTTTAACCAGTCAGGCTTTAAGTGTCTATATTTAGGGTTTCATCCCAGTGATCTTTAAATATGACAAAGTTGTTTTTGGTGTTTGTAGTTTCAGTGTTTCTTTCAGTGTCAAGGTAATCCAGTAGTGCGCTGATGTTGATATGATATTTGGAACAGTCTATTAGTATGTGTTTCATGCTTTGTGGCATTTTTCACAGGAAGGTGGTGGTTACCCCTTTAGTAGGTGAGCATGGGCGAGTCTTTTGTGTCTGATACGGCATCTCAAGATGGTACTCTTTGAGTGAAATACCCTAGCTACCTCAGCAATCTATTACATAGCAGACTGTGAGACGAAAACCACACAGACAGAAAGCATATTCAATATCCACTCATTCATTATCTCCCGCTTTATCCTCTATTAGGGTCGCGGTGGGGTTCCCCATGCCCATCCAGGGGAGAACGTCTCGGGCGCTGGGCAGATAGACCCAGGACAGGGCGCCAATCAATCGCAGGGCACACACTCACTCACACAGACACACTCTATATAGGGCAATTTTTGAGAATTCAATTGACTTGATCCATGTTTTTGGACTGTGGGAGGAAACCGGAGAACCCGGAAGAAACCCACGCAGACACGGGGAGAACATGGAAACTCCACCCAGATGGGGATTCGAACCGGGAATCCCTAGCGCTGAGAGGTGAACGTGCTAACCACTAAGCCACCGTGCCGCCCATATTCAATATTAATATATGTTATTATTGCACTTAGTCTCAAAATAACAATAATATCTCAAAATATTAGCATTTACTTAAAGACAAATGTGTAAATGTTTTTTTTTCTTTATATTGAAACAAGCAAATTAAAAATGCAGTATGACTGCTATGATACCTTATTCCTACAGAGAAAAGTCATCATGTTGCACCACTGCTCATGTCGCGTGCCTCCACCAAGCACTGGCGCCTTCTCTTGAGCCAGCAGACTTACAAAGCGAGCCGCCTGACGTGGACTTTCCAACAGCCTCCCAGCACGCAGGACATGTACATATGAGCACACTGGCCTGTTTACACCATTCTCATCCTACAGAACACATTCACACAGTTAACACTGGGCCGCATAATAAAATGAGATCCAATAAAAAAACATTAGTATGGTGATTTATTTTCTCACCTGAGCAAAGATTTTCACCACTTTGGACTGATGAGACGGACGTATTTCTAAGAACTCCCTCCACCACTGTTTAGCATACACCAGAAACAACCTCTCCTTCTCTGCAGCCCTCTGCCTCTCCAGGGATTGCTGTTATAAAAATTTATTGATTTTAAATCACCAAGTAAATGAATAATATCTTAAGTATGAAATTTTTCATTTTAGTAAATCTGTTATTAACACCTGTGTGCTGATGACTTCAGGACTGAGGGTTTCACTGAGGGGAGGGTACATCTCCAACTTTAAGTTAAGCACACCAGTTGGAACTTTACACTCACTACCTACGAAAAAGTCCACAAAAACAACAAAAAAAAAGTATTTTGCAAAAATTATCATTATTTTCAAGAAGCAACGAATTAGCTAAACTGCTGTATTGATCACTAAAATACAAAATGGAACATTTCATTTAACCTATTTTTATTCAATTAAGCATTATTTATTTATAAGTAAACCTGGTATTTTTTAGCTGGGCTCTATGTTTTGTTTGTTTTGTCATCCTTTATTTCTTTATTTTGGCAAATACAAAAAAATAGGATGCAGAAACCAGTGACTAAAAAATGGCTTGTTTGGCCACAGACAGGCTCTTACGTGATCTTATGAGGCTCTTTGTCTGACAAACTGATGAGGACCTTTTCAGTCAGACCTGTGCCTGTTCAACTCTACGACTGTAAAAACCTAACGAAATTACTGTTTCCACAGTCACCGTCTTTTCAATCCAGTTTATTCAGACCACATAGGTTGATTGCCAATGGGAGGCTGTTTTGATGCACAGGTCTGTATATGCAATGATCCTTTCTATGTTGTCAATGGCAAAAACAAGTGCTTTTCTTTGCCATAGCAGACTTTTTTATAGGATAGTATTGTATAGCTGTTCAGTTGCAGGTTAAGCATTCTTCTCACTAGATATATTTTGATAGTTTTTGTCAAACAGAAACCCAAAAAGATGGAAAAATAGAACCCGGGTTGAAAAAAGAAACAAAAAAAAAAACCTAAAAAAAACATTTTTTTAAAAAAAAACACTAACCGTTCTGTCAGCTCTAATCATCATTATTAGACAAAAATGTTGGCAATTTACAATACAAAATAAAGGGTCAATAAATGTCACATCAGCTAATATATTTGTATACGAATTTATTTGTCTTTTAATAACAAACACTTTAATGCAGCTGGCACAAAAGCTGGTGCACATTTAAGAAACCTATTAAAGTTACATGTACATACAAACACACATTGTTAATGTCATTCATTTAAGAAGTAGCAAAACTTACAAACTTACTTTAAAATGTTATTTATTAGGGGTGCTGAAAAAAATCAATTCTTCAAAGAATCACGATTCATAGTCCGGCGATTCTGAATCGATTTAAAATGCCCAAGAATCGAGTTTAAAAAAAGCGTTTAAGTTTTATTTTTTGGCCCCCCTTCCTGAGCATACTGCATATTGCATTACGTATCCACTCGGCCACCGTACAGCAAGCTTGCTAACCAGCTCAACACTAAGAGATTTGCACCCCTATTATTTATATTTAATAATTTATACACCAAACCCTCTACTGAATAACATTTCGTGTATTAGCACAAGAGCTATTTTCCTGTCAAATGTGACATCATTACAATCTAGTGTTTTGTAAACGTGTGTTCAGTTAGAGGAAATTCTTACCAACACCAAGCAGCTCTACAGACACTGATGCCTTCCCACTTGGGGCACTGAGGACAGATCGCCACTCCAAGAAGTAAGATGAAATAAGTGTGGTGTTTCCTGATGTATCGGTCTTAATCAACACCATGTGCACCGGGTCACAAATGGACAACATTGTGGTGGCATCAGCCATTTTACTGGCATCTCCAGAGAAAAAGAAAAACCCAGAGTTTTTGTGTCTTAAGTTGGAATACATTTGTACAACATGGCAACTTATGAATTTACATACCTGCACCATCTCTGTGCACTTCTAGGAGAAAGCCCTCCTGCAAGTCTGGTTCACAGGCACATGGCACAGGTTTTGAGCGAAAACGCTGGTTGCGAAAATGCAAATGAAGTGTGAAGGTAGAGCACATCTGACCAGGTAAAGGTTCTGGTTCCTGCAGGTGCTCAAGGAAGGCCTTTCCCCCTAGTATCTGCAGGTAAAGGTATCTCCTCAATGGATTAATACTGACTGAAGAGATAAATAAACAACAGGTTAAATAATGTTATCCAACACATTGCAGTAATATATTGATGAAATAATGCGTTACCTGTTTTAATGTCTGCTATTCTTTTTTCATTGTAGTGAGTTAGATTGGCATGAAATGTGTTTCCCTCTGTTTGAGGCTCTACCTTAAGGAAAATAATTGTAAAAGTTCATAAAGCAACTCATAAAATTCTGTTGTTTTGGGTCAAACCATCAAAATGGATAAAAATGTGATCTTGGTAAGTTTGACAGTGGCATGACTGTTAATGCCAAAGAGTGAAGATTGATTGGTTCAGTAATTGCTTAACTAACAAAACATTAAACACTCCTGCAGATCCACATAATTCAAATAGGTCAACAAGGCTGTAAGAAAGAAAATATTGTCATACAATAGGCAAATAATGTCTGCTTCATAGTCATACAGTACTATGGTGTATGACTTCTTATAACTTCTAGTACTACTAAAATTATAAAAACATATCAACAGCAAAGTGTTGTTGGAGTTGAAGTTTGTTGAGTAAATCTAAAATCTGATGAAAATCAATTTACCAAATTAGCAAAATTTAAGTCCTTCATAGCATCTTCCACAATCCCCCTGTGTTGTAGGGCAATTAATAGATCTTCTTCAGAAATTTGACGATCCTCATGGTTACCAGCCGCCTTCAGTGTTTCTGCAAGAACGTCCTGGATTTTTCCATGAATGTCCATCTGAGCCATAACAAAAAAATGTCACTCACAAAACTACCCACACTGTATATACATATATATCCATCCATTATCTTCCACTTTATCCTATACTATGGTTGCGGGGGGTTCCCCATGCCCATCCAGGGGAGAACGTTTCGGGCGCTGGGCAGAGGACAGGGCGCCCAATCAGGGCAGGGCGCCAATCCATCGCTGGGCACACACTCAGAGAGCCCAGAGGAAACCCACACGGATACAGGGAGAACATGGAAACTTCACCCAGATTGGGATTCGAACCAGGAATCCCTAGCACTAATAGGCGAACCCACTAACCACTAAGCCACACACACACACACATATATATATATATATATATATATATATATATATATATACACACAGTCAAGCCCAGTGGAAATTATTCATACCCTTGGCAAATTCTGAATTAAATTTACTTTAATTCAACCAGCAATTTTATTTTGGACCGGAAACGACACAGGCATCTCCCAGGAGATAATACAATGATGTACAAGAGGCATCATTGTGAAAAAAAAAATCATACTTAATCATACATAAATAATAATTTGCAAAGTAGCCACTGGCCTTTCCTGACTTGTGAGTGGCCACAATGCACAGCCGCAGGTCCTTAGTGAACTCCTTTGTCTTAGCCATGACTGTCCACAAACCAACTGCAGAGAGCTGCTGTTTTTCACCTGTTGAGTTGATTAAAACAACTGTTCCCAACGAATCAGGGCAATTAGGATGCTCTAAAACAGCTTGGACTATTTGGAATGGCATAAAACTTTGGATTTTCCCATAGACTGCGACAGATTGTAAAGGATATGAATAATTTTGGACATGCCACTTTTTGTTCAAATGTGAATGAAAGCTGAGATATTTTTTTCCACAATGATGCCTCATGTACATCATCGTATTATCTCCTGGGAGATGCCTGTGTCGTTTCCGGTCAAAAATAAAATTGCTGGTTGAATAAAAGTAAATGGGTGTCACGGTGCCTTAGTAGTTAGCACGTTCACCTCTCAGCACTAGGGAATCCAGGTTTGAATGCCAATCTGGGTGGAGTTTCCATGTTCATCCCGTGTCCACGTGGGTTTCCTCCGGGTTCTCCAGTTTCCTCCCACAGTCCAAAAACATGGATGAAGGCCAACTGAATTCTCCAAATTGCTCCATATAGAGTGTGTGTGTGTGTATCTGCCCAGAATCCGAAACGTTCTCCCCTGGATGGGCATGGGAAACCCCACCGTGACCCTAGACCCTAGTAAAGGATAAAGCGGAAGATGATGGATGGATGGAATAAAAGTAATTTTAAGTCAAAATTTGCCAGGGGTATGAATAATTCCGGACTTGACGGTGTGTGTATGTATATATATATATATATATATATATATATATATATATATATATATATATATATATATATATATATTATTCATTCATTCATTATCTCCCGCTTTATCCTCTATTAGGGTGGGGTTCCCCATGCCCATCCAGGGGAGAAAGTCTCGGGCGCTGGGCAGATAGACCCAGGACAGGGCGCCAATCCATCGCTGGGCACACACTCACTCACTCATACACACTCTATATGGGGCAACCTGGAGAACTCAATTGACTTGATCTATGTTTGTGGACTGTGGGAGGAAACTGGAGAACCCGGAGGAAACCCACGCGGACACGGGGAGAATATATATATATATATATATATATATATATATATATATATATATATATATATATATATATGTATACCTACATGTATACACAAAAGTGAGAGTTAAGAGAAAATTCACGAAACTGTCATCTCATCAATGCGTCATCTCATTTATTCTTTCACAGCATTGCTCATTACAGAAATGCTACTTTGGCTTGGTTTGAAACATTTATCCGAAACATTAATTAAGTTGTCAATAGCTTTTGCTGCTAAACCTGAACGTTAACTAAATATTCAGAGCAGACACCATTGCAGATCACTTTCTCAGCAGTCAAAACGTATTATATCAGCTTTTGTACATCTTGGAACGAGCACATGACATGTATATTCTCTTGAAGCTCGACTTAAGTTGAAGGACTTGTTTATTCATAGACATTAGAGCTGTGCGGATCGATACAAGCATCGATAATATCGATACCAACGCTGGTATTGGTATTGAACAATACTTGCGTAAAAAGATCGATACTCAAGTTTTTTGTGTGTGAATATTCCTTTTTTATTGTTTTGCCTAAGAACAATTCTATTTGGAAAAAAAGTAACAAAGAAAGAAAAAACTGTCTAGTGAGGGGAGCATTTTTTACTTTATATTTGTATTGTCGTTTCTCCTTTTGTACCTCAAAAATATATATTTTCCTCACGTTAAAGCAAACTTTGTTTTATTACTGTTCCATTGTTTCTAAACAAAGATGTTGATTGGGATACATTATTTTGTTGTCACCTACAATGTTTGGCGAAATTCTATACTAGGTCTTTTGGATCAATGAAGCTTAAATATTAAAAAGTATCGGTATCGGTATCGAATATCGCGATATTGGCCCTGTATTTACTTGGTATCGGATCGATACCAAAATTCTTGGTATCGCACAGCTCTAATAGACATCTGTTTTAATGCAGATCACATATACCTTCATTAACTGATCCTGAATGAGCTCTTTCAGTTTGGACGCTTTCTCGGGTGTTAGACTCATGACTCAACCGCTAAGTCTTCCAAAACAAATCAGTCCAGTTCTCAACTCAAGCAGCGCCGAAAGATCGCTCATTTAACAACAACATCAGTCGCCCGGAGCTCGACCTCCTGCATAAACAGCTATTTAAATCCTGGCGGAAAACTGAGCGGGAAGCTTTTAAGAGTTCCGCCAGCATACTACCACAATGATAAGTATGGGTATGTTACTAGTGTAGCTGTACTTTCTAGCGTTCTTTATAGAATGCTAGTACATACTATTAGCCGTTGCTTATGCGCCCGCTGTTTTTTTGATCGACAGTTTATAAACATGACTTAAGTTTTAAAAACCTAGTGATTTATAATTATTGTTTGATCCGAAACATTGGTTGCCCAAATTCTATTAAAAATACTGTTGTTTTAGTCAGGCAACTAATCGGACCTACCTGTACAAAATATACGGCAATAACGTCATCTGATATTACAGATTTGTTCATCTGTGTTTTTGTTACTGATAGACTTCCTCCCAAAAAATGTCTTTTTTTATTAATATTCATTCATTCGTTCATTCATTATCTCCCGCTTTATCCTCTATTAGGGTCGCGGTGGGGTTCCCCATGCCCATCCAGGGGAGAACGTCTCGGGCGCTGGGCAGATAGACCCAGGACAGGGCGCCAATCCATCGCTGGGCACACACTCACTCACACACTCAAGCACACTCTATATGGGGCAATTTTGAGAATTCAATTGACTTGATCCATGTTTTTTGGACTGTGGGAGGAAACCGGAGAACCCGGAGGAAACCCACGCAGACACGGGGAGAACATGGAAACTCCACCCAGATGGGGATTCGAACCGGGAATCCCTAGAGCTGAGAGGCGAACGTGCTAACCACTAAGCCACCGTGCCGCCTTTATTAATATTAATAAATATAAAATGTCCACAATGAGCCATATTCTTTAAATCACACACTGTAATAAATCATTTTAATCCAAATCCTTTTTCTTTTTAGAATTTAAAATGTATTAAAATGTTCACATGGAATAATAATTTATCTTCCATCCATCTTATGCTTAATCCTCAACTAGGGTCGCGGGGGGGGGGGGGGGGGTTCCCCATGTTCATCCAGGGGAGAACGTTTTGGGCGCTGGGCAGATACACCCAGGACAGGATGCCAATCTAACTCTAGGCACACACTCAACACACAAACAAACACACTATATGGGGCAATTTGAAGCATTCAATTTACCTTAATCCATGTTTTTGAACTGTGGGAGGAAACCAGAGAACCCAGAGGAAACCCACATGGACACACAAACACACTCTATATGGGGTAATTTGAATAATTCAATTGACCTTGATCCATGTTTTTGGACTGTGGGAGGAAACTGGAGAACCCGGAGGAACCCCACACGGACAAGGGGAGAACATGGAAACTCCGTCCAGATTGGGATTCGAACCGGGAATACCTAGCACTGAGAGGCGATGGTGCTAACCGTGCCACCCACACACACACACAAGGCACGGTGGCTTAGTGGTTAGCACCACTAAGCACTCTGGGTTCTCCAGTTTCCTCCCACAGTCCAAAAACATGGATCAAGGTCAATTGAATTCTTCAAATTACCCCGTATAGAGTGTGTTTGTGTGCGTGCCTGTGTGTGTGTGTGTGCCCAGCGATAGATTGGCACCCTGTCCAGCACCTGAAACATTCTCCTCCAGATGGGCATGGGTAAACCCTCCCCCCCCTCCCCCCGGCAAACCAAGTAGAGGATAAAGCGGAAGACAATGGATGGGTGGATGGATGTGTGTGTGTGTGTGTGTTGTGTATTGACAGAACAGTCCTGCCATTCTGCCACAAGTCGTGATCAAATAACAAGATTTATTATCTCGTGATAACCATTAAAAAATATTAACACATGGCCTCTCTGGGTTTCCATATTTTCACTACGTTTAAAAGATGTTTTGGCCCAGAATATATTAAACGATTTTTCTGTATTACACACTCTCCCAGGTCCCAAACCCATTCTTTTTTAGCCATGCCCTTTGTGCAGCATGTGGTTTTGCATTGTGAAGGCTATATAGATAATGTATTTACCCATCACTTGTCTTCTTAACAAATGTATGGACATCCGTGGAAAAAATGATGTCTTGAGCGCAGAATGTGTTCCTCTAAGTTCCCAGGATACTTTTCTGCAGTTATGCTACCATCACAGAACTGTAAATTAACTTTGCCATTGGCATCATCAGTCCCATACCATGACAAACCATGGCTTTTTAAAATTCACCAGTCTACATGGTCCCGGTTTTCTTTAGTTCAGAACACACAGCATCCATTTTTTTCAGAATAGACCTAAAATACTTATTTTATCTGTCCACAATACACATTTGCACTATGTGATGGTCCATTCTATACACCTCTGAAGCAATAGAAATCAATCAGCATCAGCTTATGGTGGCTCTTGATGCAGTGCCATCTTGAGGGAGTGTTCATCATAAGTTGGACCCTTGGCTTTTATACAGTAAAAAAATCCCTTTTGTTTGCTGGTCCCTGCACCATAACGGAAAATATGTGCATTTCTCTACTATTTTTTTTTTATACTTTGTTTTTTTTTTAAAGTTCGTGATATTTTAAAATTAATAGTGGATCTGCCCCCCAACCTTCAAGCTATATTTCCAAATTACACTCACTTGTATCGTTCACCACTAATAAATGGAGGAATGAACTGTCCGGAAGGCTGAGTCCCTTAATTTCAAAACACACCTCACCCATAAGCACTTGCTATGGAGGAAAAAAAAAAAAAAAAACATATATATATAAATATATAAATATATATATATATATATATATATATATATATATATATATATATATACACATACATACATATATATATATATATATATATATATATATATATATATATATATATATATATATATATACATACAGTATATATATATATATATATATATATATATATATATATATATATATATATATATATATATATATATATATATATACAAACATATATATATATAAGCTGGCTTGGATAATGATCAGGTCTGGTTTGATATTTCCTTAATTACTGTTCTCTTATTTGGAAGCCACTTTGGATAAAAGCATCTGAATGGCTGAATGTAATGTAAATGTAATAATGTGCTGTCTGGTGTATTTTTTCAAGTTTAAAGTATGCCAGTTGATTTTCTAGTTTCCATGATTATGCTAAACAGCAAAATTAAGGAATTAAGTACAGTACTGAAGATAACCAGCTGTCTTTAAAGTTAAAAATAGGGTATTATAAAATTGAGGTATTATCATTTCTACAACCAACTACTTTGCAAGTGTATTCAAGTGTTTTATAGAGCAAATTTTGTGCTATTTATATAACTGATTGTGCTGTAATGTCTGTGTTAATACTGAAAAATAAATTGTAAATCATAGTTATAGAAACAGAATGTGTTTTATTATTACAAACATCCCAAGCTAAACCAATTTTAAAAAATGCATTCAATCCATTCAAATTCCTTTAATGTCCTTTGGCCTACAGCATACATTCACAGTGGACATTCACTTCCAAGCTCCTTGGATAAAGCTTTACCCCCCCTCACACTCACACACACCCCAAACAAAACACACACCCTACTACCACCATGAAGTAGAATCAATGCAAGGAATAATGTTTTTTTTTTTGTTTTTTTTACTGGAATCAAAATTTAGCATTCTATGAATATCCAATGAAAAGGCTTGTTTAGAAAAAGTATATATATATATATATATATATATATATATATATATATATATATATATATATACACACACACACACACACACATACATATAATTTAAATATTTTCTACCCAAGCTAGCTTATTTCAGACCAGAACATATTCATTCATCTTGCTTTTAGCAGCAATGCAGTGGATATCTTTAGATCTTTCACCTTCTGCCTGCTGGTTTCTCCTATTTATGTCCTTATAACTCGATCACTGTAAATAATTTTAATGCTTACACTAAGGAAAATTTTAAAAAATCATTTTCTGTCTCAGAGATGATATACATTCTTTAAACATTTTATGGACCTGATGTATTAAGTCAGAGCTAAATATAGGCTTCATAACAATGAAAAATTATGGCTTTGAGTTTACACATGCACATAAGTGTTATGCAAAAGTTTGTGCATCCCTGTTCAAAATTAACATTACTTTGAAATACTTAATAGCTTGTTGGCTAATGACCAATATTTGTTGGAACAGGCTAAAAAAAGACAATTTTGAAGTTTTATAAAACACTCCACCTCCTTAAAACCTTATTCCAACAATTGGTGGCCATAAGATATTTCAAGCAGCTGCCTAGCACTCTGACTAAAAAAAACACTGATGAAGCAAAGCAGGTAAAGCTACATGATGATACATCTGTACAGTTTTTATGAAATCACTCATGAAATAATAATTTCATTAAGGAGAAAGCTGAGGGTAAAGCTTTGTTCTATTGAAGCAGCTTTTGTAAAAAAAAATGCTCACAAATGACACAAAATGACTTGAAAAACAAGTAAAAGCCCACATTCGATTGTATTATTTCAGAAAGATTTTACAGACGGGTGGCACGGTGGCTTAGTGGTTAGCATGTTCGCTTCTCAGCGCTAGAGATTCCCGGTTCGAATCCTAATCTGGGTGGAGTTTCCATGTTCTCCCTGTGTCCGTGTGGGTTTCCTCCGGGTTCTCCGGTTTCCTCCCAAAGTCCAAAAACATGGATCAAATCAATCGAATTCTTAAATTGCCCCATATAGAGTGTTTGTGTATGTCTGTGTGAGTAAGTGTGTGCCCAGCGCCTGAAACGTTCACCCCTGGATGGGCATGGGGAACCCCCCCACGACCCTAGTAGAGGATAAAGCTGAAGATAATTGATGGATGGATTGTATAGACACTGTAGTGGTGAACCTCTGCTTTAATGTGAAGAAACACCTGCACATACATGATCATCATTGTATGGTTTAAAAAATAATAATAATAATAATAATTAAAAACAGTGTTCTGTGTTCTCACCACTTAAACATCAAACAATGTGAAGAAAAGTCTATACAAGTCTCATGGCTATTTGAAAAAATATTTTTAAAAAAAGGCTTTTTAAACTTAGCGAGCAAAAGGCATGTTAATAGAAACAAATCCTGAAAACAGGATCCTTGTAAGCTGTTAGATTTATAGGTGTGTTGGACATATTTGAGTGCCTGTGGTAGTAAGTAGCATGTTCAATATTATCATAATCATTTGACTCCAAGCTCAAGGTTGGGAAAGGCACAACGAAAAACACTTATTCTGAAAACATACCAACAATCCATACAAATTAGAGAAAAAAAAAACAAAAAAACAATAATAGGGTGGCTTGTACAACACATTTTAAAATTAGTTGCCCAGACTGCCTTACATTTTTTGTTGTTTTGCCACTGTAAGCATGGAAACATAAAAATGTAATCTGGTTCTAATTTTAAAGAAATCTGTCATGTTTACCTTCAAATATTTTATCACAATAAGATAATTTGACCAGGGATGCACGTATTTTTGCATGGCATGTATACATGTTCTGTTTTTTGCCCTTAAATCTGAAATGGTTCTTTCATTTTTCCAACATGTGGAAAAGTTTTTAAGAGTGATTATAATTATTTAAGACAACATATAGTATGACTATTTTTGAATTTCTGACAGACATGGGGGAAACAGGGGAAAAAACACTTTAGCTAGATTCATCAGTCTAAAAATGACACTGTGCACTTTATGACGGCTATTTTTTTTTCTACACACACACAAATTTCAATTTAGATGACAAAAATGCTCTACATTTTTCTTTTTTGGCCATTAACTTAAAAAATATATATTACCCTAATGGTTAAAAGCTTTGACAGATATGAACATAAAGATTTATGGAAATATACTATGATTTCTGTACCTTTCCTAAAAATATATTTAGTGAGTAATTTAACAAAACATGACATACACGAGCAGAAATCCTTCTCTCGGGTGGTGCTAACGGAGCAAGATTCTAAACTGTAAAAATCCAGGGTACTCAGCATTGCTATGCAATTCAAAGAGAGTATTCAAAATACCAGGCAGTATTTCCTGACATTTCTATTTTGGTTGCAAAAATCCAAATGTTATCAGACATCACTTTGACCTGGATTGAAAAAAAAATGATGATAGGAAAAGGGTCTGTGAGATAAGTAAAGGTCACTGAGAGAGAAAGAACCAGTACATAAACACTCCCAGTGCTATAGCTGTTCCAGCACCAACATTTAAAATAATGGGTCTCCAGTACAGCCAGTTTTCCCGCTTCTTTTCTGCTGCACTCAACTTCTGTTTTATCTGCTGAACCTTTTGTGATGTACCGGCTATTCGCTCCTCACGATGCCGCTTGCGCAAGCTGAAAAAAAACAAAACAAGGTTTTGCTTTAATGCAAATCACCATCAATTCTAATAGTGGTGGTCATGTTTCAGGAATTTATGGATCGGTTTAATCCTGTAGTAGGGCCTACTACTTTAAAACGATACATAAAAAATTAAGATAGGTGAAACTTTTTAAGACATACCTTTCTGATTTGAAATTTCTCTGCACGTCTTCATTTACCACATCTGTATGATCTTTTCCTTCAGACGGTGCGCCCATCGGCCCATTTATTTCATCTGATTGTATTGTAGGGTCTTGTAAAGTTGATACCAGGTCAGTCCCTGACTTTTTATATTCGTTTGAAAGTTCTTGCCATTGCTTCTGTAGAACATACATTAGAAAAATTCAACTGTGTGTATACGTCCTCCAGTTTAATGTAAAAAAGGAACTGCCTGTTTTTACTATTATTTATCAATTATATTGTCTCTCTATATGACAGATGGTTATTTTCAGTTACGGGTTCTCCTATACAGTGTAGTACCGTGCACAGCCAGCTAAAATGACTTATCTGGTGCCATACCCAAATCAGAGGGTTTTAAAGATGAAATCTCTGCTGACAAAATAGGAGAGGGTACTGCATGGCATTTGTCATTAATTCACAAAAATATCCACAATTACAACAAAAGCAAAGGCAGCAGCGACTCATATAATCTGTTATTTTTGTCACAAAATATTTTTGGCTTATATTTTTATGGACATGAAAACTAGCATAAATGCTTTTGAATATATGCATAGAATACCTTTAACGTTGTGTCTCCCAATATGTATTTTGCCCCCTCCATTATAGCCATGTACGAAAAGCGAAGTTGGTTTGCAGTTTGAATAAGGCCCATGCGATACTCCCTCATGTGTAACAGAACTTTCTCTACATCCACAGATGAAACATTTTGCCTTTTATCTATCTGCAAAAAGCAAACGGACTTGAAAAACAAATCATACATGGAGGTTTCATAGTACAAAACATGTAATCATAAATATCGGATTAAAAGACAATTTAAATTGTAAATGATCTTTTTGAAAGTCATTATGAAAATTTTTGGTAAGCCCTTACCAGGACAAGACATGTGTCAACCAACGAGAATGTCCCCGATCGTCCAATTCCTGCACTACAGTGCACCACAGCTGGTCCATTTTCAGACTCCAAAGATCCAGATTCTCTAACCTTAAAAAGAAAGCTGAGGAAAGAAGCAGGGGACTCTGGTACACCAAAATCTGGCCACGTGGTGTAATGAAAGTGGTAGAGATCTCTTCTTTCTCCTGTCTAAATAGATTAACACACGTAACAAAAATTTCACCAAACAGATCTTGACCAGTAAAATCAGTGAACCTGAATAAAGGCACATCTTACCTTGGAGTTTTTTAGTTCCAGTTCTCTTATTGTGTAATCAGAGTTCACATCATCAGACACTAGTGTTACCTCAAATCCAGTGTCACTAAAATACATTTGTCTTTCTTCATCTGAGGGCCAGTACTGTGCACACTTTTCCTGTAAGACACATTATATATTTACTTGTATGTTCAAACAGAAAACACTGTCAAAACAGTAATAACTTACCGAGCCTTTTTCTATAACTCTGTTAAGCATAATAACAGCTTTCGATCGTTGCTCCCAAATCATTAGCCAAAAGTGACCAAGCGTATTTGTCAGTGGTCCCTGCAAAATGACACTGTAATGAAATTATAATATTCTTGTCTTTGGAAGAAAAATATCCATTAAAATCAGAACATTATTAAAAAAAAAAGCACAAACTATCTAAATTTGGACCATTTAGAATATATAATATTTGGGCATAAAGTACATGATATTACATTTTATTTAAAATAAAATTTATTTAGTTATTAAATATATGATTATACAAATTTGAGTATGGTTTTATTGTTATTACTATTCAATTGTTGCCAAACTATAACTCAATCCAGGAGCACTATTAATAGGCTTAGGAAATTGTTAAGCTTTGAAAAATTCACCTTTGTTCATCTAAGTAAGGTAAGATTCCAAGCACATTTTGTGTGAAACAAAAAAAGGCTATAGTATTATGCAATTATGTTGTAAGTGTTGTGACCTAGACTTTAATATATGGTGTCTTCAACAACTTATAAATTAAAAATTTTAAAGTTTTTAAACTCCATAGACACTGAGGCAACATAAAAAACTAGGACTGTTGTGAAGGGTCAAACCAAGAGTCTAAACAAAATGTTTAATACAAATTTGTGTGCTTGGCATTTAATACACACCAAACATTTAATAAATATGTGGTGCTTCTATTAAATCAGAATCTTAAAAATACATTTAATTATCTGAATTTTATATATTTGAACGGTCGAAGGGTTAGTAAGCTAATGTTCTAGTTTGATCAGTATTTAATAGAAATGTTTATTCATTCATTATCTCCCGCTTTATCCTCTAGTAGGGTCGTGGTGGGGTTCCCCATGCCCATCCAGGGGAGAACATCCCGGGCGCTGGGCAGACACAACCAGGACAGGGTGCCAATCCATCACTGGGTACACACTCAAACACACTCTATATGGGGCAATTTAGAGAACTCAGTTAACTTGATCCATGGTTTTGGACTGTGGGAGGAAACCGGAGAACCCGGAGGAAACACACGCGGACACAGGGAGAACATGGAAACTCCACCCAGATGGGGATTCGAAGCGGGAATCCCTAGCGCTAAGAGGCGAACGTGCTAACCACTAAACCACCGTGCCGCCCACACTGAACAGTCTACTAGTTAAAACTATTTGTCTATTAAATTTAACACTGGTCTATATAAACAGTATACCCACACATCATAACTAGTGTGTGACATACATATTTAAGACAGTATAGTAAACATTTGTTCATACCCAACATATTTGATGTGTTCTCATACCTGAGTCAGGATGTAGTTTCTCTGGGCTTCTTCCATGGTTATCAAACTTGCATTAATGTAGTCATTTTCTAAATTTTCCAATCTCACCCGACTGTGATCATCTGAACAATGAGAGAAATATTTATAGTTTATAATGGCAATAATAATGTAGATATTCCAAAGGCAATTGATACTAATACAGTGGTTTTACATACTTATAATCATTTAGCTATTTAAGCAAATTTCAGTATGTAATGTATGTACCAAAAAACTTTTTTTTCACAAGATTTTCACAAGTCCTTTGATATTGAGAATATAATTTAATAAACACAACAATTGTTACACTAGCTGTTTATATTACTGTTTAATGTGGCTTCATGTTTCCAGTGTGATCCCCATGTATAGCAATACTGAAAGCTAAACATTTCTATTAAATACTGATCAAACTAGAACATTAGCTTACTAGCCCTTCGACCGTTCAAATATATAAAATTCAGATAATTAAATGTATTTTTAAGATTCTGATTTAATAGAAGCACCACATATGTATTAAATGTTTGGTGTGTATTAAATTCCAAGCACACAAATTTGTATTAAACATTTTGTTTAGACTCTTGGTTTGACCCTTCACAACAGTCCTAGTTTTTTTATGTTGCCTATTGAGAAAATTAATTGCCCAGCCATGGTTAAAAGAAATTTGATTACACGCTTTTGTGCAAATCAGCTTTTATTCTGGAATATGGTAACAATTCTTTACATAAACTGCACACTTCAACTTCCTCCATAACAATACATTGGATTAATATTTGAACTTCCATTACATTCCATCCAGACATCCATTATCTTCCACTTAATCCTCTACTAAGGTCGAGGTTCCCCATGCCCATCCATGGGAGAACGTCTCGAGCGCTGGGCAGATCTACTAGACACTCTATATGGGGCAATTTGGAGAACTCAATTAACTTGATCCATGTTTTTGGACTGTGGGAGGAAACCGGAGAACCCGGGGGAAACTCACGCGGACACGGGGAGAACATGGAAGCTCCACCCAGATGGGGATTCGAACCGGGAATGCCTAGCACTGAGAGGCGAACGTGCTAAACACTAAGCCTCTGTGCCGCCCCCATGACATTCCAAGACATAAAATCTAGTCTTCTTTTAATCATTCTTTAATAATAACTTGTTTCCTTAAACTTAATTGTTCTATCCATGACATCAAGCTATACTGGTCCAGATGCAGAAAAACAGGCCCAAACCATGATCATTTTCATAGATAAATATGGTTCTTATGCAACTTTTGCAACTGACTAAAGAGTTAGCAGGATAAAATATTTTCTTTCTAAATAAAACATGACGGGTCAGTTTAAGATTTGCAATTGTACAAACCACAATCCTTCGGACAACAAGACAAAGGTGGGAATGTTTTGTCATATTGCACTGTGCCACACTTGACAAATTCAAAATGCAAGCAAATCAGTACAACAGACCATATCAACTGTCAAACTGGTAGATGGAGGAAAAGGTGATTTGGGTTTGTTTTGCAGCCACATTAGCCGTCACATTGCAGTCACAGAGTAATCATTTACACTGCTCTATATACTAAAGTAGCTTTAAGTCCAATGTGTCTTACACATGTCACAAAATATAGCTGATAGGGTTTTTGGTCTAAAAGGAATTCAAATGGACTATCCAGAGCCAAGCCAATGCAGCAGACAAAATTGGCTAACCAACTGTGTCAACTGTCAGAAGATATAATCTAATCTACAAAGACTAAATAATCCAATAACCAAAAATCCAATGGTGATATGCAAATGCAATATAATCAATATTAATTGTTGTATTGCAAGAAACATTTAAATTAAAACACATTATTGAATATTTGATTACTTATCAAAATCAACTCCACTACAAGAAATCATTACTGATAATTCCTTTAATGCACCTGGATTATAACAAATGTATATTTAGCATTAAATAAAGCCTTTCTGTTTAGTTATAGTTATGTTTACAAATCATGTTTTAGTGGTCATTGAGGGTAAGTGGCTACAATCTATAAGAAAAACATGAATGTGACAATTAATGCAAATTATGAGTAAAACTATTTTGAAGTTCCTGTACAAAACATAAGCATCAATTAAAAAGAAACAATTTAATGCACCTTATTGTTGTATGATCTTTATATAACCTATAGTCCCTTCTACAGTGTTTATTTAAGAATTTTGTTAAATTATCTGCAATTATAATTGCTTCCACGAAAATCCAGAAAACCAATTTAAATTAAAAATTTAAAATATTCTTTATGTAAACTATTACATAATTATTACTCAGAGTACTATACAATGCTGTAAACATTAATATATATGTAATATGAGAATCTCATATCAATATCCAATGAGTGATCATTTAAAAATTGCTATTGATCTACTCATTAAATCAGAATATTACTAGAACTGAACCATTATTTCCACTACAACTGCACAATTTATAAACCAACAGGACCATAGGAACTTATAATTATACATCTGATTGGCTAGAATATTTATATTAATGCAAGCACCACTACCCAAGCACCACTGAAGGTGCAGTAGTTCAAAATACAATTACACAAATTTTAAAATTAAGTACATGGTAGGGCAAGTCTGTTTTATTTCCAGAATATTTAGGACATTTACATTCTACACCTCCTCCAAGTAATGTCCAGGTAAATTCAGGATTACAGTGCATGTGTTAAAGAGGCTTAACTTAATTGTGGCTGAATAAAAATAAATTCAGTCATGAAATCAACTATCCACATGCTAGCTGAAAGCCTGATGTTACTGTAACAAAAAAACACCAAACCATGACTACACACAATAACACAAACATGAGCATTTGTTACATTGACTTTATAAAAACACTGTGTTGCATCTGACATGTACATTTAAAAAAAACATTTAAACTATCTCATAGTTAATTAGCTGTTTTCAATCACTTACATGGGCTAACATCACGATATCTGTTCCTGTCACGATTTTCTGGATATTTTGCCACTTTGAAGGAGCACTCTTGAGATTGATTTCTGATGTCCTATGTAGGGAATACATAGTTTTGTTTATTAATCTGCAAATGTAAACAATTATAACACAGTCATGTAGACCAGGAGACAATAAGGAACAACCTTAAACAGATCATTTATTCATTCATTCATTATCTCCCGCTTAATCCTCTATTAGGGTCGCGGTGGGGTTCCCCATGCCCATCCAGGGGAGAACGTCTCGGGCGCTGGGCAGATACACCCAGGACAGGGCGCCAATCCATCACTGGGTACACACTCACACACTCAAACACACTCTATATGGGGCAATTTAGAGAACTCAATTAACTTGATCCATGTTTTTGGACTGTGGGAGGAAACCGGAGAACCCGGAGGAAACCCACGCAGACACGGGGAGAACATGGAAACTCCACCCAGATGGGGATTCGAACCGGGAATCCCTAGCGCTGAGAGGCGAACGTGCTAACCACACTAAGCCACCGTGCCGCCCTTAAACAGATCACTGCTTTTTAATTTACATTTTTAAACACATTTTTTAAAGTCCAAAATAACAATGCTTAATAAAATGATAATAAAATGTATTCACATTATCAGACTCCTTATAAAGAAATAAAGAGTTGGCTAAGTTCAAACTATAAAACACAAACCAAAATTGTATTTTGGAGCATGTACTGTAAGGTTAAATCTTCTTTACACTATGAAATATCATTTATGTACAAATTAACGAGAACATAACACAAATAAAACCATATTCAAAGAAATAGAATTTGTTGAAACCAGGCTTTTTAATAAACAGCATGACATTGGTTTAGAAAGAAACAACGACCTGCGTTTATTCTATACTGCCAGCCTTAAGTCAATGTCATCTTGGTTATAATTATAGTAAAGTATATGAGCTTTAATTTCAGTCGTGTCACGCAGGAAAAGTCCTGGTCAGTTCTAGGGAAAACGGCTATTAGTACGCATTTCACGGAAAGCCCGAGTTATTCCTGTTATCCCTGCGCTACAGTATTACAGCGGCTTTAAATCCTCTTCTCTCACTTTGCTGGTCGGTTCTAAAACATGCTCCACCAGGTTTCCCATAAAAAGACATAAAGTAAATTAACGAATGCATGTTCGCTTTTTAACTGTACAATCAATGAACGGCGTCATATTTGCTATAAACAGTAGCTGTAAGTGATGTGGCCCCGAAGTATCGCCAATTCTAGGAATCGCACGCATGCGCAGTGAGCCTACGATATTAACCAAACAGCGACTTTCCAACCACAGCTAGTTTGAAAACGTGCAGATACCGAAACAAGATTCAACTTTACACAACAAACACATCGGAGGAGCTCCGGAAACTCACATTGTAGAGATTTTGCCATTGCCCCAGAGAATCATCGTAGTCGCCCTGGTCCATTTTAGTCTGCTCAGTTGCTCATGGATAGGCTGGGGTTTCAGTGTCGAGGCGAAATCAAATAGCGACTCGGACGTTTTAAATAGTTTACAATCGGAAGATGGAGGCAGCAGGAAGGACTGCACATGTCTGCGCTCAATCCTATTCGAATGATAAAACCCAGAGCAACGCGCCTGCTACTTCCGCAGCTCGAGCTCGGTGAGGTCACTGAGAGAAGCCCCGCCCCCTTCCCACACCAAGGTTCCACACCAAGGTTCCACACCAAACAGTACAGTAACCTGTCCTCCTGCCCTTCTGACCTCCTGGTCGACCGTCCTCATCTCCTCTTGTCCCCCTTTCCTATTGACCTCCTGTCCACCTGTCCTCATGTTATCCTGACCTCCTGTGTTTCTGACCTCCTGTCCTCACAGCCTTTTGTCCTCCTGTCCTCTTGTCCTACATTTACATTTACATTTAGTCATTTAGCAGACGCTTTTATCCAAAGCGACTTACAAATGAGAACACCACAAGTCAGAAGCCATGGAGATTATATGCAAATGCAATATAATCAATATTAATTATTGTAATGCAAGAAACATTTCAATTAAAACACATTATTGAATATTTGATTACTTATCAAGTGTTTATTTAAGAATTTTGTTAAATTATCTGCAATTATAATTGCTTCCATGAAAATCCAGAAAACCAATTTAAATTAAAAATTTTAACTATTATTTATGTAAACTATTACATAATTATTACTCAGAGTACAATACAATGCTGTAAACATGCAGTTTAATTTTGGCACACGATTTTAATGAGATAATCTCAGATCAATATCCAATAAGTGATCATTTAAAAATTGCTATTGATCTACTCATTAAATCAGAATATTACTAGAACTGAACCATTATTTCCACTACTACTGCACAATTTATAAACCATCAGGACCAGAGGAACTTATAATTATACATCTGAATGGCTAGAATATTTATATTAATGCAAGCACCACTACCCAAGCATGGAGAAAACCAGCTATACTGTAAATTCATCAAACCTGATTGTTATTCGAAGCTGCCCCCTTCCCCTTTTTTTATTTTTATTTTTTTTTTACAACAGGTATTTGTTAAAGAGATGCGTCTTAAGTAGTTTCTTAAAACTGTTTAGTGATTCTGCCTTACGGACAGAGTTGGGAAGATCGTTCCACCATTTTGCAGTGGTGAACGCCACAGAGTGAGAATTAGCTCCTCGGTGAGGTGGAATCGCCAGGCGGCAATCATCACTGGAGCGAAGTGAACGGGTCGGAGTGTATTTTGAAAGGATAGAGTGAAGGTAAGAGGGGGAAGATCCAGAAATGGTTCTGTATGCCATTTAGTGTCAGAGTCAGTGACTTGTACTGACTTGTACTTGTCCTCCTGTTATCCTGACCCTCCCTTCCTCTTGTCCTCCTGTCCTCTTGTCATGTTATCCTGTCCTCCTGTCCCCTTGATCTCCTGTCCTCTTCTCATGTTCTCCTAACCTCCTGTCCCCCTGACCTCCAGTCCTCCTGTCCTCCCATCCTCTTGTCCTCCTGTTATCCTGTGTGCAATGAAATTCTTACTTTGCCATCTGCCCTGGATGAGTAAGAAAATTAAATATAATAATAATGAAAATCCATCCATTATCTTCCCGCTTTATCCTATATTAGGGTCGCGGGGGGGTTCCCCATGCCCATCCAGGGGAGAACGTCTCGGGTGCTGTGCAGTTACACCCAGGACAGGGCGCCAATCTATCTCTGGGCACACACTCACTCACACAAACACAAACACATTCTATATGGGGCAATTTGGAGAACTCAGTTGACTTGATCCATGTTTTTGGACTGTGGGAGGAAACCGGAAAACCCGGAGGAAACCCACGCAGACACGGGGAGAACATGGAAACTCCACCCAGATGGGGATTCGAACCGGGAATCCCTAGCGCTAAGAGGCGAACGTGCTAACCACTAAGCCACCGTGAGTAAGAAAATTAAATATAATAATAATGAAAATCCATCCATTATCTTTCGCTTTATCCTATATTAGGGTCGTGGTGGGGTTCCCCATGCCCATCCAGGGGAGAACGTCTCGGGTGCTGTGCAGTTACACCCAGGACAGGGCGCCAATCTATCGCTGGGCACACACTCACTCACACAGACACAAACACACTCTATATGGGGCAATTTGGAGAACTCAGTTGACTTGATCCATGTTTTTGGACTGTGGGAGGAAACCGGAGAACCTGGAGGAAACCCATGCGGACACTGGGAGAACATGGAAACTCCACCCAGATTGGGATTCGAACTGGGAATCCCTAGCGCTGAGAGGCGAACGTGCTAACCACTAAGCCACCGTGCCGCCCAATAATAATCAAAATATAAATACAAAAAACACAAACACTCTATGTACATATTGTGAGGAAGAAGAAATTATTTACATTGTGCAAAGCTACATTATATTGCAATAGTCCGATGGGGGTGTAGAATTAGTGCAAAAAATGCTTTAGGTCTATGAGGTGGTCATCAGCTCAGCTTTTCATGAGTCTAATGGCCGTGGGGAAAAAAGAGTTCTTTAATCTGCTGGTTTTGCATTTTACACTTCTGTACCTCCGACCTGATGATAGACGTGTGAATAGTCCGTGTTGGGGGTGTGTTGGGTCTTTGATGATGGAGGCAGCTCTCCTGCAAACTCTGCATTGGTAAACGCTCTGCAGAGAGGGTTGCTTAATCCCAGTGATTTTTGTGGAAGCTTTGACCACACTCTGCAGGCGTTTGCGGTCCTTTACCATTGTGCTGCCATATCACACAGTGATGCAGTTGGTAAGGACGGATTTAATAATGCAGCTGTAGAAGTTACAAGTTAGATTTTGGGTGACATGCCAAATTTCCTCAGTCTCCTTAGAGAGTACAATCGCTTTTGAGCCCTTTTTAACACCTGTGTGGTATGCAGTGTCCAGCCAAGGTCATCACTGATGTGGATTTCCAGGTATTTAAAGCTATTGACCATCTCCACTTCAAGGTCCTGAATAAATAGTGACTGATGAGGTCTCCTTTGTTTCATCATGTCCACTATTATCTCTTTGGTCTTGTCTGTTTTGAGGGTGAGGTTGTTTTCCGTACATCATGTTACCAGACTGTTTACCTTCTTCCTGTAGTCTGCTTATCACAGCAGTGTCGTCAGCAAATTTTAGTATGTTGTTGTTGGGGTGGGAGGCGACACAGTAATAGGTGAACAGGGTGAACAGGGTTCTCCATATTTAACCCTGTATATGGCACCCTGGGAGCAATTGGGGTTAGGTGCCTTAACTAATTGATATCAAGGTTCATGAAATGATCCTTCAATTGTGCACAAATTATTAAGTGTAGTGTTGGCATTAAAAATGGTTATGTCACAAAGTCAAGTTAAGCAATTTTAATTTAGCTTAGTTCATTAGTTCCTGCTCCAGGTTAGCACAGACTCTTCTGTAATTATTTTTTATGGTATTCAACCACATTGCAGGCATTCTATTAAATGTCCAAGTCTTATTTGTAAAATTCCATTCTTAACAAATTATTTCTTGTTGTTTGCCTATGATTATTTTGTAAAGTTGTTTTGCAGATTTCAGTTTTATTGTTCTATCTTTATACTGAATCAACTTTGATCAGTTTAAAGCTCGACTCCAAAACAATCTTAATATGGAACCCATGAGAAAAAAAAAAGTTGGTTTCTTTATTCTGCTTATTTGGCAATATGACTATTCAGCATAATAGCCATGATTATGTAATTTGATATTTCAATTAGAACTTAATTGAACAAACAAAAGGTCAAAGAAGCTTTATGTAAAAATTTTTAAAAAAAGGATTACTGAAACATCAGCATCTGTCATGACATAGAGGTGCAGCAGTGGCCATTACCAGCCATATGTCATCTCAAGGTTAGATAACGAATCCCTACAATCGCAGTACAGCTAAAAATGCAGTGTTATAAAAGCTAGGTTAAACATCAGTGCTCGAGGGCAGCACACAGCAAATCACCTTTAGCTATAAAGCAAAGGTCTGGAAGGTCTGTGAATTCCAGTGGCTGTGGGGCATCCAAGATGAAAGTTTTCCAATCCAGAGCCTTATTGTGGTAAAGGTGTTGTATCAGTTTTAGGGGTTATTTCTATATCATTGTGGTCATGGACACTACAACCCTTGTATCATACATTTCCTGAGAGTCAGATGGTGAGCATGCAGAGTGTGAAGAGTAAACCTAACGGCAGCAAAACCTTCTAGAACTTTGCCGATATTCTGCACTTATTCTTATAATGGTGTAGCATGAAAGACTAAATGTTTAAAAAGGTATCATTCATTACAAGAAAAGATGATGTGACCCAAATTGAAAACATTTTTAAGCGTGTTGCAGGCATCAGTGATATTTAAAAAAAAATATATATTAAGATTGAAAACTTTATTTTGTCTGTTAAGTTAAGGTTTAGCGGCACGGTGGCTTACTGGTTAGCACGTTCGCCTCTCAGCACTAGGGATTCCCGGTTCGAATCCCCATCTGGGTGGAGTTTCCATGTTCTCCCTGTGTCCGTGTGGGATTCCTCCGGGTTCTCCGGTTTCCTCCCACAGTGCAAAAACATGGATCAAGTCAATTGAGTTCTCCAAATTGCCCCATATAGAGTGTGTTTGTGTGAGTAAGTGTGTGCCCAGCGATAGATTGGCGACCTGTCCTGGGTGTATCTGCCCAGCGCCCAAGACGTTCTCCCCTGGATGGGCATGGGGAACCCCACCGCGACCCTAATAGAGGATAAAGCGGAAGATAATGGATGAATGACAAGTTGAGGTTTAAGTGAACTAACAAATCACATATTTTTGTTTTATTGCACTTTAAAAAGTGACGTACACAGAAATAAGGTGTTATTTGATTTTTTTTCTTTAAATTTAAATTTCATTTCAAAAAGTAAAAAAAAAAAAAAGCTTTAAAAAATGTTAAATTTCATTGTCACGTGTCAGTTTGTTGTCAGTTTACTTGTTAGTGGCCAATATAATTCTTGCACTTTTTTATTCATTAATTGGTGGATGGGTGGCACGGTGGCTTAGTGGTTAGCACGTTCGCCTCTCAGCGCTAGGGATTCCCGAGTTTCCATGTTCTCCCCATGTCTGCGTGGGTTTCCTCCGGGTTCTCTGGTTTCCTCCCACAGTCCAAAAACATGGATTAAGTCAGTTGAATTCTCCAAATTGCCCCATATAGAGTGTGTCTGTGTGTGTGAGTGTGTGCCCAGCGATGGGTTGGCGCCCTGTCCTGGGTCTATCTGCCCAGCGCCCGAGACGTTCTCCCCTGGATGGGCATGGGGAACCCCACCGCGACCCTAATAGAGAATAAAGTGGAAGATAATGAATGAATGAATGAATGAATGAATGAATGAATAATTGGTGGATTTTTTTCTTTGTTAATCTGCTTCTGTGGCGTTGACATTTTTGAGCCAAAATGGCGGCATCTCTGTCGTAGCACCATTTAGTTGCAGTTGTCAAAAAAGTGACAGATATTGGATTTTGCTTCTGAACTCTACATTGACAGCTCTGCAGATCTGAACATCTACGATACTTAATTGTAGATGTTATTTTCAGTTACGCAAGTACGCTTTCAATACGTCTGTCCATGAGCTTCTTATCTAGTGGTTCAAAACAACTCAAGACTTTGTGTGATTGGTTCATTATTTGAAATGACACTCTAGCGTTGCGCCAATTAAACTTCAGATTGTTGCAAAAGACCCGCCCAGAAGGAGCGACGTTGAGGCGGGCTGTTTCGGTTACAGTTAAAACTTTGTGTTGTTATGTTTGCTGGCTTCTATTTCGCTTAGAACAAAGTTTAAATGCTAATGAGTTCAAATTATTTCGGCGCCGGGTTGAGGACTTTACCTGTTGCCAGTGTCTAACAACTTATTTGTGTGCTTAGTTGTATATTGCCCGTTATTTCTTGATTTGTAGTGGTGACGGAGCGATTGCAGACATTTTCGCTCGCTGCACCGTAATGGAGAGCCCGTGAAGAAAGCTGGGTGAAAAGACGGTAATCTCAACGGCTTGTTCACTAATGTAATGCGTTTATGTGTGTAGCAATGTTGGGTAGCATTGACCAGGTCTTATTTTGATATTTTAACAAACGGTTCTTGTTCTTTTTGTAAAACAGCTCTAATTAGGGTTAATTGCTAATTATCCTCAGTCGTTAGTTAGAACCCCGCTTTATGCTATGTTTACTTTACGATTTGTTGGTGAAAATCCATGTTATTAACAAAATCAATACCAGAACTGTATCCGCCATCAATCAGTGCTGCATCAGTTTGTTGATTCCAAATTGAATCCTTTTAAATTGATGAACTGAATTTCAATGAACATCCTTTATTTTTATAGCGTTCATAGTTAGTGCTGTTTATGTATGCTCCAGTTCCACATGGTTAACTCATGTTTATAACTCATACACCATGTGATGGTGGGGGTTTGTGTCACTGGACCATAGACATGGAAAGCTTCCGAAATCTGGAGGATGAAACATTTCCCAGCTTCCTCTCTAATGCCTCGTTGGGCAGCAGTGGACGGGCCACTCTGGGCAATGTTACCCTTGGTTCCAATCTCGGCGTGCCCATGGCTGCTTCTACTGTGGCTAAAAGTAGAGCAGCAACAGCGGACAACAGGTGGGAGCCTTAAAGTAATTTATTTACTACTTTCTGAATATGTCAACAATGATGTTCTACTTTTTAAGAAAAAGTTTATGGTTTGCAAACTTTTAATTAGCAGTCAGATTAATGTAACGATCTTGTTTGTTTTTTTCTGTTCTTTTCAGGCTAACAGATGTACAGGCCTCTTATTTGGATGAGGTTTCATTATCTTTGGCGTCTTCTCAGGCTTCAAATTGTGAGCGGGAAAAATTTGCACTTAGCTTTAAAGATGACCTGTAAGTATGAACTTTGTTTTCCTGAACTGTCTTTAATTTGCATATTCAGGATTGCTTGACAAAGACCTCAAAATGCTTAAACCAGTAAATAAATGCTTTTATACCTGAATGTCCTTTGTCTTTATTTTAGTGAGAATGCTGGAGAGTTTATTGCTGCACATCACTTTTCAGACTTGTTGGTGAAAGTTAATTTAGATGAGTCCGATTTTACTTCATCTAAGGTCTCATCTAAAGTGGAAGCTCTTCATTCTGGTAAATCTTTATTTTATTTGAAAAGTCAGCTGCAGATGAGAAATATGCACAACAATTATGGTATTAATTTGTTTCTTAACCCTTGGAGTGCAAATGTATTTTGGCAATTCTTTTTAATAAGATTTTATATACCGCATATTTATAAACAACAGATATGGTAATGTTAGTTTTTTTCATCCTTTCTCGTGTGGCTTTCTTCTGGTTTCTGCATCTTTGCTGTTTTTGCCTTAAACAGAACATTACCACATTTAACCTGTAGAACAGAGACCCTCCTTCTTCGCATCACTATATTTGGTGATAAATAATCTTACTTCATTCGCATTTCATCATGGACACGTTTATGTTTGGCTCCATCAAATCTTTATTTCAATATTTTAACTTTCACTTATTCTAATGACACCAAAAAAAAAATACTGGAGATTCAAATCCATGATTATAGTCATTTTAAACAGGCTGTGATTTGATCATACATGCATGATCTGAGACGCCACAGGAAAATGTGATTTAAAAATAGTTTTTGGTTCTTGTGCTTTTTTAACATGTATAATCTACGGTTCCTGCTTTTTCATTAAGTAATTTTATTAAAACATCCATTGTAGATATTTCAACTGGTCTCTTGACATTTTCTCATATTGGAGGCAAGGACGGTGCAGTGGCTAAGGTATGTTAACACATAACAAACTGATTATATTATATTAGATCACTTAGCAGACACTTTTTTTCCCTAAATGACTTACAAGTATCCCAACTTGATTGGGGTCAGAATATAGAGTTGGCCACACAACACACCTGGAGCAATGAGAGTAAAGGGCCTTACACAAGGACCCAGATTCGTAACTTCAGTAAATCTGGGATTTAAACCCACAATAATGAAATTGATAGCCCAAACACCCTAATCACTGATCTACAACACCCATGTCCAGTCATGTTCTTTATTATATTAAGAAAATGTTCAATGTGCTTGTTTTAGAATGTGTTAGCCCCAGTGACTATTGCAGAAGAAAGTCTTGAAGGGGAGGTGCTGGACTGTGATGGCTTAAGTGGCAGTGTTGCTAGCTTCCTCGAACATGAAAAACTTGCGTCAATCAATAGCATGGACAGTGATGTCATGGGTAATTGAATAAAATATTATTTGTATTAAAGTTTTTTTTTTTTTTTTTTTTTTTTTTTTACTAAAATAGTAAAGATTTAATATAAACGGATTTACTCTTTAGCTACTTTGTGAACTTCGTATTTGTAGTCTTTATTTCAGAAAAGCCTTTGACGTTAACAGTGTCATGTTAATCCATGAATGTTTTCTAAGATTAGACTGTAATGCATTGAAATATGTTGTGTTTTTCTTTTATTTATTTTTTTAATATATGCAGATGATGACTTTGATGTGGAAAACCTTCACGATGATGAGTTGAAGATGTACTTCAACAAGCTGATCCCTCCGGGGATGCAGAGAGGTAGAGTAGAGGGCCAGGAAATCCCTGCCACTGTAAGTTGTTTTTAAATAATTTTTCTGGGCTCCTGTCATTAACTTGACATCAATTAATTTTTTTTTTTAATTGGGGGGGGGGGGGGGGGTCGAAACATGAACTTTTTACTGGCATTTTTAAATTGCTTTTGTGTGCTTCTGTATTTTATTTTAGGCCAGCATAATATTTCTGTTAGCATGCAGTAAATTAATTATATTTACTGTATTAATAATTAATTATTTTTTTTTTTTATTAGGATATACCAAACAGTCAAACAGCTTCATCTCAGCCATGTGAAACAGAAACGACTGCATCCTCCAGTGCTAGAAGAAACTATCTTGATAACTATAAGGTACAACCTTTCTAATTTTAAATACTATTTCACTGAATAATTCTAGAGACTATGGCTGCATAACATATATTTTAAGTCTTTCTGTAAAATAAACCTACTAAGGTCAAAAATATTCTTAGTTCAATGTACAATGTGCACAGCACACAGCACATACAAACAGCACAAATATTTTAGGTTCTAAATGTGCTGCTTTTAAGGGATTGTAACTATATTGCTTTGTCTGTTTCGTAAAATAAATATTCTTAAAATAGTCTAAATATAATGTTAACTACGCTCATGTTTTGCTCTTTTTTTTTTTTTTTTTTTTTTTTTTTTTTTTTTACTTTCACTGTAACATTCATTCATTCATTATCTTCCGCTTTATCCTATATTAGGGTCGTGGTGGGGTTACCCATGCCCATCCAGGGGAGAAAGTTTTGGGTGCTGGGCAGATACAGACAGGACAGAGTGCCAATCTATCGCTGAGCACACACTCACTCACACAGACACACACGCATACACACTCTATATGGGGCAATTTGGAAAACTCAATTGACTTGATCCATGTTTTTGGACTGAGGGAGGAAACCGGAGAACCCGGAGGAAACCCACGCAGACACGGGAAGAACATGGAAACTCCTCACTGTAACATTGTAAAAAGAAATCCACATGAACATGATAATGCATAGCCCTTTCTTTATATGAAATTTAGAATATTTCTTCTAAAATAAGCTATAGTGGGTTACAAGCCAAGCTTATCTCTGTAACATTACATTAATAGTAGCTACTGGGTAAAGGAGTGAATATTTTGTTCTTAAAACTCACCTTTTTGTTAAGCTTTTCCATTTTTATGAATTATGTTTAGGGGGAAAACTGCATGCCCAATGTTCGGTTGGCTGCCACTGGTATGGACTCATGTCCTGCTAGTGATGAGGACACAGAGGATGAGCTGGACATCATGAGGAACCAAACCAGAACTAGATTCTTGTTACCCAGCAGTTCGAGACAGTTGGTAGGCTGAACTTTGTGTGGGTTTTCTTAAAAACTAGAACCAGTTACTATATGTCTGGCTTTATTCGTTCCTTGAACACATTGTTTGAGTTAAACTGAGACTAATAATAAATAAACAATTTTACTATATAGAATTGTCACAAAACAGCTTTACAGTAATTCAAGTTTTTAACCAATACGTTTTTACTGAAAACCAGGATTCATGGTGTTTAATTTTGCAAGTAAATAGCAAGATTTAGATGATGAGCAACTAAGCATAAGAAATATAAAATCCATAAATGAGAATATTATTTAACACACATTTCATTCTACCTAGCATTTCACCTGAGAAATATCCAATTAATCAAATACTTAGCAATAACAAATACTTAAACACATGGGTAACTAATAAAATGGAGCAGCAGCAGTTGTGATGCAACCCTGTATTTGCACAAAGATTGATGCTTTGAAAGTTATCAACCTTTTTGAGTTTTCTGTATTTCTCCATAAATTTGACCTAAAACTTCATCAGAGTTTTACATTTACATTTGGTCATTTGCCAGACACTTTTACACAACGCGACTGACAAAGTGAGCACAGGATTAATCCAGCATCCCTGGAGCAATGAGGGTTAAGGGTAACTTCTGTGGACCTGGATATGAACCCCAACCTTCAGATTGACACCCAACACCCTAACCACTGAGCTACCACACTCAGTTTTAAAAGAGAAACTTGTGTGAACATTATAATTAGCAGATGGGTTTATTACCAGTCGGTAAAAGAAAAAATGAAATATTTAAATATGACATAATTAGTAAAAAAAATACCCCATGGCATGCAGCATGACCATATTACTTGAAATAAATGAGTAAAAACAAGTATTTTATTTGTTTCTTGATCAATCTATTATACCTTTATCTGGCTCCTGCAAGAAAGTAACTTGCATTTTGTGTCTACTCATTTAAACCCCATTTTTATAACCTGCGCTTTTTTTTGTGTGAAAGTTTAAATCGATATGTTTAGTTGATACAGATTCCTGTTTTTCTGAGTAATGTACCAAGGCACTGGTTGACAGGGAAAGAAATCGTGTTGAGCACAATTGAAAGACAACTGCTGACATTGTATTTAACTTTTAGGAAGATCTTATATCTCGGTCAAACTCTATAATATTGGTCAACTCGCATCACTGCTATTGCAATTTCACTGTAGCTTGTTTTAACAAGTTCAACAACTAGTTACGACTGAGTCACATGTACCACCATTTACACTTATAATTTGTCTCCTTGATCTGAGCATATCCTTTCTTCATGTATTCAGGTTGGTGAAACACATCAGCCACATTTCAGGCCTGGTTTGGAGGGGGGAAGTTCTGATGAGGAGTCTCAGTCAGGGCCTCAATTTATGGACTTTAGGACTAGCATTGAACATCGGCATTCTGCAGAGGGACAAGTAATTGACTCTCCATTAACAGGTAATATGATAATCAAAGAGTGTAATGACTGGGAAGAAGTAACTTATTTGAAATGTCTCTGTTTACATACTGATTTGTATTTTTTTTTTGTGCAGGTGATGGTGGTGGAGGTGATGGAAGCAGTGGCAGTGAAGAGGATAGGAATGTTGGTGCTCCTTTAACCACCAGTGTTCAGACCACATATGATGTGCTCAGGGGATTAGGAATTGTAAGTGGAAGTTGCGCTGGGTGATTAAGTACCAGGCAGCTGAGCTGCCTGGCTTGAACAAATTTGGATCATCTGGGCAGTGCAATGTAATGTTTGTTTTATATATGCCCCCCACTCATATTTTCGAATCTTAGATCTAGCTGTAGACAATATTAGTAAAGAATATTAATTTATTTTGTAGCATCTTTAGACCTTGGGAATCATATAGCCTGTGGGCTGACCTGTTTAACAGCTTGTTAATCTTAAAAGTTTAAGATCATTATTAAGCTAAATTTTTTAAATTTATTAATTTCTCTTTTTTTAACCCATGAGACATCTTTTGCCATTTCTCATTCTTATTTGTCAGACATTTCTTAAATTACAGTATAAATGTTTTTTTCTTTTATTTTTTTTTTTTTGGCATATGAGAAATCAGGATTATAAAAAAATCTGACTCTTTCACAAGTCAGTTTATATTTGAAAAACATTTAAAATGTTTTTGATGGCTCTAGAGCAGATCATGTTAATTTATGGTCTCTAAACCACATTCAATCCTTTGGCTATACCTGTCAAGTCTGTGTAAGGTTAATGAGTAGTTTGAAATTACTGATGTGGGCTCTTTGAGGAAAATTTGCCTAGCAGTATTCTAAAATACCAGTTACATTGAGTAATTCAAAAGACGCTTTTATCCAAAGCCACTTACAAATGAGAGAACAACATAATGCCGGAATAATGCGGTCATCTTGTGACACAACCCCATATTTTGCTTTCGTTCCACTAATCACACCTATTTTTGTTATTGTAATATCTGCTAATCATTCCTTGGAAAACTGTCCAAATTTAGTGCACAAAAATGTATTTTCACTGGAACATATCTTCCTCAATTTGGGACTTGTTGGTACTTTTCTCTTGATTATTAATTCAGTATTTTTTGAATAAAATTGTTACTTAAAATTTAGTAATCAAAATCAAATAATAAAATAATATATAAAATGACTTAAAATCTTATCTAAATTGATTACAAAAAGTCACAAAAGTGCTGGTCATTTAATATTTATATTTAATGTTTATATTTTCAATTATTTGTTTGTTACCTAATATTGATTTGGGATGATTGCAGATGGGAGACCGTGTAGGTCCAGTTGGCACTGTTGAAAATGACTCCGTGTCCCAAGTTTCTGCATTTAACCAGCCTAATAATGAGGATGGACGAGAAGCTCTGGTGAGTTTTGAATCTCTGTTCTTCATGATTACATTTTAAGTGCGTATGACTAGCTTCAAATTTGTACTGTAATTATGTAAAGTTTTGAGAACCTAGAAAGCATTTTTATAAAGGTTTTATAAACACAAAAAAAAAAGAATTTGTTTTAACTAAAGGTTTTTTTAAACTTCAGCCAGCAAAACCCTCCATTTATTTAATAGTTATTGAGAGTACTTGTCTGCTGGATTGTTGTTCCAGACCTGTGGTAGTATTTGCTAAAGTTGTTCTTCTGACTTGTTTTAATTTAGACTACATCAAAACTAGTGTGTTTTTGTTTTACCTTTAAAAAAAAAAACTTGATTCCTAAATAAGTTGTTTTGTATCTATCTTATCTACTTTGGGAAAGTTGATTAGTTACATCCCCTATTTCTTTAATAGAATGCCATGGACAGTTCTCACACTGTGACTACTGATGAACATTTTGACTCCATGTACCTCATGGCTGGTGGTGGCATTTTGAATGATTCACCATTGCCTGGGACTGTTCAAGACACTCAGAACAGTTTTCAGTTCTCTTTTGTCAAAGACCCACAAAATGTAAATAATGAAAGTAAAGACAACGAGTACAACATGGACTTTTCTGCCTTAAGTCTTTGTGGAGGCCCATTTGGAAACTCTAGAAATTTCCCAGACAGTAGTGAAGTAAAGTCTGGAGGATCTATGGGTGCGAAGTACCTCTCCCAAAATGAAAATAAAAATGAGAGTGATATTTGGAACCGGCCTCCTGATGGTGTGCCACTAGAGTTACAACAAGGTGAGTGACTTCTCAGTGTATATTGTTTCAATAATCAGGTTGTGTTCAATGTTGTTAGTAAAACCCTATTACTCTGAACTTTTGTCTGGTGTAGTTTGTTTTTGTTTCTAGTCAACAAAGGAAACACTGTTGTCAGAGATGAACATTGATTTAGCTTCTGGGATACTCCGTAATTACAGTAACTTTAACAAATAAATAGATATCAATCTTATTGTTATATACATTTTTATTTGCCTCATCTTTGTTGTTGACCAAAAGGGTAAATGAGCAAGTAGTGCACATAGCAACCAGTATCACCTGTTCCACTGTAATTAGAGTTCCTACAGCAAAAATGTGCTGGATTTCATTGACGGAGTAAAAAAATCTTGTATGTTTTCCCCATATCCACTTAGGTTTCTTCTAGGAGCTTTAGTTTCCTTCCATAAGCCTTTAAAATATGCTTGTAGAGGAATTGAAGATGCTGTTCCATCATATTGTGAGACAGTTGAGGATTTATTTTTGCAGTTTGTATAATGAGCACTGACCACAAAAGGTATACTGAGACCAAGATAAACCTTTACCAAACTGTGGAGAAAGAAAGAATCAGAATTTATTTTAAAGAAATAAAACTGAGGTAAATATATAGGTAACTACATCACCTATAAACGTTTTCAATGCTATCCACCCCTGGCCACTAGTCATTCCTGTTGCTGCTCGAACCTCATGGAGGTGGTGAGGCATCACAAACTTCTTGGTGGTTGTAAGTAGTAAATAAATCTCTGCAGAGTAAGCTTGACAAATTCCATGTTAAACGAAGCATTGGTATGGATTTGTATAGGGAACGCAAGCACACAGACCTTTGTCCTTATTAGAATACCCAGTAACAAAGTGTAAGATTTTCTATAGGTTTTGAGGTATTTAAAACTTTTTTTTTTTGTCTTTCTCTTTTTGTAGATTCAAATAATGCTAACAGTGTTGTCTACCAAAATGAGGAGGGCAAGTGGGTCACTGATCTCGCCTACTACTCATCTTTTACTAAAGATGTTGACATCCCTGAAGATGTTGCTATGCAGTTGCAGAATGAGGAATTTGTTGAAGGATGTAAGGACACTGCAATGAATGTCTATGGGTGAAACTGCTTTGTGCCCCCCACAACCCCCAACTCTTTAAAAATTTGTTCATTCTTCAGGTCAGGCGATGGAAAAGATAGCTGAGGATGAAGAGATTTTTGAAAAGGAGCACCAGTTCATACAGGTGATCTGTTCATTACCTTCTCTTTGAATTTTGTTTTGATGTTTAATTGTCCACTTCAGTAGTAACAGTCATCTTTATTTTGATAGGAAGAGCAGATAGAAGCTGCCAACAGTAGTGCTCTTCTTGGAAACACTTCTTGGAAAAGTACGACCAGCAACCGCGTTCTGATGAGGGCTTCTCAAGTGTGTAAAGAGTTTGAAAAGGAGGACCAGAGCTATTTGCGCATTTCTTTGGGAGAGTTTTTCCAGCAGAGGTCTGAGGCTTTGGGCTGTTTAGGGAGCAGTAATGATGATGTTAAAAGGGTAAGAACATTTAGATATGTTAAAGTAATGGAAGTGCTGATATGACCCTTAACCATCACCATTGTGATGGTTTTAAACCTCTGTTTAGAAGTGTGTTGCAGCCATTAAAGGTTATAAAAACATAAATTCATATTCCTGTATAATGAATGAAAAGTACAGTGTTTTATATAAGCTATTATTGGATGTTGGAATGCATTCCTAGTTGCACTGCTAATATACACGTTAGAGGTGAGATCAGTCACCCAAATTATTTACTGCTCTTTCAGGGGTTATCAAGGGCCTAATATAATTCCATTCTATTCCATATAGGAACTTTTTGACAGGTGTTGATTTTAAATGCTGAAAAATTTTATTTATTGACTTTCTTTTTTTTTTCTTTTAGCCCTCATTTGGTTACATCATCAATTCTCCAGAGAAAAGGGAGCCTTTTGCTTTGATCAGACCATCTGAGTTCGGTTCTGTGCACAGCGACCTTGTTGAAATCAGTGATGCAGATGAAACCATGAATCCGGGTATGAATGTGGTGGTGTTTTTATTATTCTTAAATTACTTCAAACATCTTTGAGTAAAGATTGAAATCGACAAAAACAATCACTGTTTAAACCCGTAGAGGATTTCGAGAAGACCCTTGAACCTACACCAGCTGAGGAACCAAAAGGAAGACATATACTCTTGGAGAATGTCATGGTAAGAACTTGTGGGTTTGTATGTTTTTGCTATACAGTTTATAGCTCTTATATTAACCAAATTAAATTAGTAAAGTCACTGTTTCAATGATTTATTGTAAGGTTTCGATGATGGATTTCACTCTTGTTGTCATTAAAGGAGAATTCAGGCAACAACTCAGGATCATCCACCAACCAAACTCTAAGTATCAGCACTATTGCCTCAGCCATTGCAGATGCATCCATCAGTTCAGACCCAGCCCAGCTTGCAGCCATGATCATGGAACTATCCAAAAAAAATCGCTCCAGATACAGGCAAGATGAACCTGTTCAAAAGCCTGGTCATCCTGCACTGCCTGAGCAAACCTATCTTCAGGACCCCTTGCATATAACCTCATCCCTAGCTGACCTGAGTGCTCTTGAAATGGAAAAATACCTTAAGAAGGCTGAAATGTCCAGCACTGACAGTGATGCTTCCAGCTCACAGTCCTGTCTTGACATTCTGAGTTTGACCAGCAGTTTAGCTAATTCACAACATTCACAGATTTTACACAAAACTGAACCATTATCACCTAAAAGCAAAAGTGATGTTCTAACACCTAAGCAGCCCCAACCATCTTTAAATGCAGTTCCAAAAGTTAAAATGTTGGATGTAAAGAAAAGTGCAATTCCACGACCGAAGAACAGTAACGTTTTAACTGCTGCAACACAACCAGCAAGAAGATCTTTAGGTGCAGGGCAGTCTCCGGTCTCACCATCATCTGTCAAATCGAAATCAAGACAAGGTCAATCTGTTCACATGAGAAGTAAAAGTGATTGCCATCTAACAACACCTTCTGAAAATAAAAATGGGCAAGAGCATAGAATCAAAGGAAGCACAGCTTGTCTACAGATGTCTGAAACAAGCAAGTGTTTGAAAAGTCATGACTTGTCAGCCCATTTTTCCACCTTCAAAACTTCACCTGGCCGTGGGGGCTGTTTCGAGCAACAAAATAAAAATGGCTTGGACCAGACCAACTCCTCTTGCAGTGAAGACAGTCGATCACTGAAGAGCCCAAGCATCTCTCCCACTGCCCCAAAAGAAATACAGACTTTTCAACAGTGTACTGTTCCAGCTGCTCTTGGTAAATTTGGTATGTCTCTATTTCATTATTACTTTCATACACAAGAAGCATTGTGCATGTGTATGTAATTAAAATCTCCATTATCTTTCACTCCATCCTCTACTAGGATCCCCATGCCCATCCAGGGGAGAAAGTTTCGGGTGCTGGGCAAATACACCCAGGACGGGGCCCTAATTCATCACTTGGCACATTCACTCACATGGACAACCACACTCTATATGGGGCAATTTGGAGAGTTCAATTGACCTCAACCCATGTTTTTAAACTGTGGGAGGAAACTAGAGAACCCAGAGGAACCACACACAGACACGGGGAGAACATGGAAACTCCAACCAGATTGGGAGTCGAACCAGGAATCCCTAGTGCTGAGAGGCGAACGTGCTAACCACTAAACCACTGTGCCATCTTTGCCGCTTTTATTTAATTCACAACAAAATATTAAAAGCTCTTCAACAATAAATATACCCTGGTTCTTGAACCAGCTCCTTCCAGATTTATTAAAACTTTGGTGCTATTCCAGGAACCAGCCAGTAATTGTACCAGTTTTATTGGAATAAAACAAAAGTCATTAATAGAGGGCATAGCACAACTGACCTTAACATTAGTAACATGATAGTGAAGCTGTCAGGTCATCAGCATGCATTCATAGTTATTACATATATTTGGCCACCTATAGCCATTTGTTTGTGCAGAAATGCAATTTTGGGAAACTATAGAAATTTATTATTTAATGCCTAATATGAATTTAAAAACATGATGCAAGTTGTTAATTTTTTTTATTACAATGTTTGTTAGATCATAATTTATTATTGTGTGGGTTTTTTGGGGGTGGAGCTTGAACATTTGGATTTTCATATGGAAAGATGCTGCTGAAAATGTTATTACTTCCTGATTGCTTTGTAAGTGCTCACAGAAATAAATAGATGGACTACAGTTAAACAGCTAAATATTGCTAGATATTGTGTTGTGTTTTTAATTAAGTGATATTGACTGCAATATGATTGTTTGTTTGTTTCTCCAGCTTTAGTTGCTTTTAGAGTTTTAACTTGGTAAAATGATGGATATTCCCTTTACCTTTTACAGTCTCATAAAAAATAATTGTTGACATATTTGACATTTATTTATTTTTAACATTTAAAGCTTCACCTGAGCACAATACGATTGCTGCTGTGGAGGCCAGCCATTGCTCCTTTAGACCATCTACTTCTCCACTGACCCAGTCAAGCCCAAGTCAGACTTCATTACCTAGTGGATACAGGTGATCTCTTCATTATAAAAATATAATGTGATTTCAGTATGCAAAACCTCTCCTTTGGGAAATTGGATTTAAAAATTTTTTTGTAAAGGGACCATTCAAAGAGTGTTTGAGCAAGTTAAACAGATGTAATAGATTAAGGACGCTGTCCTGTCAAAGTTGAAACTTTTCTTTGTTTGATAGGGAACATTCGCCAGCTTCTAGTGGTGGAGTGGGTGAGCGAAGTCCTATAAACAGTTCATTGTCTCCTCAGTCCCACTGTTCTAGTCCATCACTAAGCAGACTCACTTATCTCTCTATTAATGAAAACACAGTGTTGCCCACTCCTGATAATCGGCAGGTGAGTACAGAAACAATATCTGCAATGTTTTATTAATTTATTCAATTTTCATGATGTAATGATAATTAGAGAGGTGCATTTCCTAAAGAAAATGCGAATGTGGTTGCAGGTTGGCCGTAGGAGACAGTGCATACATATATCAAAACATTACAGGTAACAAGGTAGGGGGCATGGTAGCTCAGTGGTTAGGGCGTTGGGCTATCTATCAGAAGGTTGTGGGTTTAAATCCCAGGTCCACTGAAGTTACCAATGTGGGTCCTTGAGCAAGACCCTTAACCCTCATTGGTCCAGGGATGTTGTGATTAACCCTGTGCTCACCTTGTAAGTCGCTTTGGATAAAAGCATCTGCTAAATGACCAAATGTAAATGTACAAGGTAAAAAATATTGTGGGCATGGCCCATGTAATAGGATGCCTATAAGTCATGGTCACAACAATGGCTAGGACGGTTTAGAATTGAAACTATTAAAAAAAAAAATACTTAAAGTAAATAAGTAAAAAAAAAAAAATAAGAGTGGCCGAATGAGCAAACGATAAATATATATATTTATTTATTATAAGTTGGAATGATGTTAATATGTCAAACTGTAGAGAAATTAATGTAAATGAGTGTATGGAGAGGTGCAATCAGTCTGTGGTTTTAGCTGGTAGGTGTCTCTGCAATTCACTTGGGACGTGGCGAGTTTTGTAGCTCAAATATTTTTACACTACTTTGAAAACTTGATTTTTCCCAAATTTGAAGAGTTATTAGGAGTGAGAAAAAAAAGTGCAATCACTTTGCAATTTCACAAAACTAATCTGGCTGCAGCCATCTCTGACTGCAGCAAATTTAGTTTTTGAAGCTTACAGTAGTGCAAAAATCATCGTACTAATACAAAGTGAATCGAAATTTTGGATCGGAAAACATTGTCATTTAAGAGTGTTCTCCATAACTACTACATTTTTTTTTACATGCAAACAAAAAGAAATCTGTGACTACTACACAACCAGACATTTGTATTTAACGTATGTGGATTTATATTCATGCCAATAAAATGATCCTAGATAATACTATCGACTATGACAATTTGGTGCAGCAACTGAAAACATAAAATTAAAAAAAGGCTCTGCTATGGTCCTCAGTTGACTTGCTTTTCTTGATTACATTCATAGGGCTTTTGTCTTTTGGGAGAATGTTTTTGTTTTTTCCTTGTGATGTCACTCAATGAGTCAACATGGAATGCAGATTAAAACAACTTTGTGTCTGCAAATGAAATTAAATATGCTGTGCAAAATAGTTTATTCAGATTCTTTGTGTAGAAAATATGATTGAAGTTTGAATTCATATAACAATGTTTTTCCTTGTCAGAAAAATAACACCATGTCCCTGAGTACAACAATAATACGTGCCAGCCCCACTCCACCCATTGACTCAAATGAACCTGTCCAGCAGAATAACAGTGGAATTGTCAGCACATCATCTCATCTTCAAACTTCTGATTCAACCCAAAAGATCTCTGATGTTGATTCTCGTATCTTAACCAATGGAAAAAAGGACTACAGGCATGAGTATGGACCAGGACTTTCTCAGACTGAGACTCAACAGAGTTTATACACGCGGATTGATTCTGGATATTCCAGCAACCTCAACATTCAGCATCGTCCTGGAGGAGTAACGACGCTGGATACAAAACAAGTTCGTAACATTTCTGGAGCAGGAAGTGATTTCCTTGGCTCCAAATATGGTGTGTCACCTATCACTTACAATTCTGAGCAGCCTTATGGAGTGACATCGAATTATGACTCGCATGGCACTCTGTCTGACGTGCACACAAATGTACAAGGTTTTGTCCCAGGAAGACCACTCGTAGGTGCTCAGCTACCCCAGCAATATTTGTGCACAGAAGGACCAGTGCAGGCTTCAGCATTCCATTTAGCACCTTTGGCTGGACCCTACAATTTGTCCACTGTGATGACCGGTGCGACACCACAAATTGGACATGCGCATCTATCAGGAACAACAGGTCTTCCGGCAAGTTTTGTGGCCACAGGACATCAATACCCCATCAACAAATCTTATGGACAGCCAGGTATTGGGACTTGGTCTACAAGAGACCTGGCTGATCTCAGAAGTATGTATTATTCATGAAAATATATCTTTAGTTTTTAGTTCATCTTTGCTTGTAATTTCATGTCAGTATTAGCATTTTCAGTCTGGGTCAGAGGAGTAAAATACACCCCAATAAATCTTTGTAAGTAGTAAAAAGCAAAGCTTTTTGTTTTTTTAAATTTAGTGTTTTCCATCCTTAAACATAGGCCTGATTCATTTCTTAGCATTTACTATCTTGATATGCCAGAAATGACACATGTTTCCGTTAGCTCTATTGTTTAAAATTATATTAAGACTCAGTTTTTTTGTGTATTATATTTTAAGCCCAAGTTGTTGTTCCCGATGAGCTGAAGTTTCCTGGAGCCTGTTGTGTCGGTATTGCCTGTCAGACTTCTCTCAGCATCTTTAATCCCTCTGAGCGCTGGCAACAGGTGGCAATCTCGATAGTAAACCTGTCCATTGATGGAGAAAAGGTTAGATCTGTTTCACTTTACCCTTTTTCACTATACCAACTTGAGCCATCTACCGTTATCATTCAGATCTTTTAAGGATGCAGACTGAGATCACAGAGAAACCATTATCAGCTTGTATAAACTTTTTTCTAGAGTGTTTTCATATTTTTAAGTGACCGTGTAATGGTTATTTAAATTTGCCATGTTTTTGCACATGCAGTTAAAATATGTAAATTACTAACAAACCTGAAAAATAATTTCCTGACATTTTCAAACATCACATGCCCTTTATTTGAATTGTATGGCTTACCCACAGACTTCATCTTTCCACTGAACATTTTGTGGAAGCTGAAGTCCTGGTTATACCTTCTTGTAAACACACATGATGCAACTAGCAGATATTGTTGAAATGTACACTGCTTTAATGTGACTACTGGACAAACACATTCCACTTGTGCAGTATTTTTATTTATTTATTTTTTAACTGAAAATCGGGGTGTGTAGTGAGGAACTCTAAAATTAATAGCTGATTTTGGTTTTCTTGTTGCTGTTTTGCTTTTGTAGCATCTTGGACATAAGAGTGCACACACATCTTATTTGCTGCTATCAAATATTATACAATCCTGATGTATTAAAGAAATTTCAAATTTTATTTCCTCATTCTTACTACATTCTTTTCAGGTGGACTCAATGCCATACCAGTGGCTGATCGTAAAACATAAGACTATTATTGGACCTAAAAGCACAGAGGAGCAGAAGGTTTTGCTGATAGCCCCGAGAGCTGGTCTGTATCAGTGCACTCTTAGTGTGACATCTTGGCCAGCTTCTGCAGAGAGTGAAACTGTGGCGCAGGCTGAGGTCTTTGCAAAGAAAGTGGTGCTGATTGCAGTGGCTGAAAACCCTTCAATAGAAGTAAGGTCACATAATTTGCATATAACTAGGGCTGCAACAATGAATCGATAAAAATAATTTATGAAAAGTGTTGATAACGAATTACATTATCGATTCATTGTGTCGCACGATATGCGTGTTAGTCGCATTGTTGGAGCCGCTTATGTCACCTGCAGCGCTGAAAAAAAAAAAAAAGAGCAGGTTGAACAGAACAAGGCAGAGCGGAGACAAAGTTTAATAAACTTCACAAAATAAACATGGCCGACACAGCACAAAAAGCCTTGGCTTAAATCATCAAAAGTGTGGGAGCACTTCACGCTTCACACAACTAAAAAAACGTGTAACATGCAAGCTCTGCAAAAATGATTTGACGTGCACAGAGCACCACGGTGATGATACACCAGCTGAAACTAAACATGATGGAGTCACCGATGAGGATGGGTGTTGGGTAACATATTAAAGCTACTCAAATTTGTGTAATTTATTTATTTATTTTTTATTTTTTTTTTAACACACAATGCTACATATTATGCCAGTGTATGTGAGCTTTGTGTTTAATTGCTCTTTGGACTACTTAGATGCCTTAAACTCGTACTGTAAAAAATAATCGACCGATTAATCGATTATCAAAATAATCGTTAGTTGCAGCCCTACATATAACAGTTCCATCAAAGTCCAACACCTGTAATGTTGTGGTCATCTCTTTTTATTTGTTTAATCCCCTCTCTCTTTTTTTCTTTATTAATACAGGTGGATATTGGCAAGTCTGGCTGCCTGGACTTTGGAGATCTGGCTGCAGGAAGCATGAAGGCTTTACCCCTAAAACTAGTGAACAGGACTCGTGCCACTGTGCCCATTCGTTTAGTCATCAGTGCGGTTAGTGACTTCATTATTACTCATTATATTAAAAGTAGCAATATTTAACAAATTATACCTTAAAATAATATCTATAATGGGATTTTGATAGTACAGAGTTGTACAACTGAAAACTGCTCATTATCATCAGAGCTACTGTCACTGTCCACCTTCTGCAGGTTGATTGACTACCATACAAATTCACATGCTCTCAAAATACAGATTTGTCTATCCTGCTGTAAGCAAAAGCTACGATTTGTCGGCAAACTAAGCTGCAAAAAAGAAGAGAATTGATTCTATTCATGACTTTAAAGCTGTTGTTTTAAGAGAAAATCTGCTTTTAATGCCAGGTAACTGAATGTTTAAAGCATTTATTTAAGCAGATTTGTATTTATTAATCTTGATTTTGTTTCAGACTGCCACCGCCTGGAATTGTTTTAGCTTTTCCAAGAGCCCTGTTGCTTTAACAACTGGTAACATGCTCACCTCTGGGGCAAATTTACCCTCTATATCAGTTATAAACCATGTGTTGCATTCCAACTATGGAGATGTAAGTAATGAGCATAATCTTACAAATTGTGAACTAAAAATAAAAACGAAACATTTCTTATATCTTCTGTAATGACACCACATCAAGCATCCTTAAATTATTTTGTTATTTTATAGAATCCTGATACTTTTGTGGTGTGGGTTCATTATAATGCACCACAAAGATTTAAAGATTCCAGCTCAGGTACCTTTTCAAATACTAGCAAAAGAGAGAAATATTGTCAGATGCAGTTTAACATTCAGCATGAACAAGAAAAAGTAAATGTTTGTTGTGTTGCAGGTAATTTGGGACCACCGGATGAGTTCAGTGCTCGTGTGGACATTGAAGTGGACAGTCCTGGTCCAAGTCGTGTCATTCAAAGTGTTGGACTCCGAGCACGGTCTGGGACAGCCAGAGTTCATGCCCCCAAAGACCTTCAGGTGAGAAATTACAGATGTTCTGTTGTGCCATTCATAACTTGATCTTTAATCTGAAGATCACCATAATGAAGGTGCTACTTGAGACTATTTTGTCTACATTAGTGTTTAATTCTCAGTTAATATAATTTTATTCCAGTTGATGAACTTTTGTGACACTATGAAACATCAGTGTTAAAACTGTTTTAAAAGCCTTTCCAAGATTGGAGGTCGACTGGTAACACTTTCTGTGCTAGTTTTTGAATATTTTGTTTTTAACCGGGTATTGCAGACCGTGTTTCTCTGTTCCGCACTGGGTCAATCATCCAGCCAGACCTTACCATTAAAAAATGCGGGCAACATCGATGTCCAACTGCAGCTTAAGGTACCGTAAAGCAAATGGCAGTCCTTCTTTAATTTGTGTATAATATGGGGTTTCTGATTCATCCAATATCTGGATTTCTTGGTTCAACAGAGCACTCATGAAGATGACTGCTTCACAGTGAAACCAGAAGAGCTGCTCTTAAGAACAGGAGATGAGCAGAATGTTGTTGTTACTTTTACTGCACAGGGCAGTCGAACATATAGAGAGAGGTATGATTTTTAAACATTTTCTAAATGCATAATGCATATTAATTGTTACACGAGTGTCATTCTTAATAATACTAGATCTATTATGGATGGTACAATGTGTTACATTTAGACTTTATTATATATTTTTATGATTTTCTTTATGTTCTGTTCAAAATGATCTCTTTTTGGATATTTTGAAATACCTGACTGTTTTTGACTTGTCAAAGTCAGCTTTATTGTCAGGACTGAATATGTACAACACATGCACAGTAATGAAATTAAATTTCCTCACACCCACGGTGAGGTAGTAGACATTACCATTTTGACATTTTAACAAGGTTGAGATCAGTGGTTAAGTATTTATATTAAACTAAGAACAAACAAGTTTTTTTGAACTAACATTGTCACTTGGGCTTTCACAGCTGTTTTATGTTTTTCAAACAAATTAATATAAATGTTGATTTGTGTCCCAGTGCGTGTTAAGAAAGAGTAAAGTGCTTGTTTAAAAAAAAATAATAATAAAAAAATAACCCAAAGTAGAGGAGGAGGAAGATCCAAACTTTCTTGACTGAACATGCTACCCAACTGTTAGATCAGTTAAATGAAGGGGGACGTGGTGCAGTATCAGGTTTGATAATTCTACAGTGTAGCTGGTTCTCTCCATAACTACTGTCTTGTGGTGTTCTCATTTGTAAGTTGTTTTGGTTAAAAGCGTCTGCTAAATGACTAAATCTAAATGAGCGTACCAATTTTATCTGATTTAAAAAATAACAAAATAAACTGTAGGGTCTGATTAAGTCTTTTCCATTCAAATGGAATTAAAATGGTAAAATGTTTATTCTGGCAAATCAGAAATCACAAGTGGCTACAGTAATTTAATGCACTTTTTTTTTTTTTTTTTTTTTTTTTTTTTAAATAGTCTGCTGACCATCCTTGTGCTGCCCAGTGGGCCTCAGTACGAAGTTGTTCTGAAAGGAGAGATGGTCCAAGAAAAATCTGGGAGCAGGTCATCTGTCTCTGCTGTGGTGCCTCATGGGGATGTGCCTCCCATCCTCTCCAACAAGCAGTTTATGGCCTGGGGTGGAGTCACTTTGGGCAGGGCAGTGTAAGTAAACACAGATGTAATCATAATGGCACATAAGACTTTAATAAAAATATAACTAAAACTTGTTGCACTTGTGCTGCAGGCAGCAGAAACTAGTGCTGAGGAATAATTCTCCAAATACATCACAGCAGCTCCGTCTTCTTATCCGAGGTCAAGACCAGGACTGCTTTCAGGTTGGCTGAATTGTGTACTATGTGGGGGTGCTGTGGCTGGTGAAAGGAGACTTATCTAAGCCATGGGGTCACATAACAGATAACCTTCTTTTAGTGTTACTAAATTCTACTCACACCCAACAAATGCACTCCTACCTTCTGAAAGAAAATCCTGCCCCAATGCGCACAATGTAACTCCTCTAACAATAAAACATGTACTCCATATGTTTAATATGATATGTGCTATATGTTAAATGCATGTCTTGGTAAAAAGGCAGTAGAGGAACCCCTGACCTGAATCCTCTTCAACAAGAAAGGAATGTTTTTGATATCAGTTGAACGCTGTAAGATTTAATTGATGACTACAAGTGTTTTCACGGAGTTGGTACATCATGAGCTAGATGCTCTTATGAATATGTTGCCTATGTGTCAAACATTTATAGCAAGCAGAAAACATACATCTTCTTTCACATCTTCTTTTTGTGATGACTAAAATCCTACAACGCTCCTCTCTTCCAGCTGCAGAGTTCTTTTGGTCCAGATGAGCGGTTGACACGGAGCAGAGAGCTGTTGATCAAACCCAAGGAGGATGTAGCAATTCATCTTCTGTTTGCACCCACACGGGTGGCCTGCATGCTTGCAAAGCTCGAAATCAAACAGTCTGCTGTGCGACCTTCTCAGCCTGGAGTGAAATTCACAGTAAGTGCAGGCTGTCAAAATCTCTACAGCAGGGAAAATAAGTATTAAATGCCTTAACCAATAGATTTCAGTAATATAATTAATATAATAAAATATAATTGTCAACATCTGGGAATAATTTCATTTCAGAAACCCCATCAGAAATCCATTTACTGAGAACAATGATAATGATAATGCATCAATACCCATTTTCCCAATGCATTTGGCTATCAATTCATTTTCAGTTTAGCCACAAAAGACTTTTCTGTTTGCAGTTTAATTATTAGGTGTATGTGTGTGAATTTGTGATCGAATTGGTGACCTGTCTGTTTCGAATAGTTTTCAGTTCTTCTACATTGTTATCCAGTAAATTTACTTGCTATCCAAGGAATTATATTTTTAATGTGACGTTCAGAAATGCATTTTTTAATATATTTTTTTATTAAGTCATGGCTTGTTTTAAGAAAAAACTTCTACACAACTTGTTTTTATAATGTGTTTGTTGCTTTATTGCATTTCTTTGTAGATTCCTCTTTCTGGTTATGGTGGGACAAGCAATGTGATTTTAGAGGAACTGAGGAAAAGAGCTGATGGTTATGTGGCCACACTTAATGGCATTCAGACAGGACATGTCAGCAAGCTGTGTGTGTGTGTTCGGAACACTGGCTCCCGAGCAGCATTTGTTCGAGCTGTGCCTTATAGTGACCTGGAGAAGCGTATAGTAATGGACTCCACAGTTATCAGCCTGTCACCATCACAGTTCATACTAAAGGAAAGGACTCAGGAGGTATGCTGTAATAGAAAGATTTTTTTAATTAAATGATTTATTTTCCAAACTGAACTATATAGTTTTTTGTGGTCTATTATATATTAAAATAAATAAAAAATGGTCACTATGACTTTGCCCTGGTCACGAAACTATATATGTCCATAAGATGAAACCAATGATCTGTTAATCAGTTTTTAATTGATGTTTTCAGGTGATTACCGTGGTGATGAAGGCTTCAAGTCGGGAGCAGGCTCTCTGTCACTCCCACACTGCTCTGCTTACCACAGTCTGTCTCTTCTGTGGAGATGAAGTTTCACGGCAGCAGTACAGGAAGTGTGTCTCAGTTCTCTTGGTGTTCTTGAGAATTTGGGGAGTCATATTCTCTTCCTTGGAATAAACTGCAGTTATTTTTCCTACTAGGTTCCTGCAAAACAAACCTGATGCATGGAAAAAAGTGTTGTCTGAAAACAGCTTACTGAAAAGCATTTCCTTTGATGAGCCCTTTCTTGGTGAAGAGTTGGTTCAAGAAGGTATGTTATTTTCTATTAAAACAGTAAATTCTGACTAAATGAATACACTTTTGAGATGATGTAGGATTCAAACCTATTTATTTGTTTATTTTTTTAAATACTGCAATGACTGACAACTTTTTACTCAATATGGTAATTCATGGTTTTGACCTTGTTTTTCACTTGGACATAACATTGGCCAGTTAAAATGAAAAACAAATGGAATGTTGGTGACCTGATTAAAATACAGCTTTTAACCAAGCTTAATTATGATGCCACTAGGGGTGAGCTGCAATATTCGCTGATTCGACGATTCGATTCGGAGAACCGTAGTCGACTATGAACCTCATAGTCGAATGTACCATTTTGACCACATGGGGGTGTCCATGGCTGCTGCTAAGCATTAGTTTTTACATGAAATGTCTTTGTTTTCGTTATATATATAGCCTTTTGTCAAATAAAATCATCATAATTTCTAGAAAAGAAAAAAAAAAAAAAAAAAAAAAGGTTTTCTTTTGTTAGAAAAACAAGTAAAATATATAAAAAAAAAAACTTTTTTTAAAAACTATGCTTATAGCACCATCTTGTGGTGAAATTTTAACTGATTCGACTATCAGTCGACTATAGGGAAAATCTGACGAATCAGATTCGACTACGAAAATTTGTAGTTGAATACAGCCCTAGATGCCACTACTAGTAATAATTAGGTTAACAACTGTGGCATGTAGTAATGCTGCACTGTTGGACGTCAGAGCACTTTTAATTAAATCATAAAAATCCCTCTGATCTTGAGTGAAGGTGCATTTTTAAATTAACTACTGGTTATTTAGTACTGTACACTGGGTTTTGGTTGGCAGAAAGCTTATTACTATGGAACTCTGCGAATTTTTTTTTACAGAATTTCATTAGTAAACCTTTAACATGTCAGCTGCTGATTATTGCACATGGTTTCTGTTAGACTGAACCCTTGACGACATACATACGTGATCCCTAAATTATTGTTGATTTCACCTGTTAAAACTGGCCAGCTGCTAAAGGAGGATGGGTTGGTCCTCACAAGATTTTTACCTTTAGAAATCAAATACCAGTAATTTTGTTTTCTTACCATTTGTTGCTTGTTTTTTTTTAGGATTTAGAAAATTGTAAAGCTGAAAAAGTGCTATATAAATAACAATACTGTTCAAATTTTTTACCAAAAAGTTTTTTTTTTTCAGCATTTGACCTTCCCCAAAGACCAAACGAGGCTCAGATTTTCTTTGCCAACATGAGCAAAGTTCTCCTGTCTATCTTTGGTACAGTGAACACCTTTGACTCAGGAGAAAGTGACAATATTGAGTTTGTCAGACCCTCGCAACACCATGTCACTGACTCGGACAGGTACCATTACTTCAGTGATTTTAAACAGGCAACATGACATTTAGTGTAAAATAAAAAATAATAAAATTTGGTACCAGTTTAAAAAAGTTAACAATATTGTTTTAGGCCATTATAAGTTTGATAGTTTGTTAAACATTGATCTAATGTGTTTTCTTTAGTGGTTTGGGAACATCAGAACGGCACTTCAGCAACATCTCCCTGGATGTTTTACCAGTTAAAGGGCCGCCACTGTGTGTGTCAGAACCTATAGTGAAACCGACCGAGACCTCTGTGAACAACTCCTGGTGTATTCAACCTGAACAGCTAGTTCTCACAGCACCCACAGTCAGTGAGTGATGGCTAAACCTGTGTCCAAGCTTGACTTCTGATGAGATGTCAATTTACAGTTTTGTAAATGCAACCAATCTGTAAACAATGCCATCTGATATCATAAAATGTATCTGTCCATCTGCAGGAAGCCTGAATCAGCATTGGTCCTGCATTCTTTTATTTATTTGTTTGTTTGCAATGGTGGCTTAGGTTTGGTTAGGTTTGCACGGCAACTTAGTGGTTATCACGTTCGCCTCTCAGCGCTAGGGATTCCTGGTTCGAATCCCAATCTGGATGGAGTTTCCATGTTCTCCCTGTGTCCTCGTGGGTTTCCTCTGGGTTCTCCAGTTTCCTTCCACAGCCCAATAACACATATAGTGTGTTTGTGTGTGAGTGTGTGTGCCCAGCGATAGATTGGCACCCTGTCCTGGGTGTATCTGCCCAACGTCAACGTTCCCCCCCGACCCTAGTAGAGGATAAAGTGGAAGATAATGGATGTTTGTTTGTTTGCAAGTAAAATCTAGTTTGAGATTTACCTTTGTTCATGTTACTTTTTTTTCCTTGTTTCCTATATAAACATAATTTTTGTCTCTTAATCTTTGATCTGTCTGCATTCAAAATTCTAAACTAGCTTATGTTTTTATAGCAGCTTAATACCTACAATCTGGTGTGATGTCTGTCTGTTTTGGGCACTTTCATACAGGGCATCATGCTGTGCACAAAAGTTATATTGCTAGTAAAGACACTCTCCCTGTTACAATTTGGAAGCTGTGTTGAAAGTAATGGTGCGTTTAGTTAATTAGCTTTGTTTTGTTTAACCTTAGGTTGTGCTGCTGATACCAAGTATGTGCGGCTCCTGAATCGATCAGATCGTGAGCTGAGTTTTGAACTGTCGTGGCCCGCCCACTGTCTAACTATCACTCCTCAGCATGGCATCCTCGATCCCCAGTATGACATCACTCATTCACATGCATGCAAATTCATATTCATAAAAAGCTGGAACCAATTGTTAATGATTTTTTGGAATTTTTAAATATTTCCACTTGCTACACAGGAGTCATTTGCAAATTCTCATCAGTCCAAACCCTTCACTGGCTACCAAATCTTCCCTGCTTCCTTGGAGTGGACAGATTTATGTTCAGTGTGACAATCAACAGAAGGTAAAAAATTCTTTTCTGGCTCTACATGTTATTTACTAATGTTTTATTGTACTATCGTTTATAATAATTTTTTTTTCTTTTTTTTCATTATGCTTTTAAATTGCAGTTTATCAAGGTGCAGATCCGACAGGACCTAGCTATGGATATCTCTGCTACTGGCCCGTCTTCTGAACGCTCTCTATGCCCCCTGCCACCCCAAACAGAGACCCCTGTAGGATCTGGTAGCAAAGTCCAGAGCTGTACCTCTGTGTCTCAAGTCGAAATAAAAAATCGCACCCTGCTTTTTCCTTCCACCTGTTCTGGAGAGTCCTCAGGTGAGTAATGACGTATGGAGCTGCTATTCACTGAGAATGTTTACTGATCAGCCCCTGCATTAACCTTTAGTCCTCTTTTGTCAAGAATGATGCCAGTCTTGAAACTGTCGTTTTTGTTTGATTCCAAAAACAGAAATAACAAAACCTACCTTTTTGTAAACATGCCCAATATGTATAAGCTGGCATTTCTTTTGTGTTAAGTTTTTCTTATGAAGAAACCAGAAATGTTTATATTTGCTGAATCTGTACTGCTAAATGAATACATTAGAGAGCTGAGAAAGTGGCAAACTGTTTACTGAATGTACATCAACTACATTTGTTCTCATTCGTCAGAATGCTTATTAGATGTACAAAATCATGGAGAAGAGGTCAGGTGGTACCTTTCGTCATTTGCTCCTCCATATGTTAAGGTATATGTTATTTTTATTGTTGTATGTTTTATTGTTGTGTTTAGTATTATAATTTTGAGAATCAACTGTTTTTGTAGGATGTAGATGGCAGTGGAGATGTTTATCGTGCCACATACACAGCTTTCAGGTGTGAGAAAATGTCTGGAATGCTGGGAGTAAAAGACAAGATGCAAGTGAGTTCAAATAAGCACTTATTTTGTTACATATTACATTATTTACATCATATGAGTTACGCTCAGATTAGTGACCCAAGTCAAATTATATTTTTGCACCAGTGAGAGACTGATGCATTTTTATTTATTTATTTATATTTATATTTTATATATATATATATATATATATATATATATATATATATATATATATATATATATATATATATATATATATATATATATATAGTGTGTGTAATTATTTATATATATTTTACTACTTGGTTTAAATTTATCAGGGTACACATTTACTGCAATGTACTCATCTACAGTATTTGATTTTGTTCACTAGGTGCCCTTCACATTTCTTCCACGGGACGGGGGAGATTATGCACAGTTTTGGGACTTGGAGTGTCATCCTGTCGCTAAACCGCAGCAGAAGAGCCGCAATCGGTTCCAACTGTGTGGCACGGTGAGTTCTTTCATAAGTTGTATATAGTTTTTACATTTATATTACTTTTGGTCATTTAGCAGATGCTTTTATCCAAAGTGATTTACAAGGTGAGCACAGGGTTCATCACAACATCTCTGGAGCAATGAGGGTTAAGGGCCTCACTCAAGGACCCACACTGGTAACTTCAGTGGACTTGGGATAGTATTAGTAGGGATTTGAACCCCCAATTCTAGTAAAGCTATAATTACATTTTAGTTTTAGTGTTATATGTAATTGTTTACATCTTGCTAATGAAATCATGATTCTTATGATGTGAAATAATTAAAGAAAAATCTAATCTCTTTAACTTTAAAATAAAAATTATTAGTTATGGTTCATTGCCCTCATACAGAGATGCAGAGAGGTCCTCCTATTCCGTATAGTTGTGGTCCAGTTTTGATTTCCTTTTTTTAAACCTTTTTTTAGACAAATTAAATTGGAAGACTTATGTACTCATTTGCTAGAGTAAGTAAATGATTTCTTGTCAATGTTTTGAGCATTCATGCAGCACTTTACAGGTTTACTTTGCAGTGTAATGAGTTTTTATTGGGTTTTTTAAATTTATATATATATATATTATTGAATTTCATGTGTAAAATTTAATTTACAGGGCATAAGGATGAGTAAGGGTGTCAGCCAAAAGGAAGACTGTACTCTGGTGAGAACAGAAGCCAACATAAACAGGAAAAGAGTGGAGTCAGCAGGATCTAAAAGCAGGTACAAAATGTGTTCTGACGCAGGCGACGCTTTAACCCTAAAATAATCACATTTGTGTTTTATGTAATCTAAGCTTCATAAATAAATATTTATGTATAAACATTTTAATGAGTATTTGCAGTAAAGTCCTCATTATGTGTTCATTTAGTTGTTTATATTAGTTTTAAACAATTACTTTTAAAATTGTTACTTTTTGCCAAGACTGATGTCTTCTCCTCTAATCCCAGCCCTAAAACATAAAATAAATATGAATAGTACTGTAAGACATAATATAAATTTAATTTTAGATTATTTATTATTCATTTACGTCATATGAAGTTTGATAATTTGTGTTTTTGATAATTGATTTCATTGCAGTTTTTAGCAAATTTATTGCAATTAATTAATTAATTTTTTATTTATTTATTATTATTTTTTTTTTATATAAAGTATGGAGACCTCTAGGAGGGGATTGTATGCCCCCCAAACTCTCTATACATTCCCCCAGACCTGTATTGGTGATGTCAGCACATTGAAGGTCAACTTTCGCAACAATTCAGCAAATACACATGAGGTAAGTAGAAAAAATGTATGTCACACACACTGACAAATACATTAAAACTACATGTTAAATGACATGAGCATACGTACATTATTGACCTTTTAAACCACGATACCAAGCATTATATGAACGTTTTTGACATTAACATGAAGCGGTTTTAAATTTCTCCACTAACTGATTTTACCTGCTTGTTGTTTGACTTCCCTGTGATTGTGTTCATCTTTAATAATTTTTTTTTTTAATTTTTTGGTGGTTTACTACAGGATTCCACATTTAAGCTTTTTGCATTTACAGTGGCAAATTTATTTTATATAGTATTCAATTGATCTTGATCCATGTTTTTGGACTGTGGGAGGAAACCGGAGAACCCAGAGAGGAAGCCCACGGGGAGAACATGGAAACTCCACCCAGATTGTGATTTGAAGGCATTACGAGGCGAACGTGCTAATCACTAAGCCCAGAAAGGAATCAACTTGTGCAATAATATCCATTTAATATAAGTAGCCTAGCCTTTTAAAATTCTTCATGCTGATATTCACTCGCGTGCACACCCTTCAGCTCTTAGTTAAAATGGCAGAGCTTTCTTAAGACAAGTGGTCCTTCTTATTTTAAATGTTTTAATTTATTTTCCTTCATTTCTTTAAAAAAAAAAATTGTGCCCTGCTGCAGATGTGTGCAATGTGGAACCCTGTAGTGTGAATGTTGCATGGTATGTTGCATTGATGTTGAGCTTCTCTAATTGACTTACAGCTGAGATTCATAAGTCCAACAGAACCTTTCTACATCAAGCATACCAAATATTCCTTAAGGTGAGTTAGCTGATCTTTTAAAGTTGATCTGATCTTTCTGATTATTCAAAGGTAAAATGATTTATAAAGACATGTTATTTGAACATTTATATATCTGCTGTCACTTCCTGCTGGCAATGCCTGATGAGTGTTTAACACTTGAGCGAAGCCTCAGATTAGACTGCAGGTATAAAGCATGATGTGTTTTTGTATGGATTACACATTTAGCATTGCTTGCTAAATGTGTGTATATATGTGTGTGTGTGTGTGTTTTTATTTATATATATATATATATATATATATTATATATATATATATATATATATATATATATATGTATGTATATATATGTATATATATATATATATATGTGTGTGTGTGTGTATATATATATATATATATATATATATATGTGTGTGTGTGTTCTGTTCGGTTCAATATGTGTTTTCCCACGCCGAATACAGTGGGGGGGGGAGGCAGAACTTGCACCTTAGCTATAAACACTTTTAAGCATATGCTATGTTAAGTGTAGCTCAGTTTAGAGACTGAGCTTGAAACACGAGTGAAAACGATACACACAAATTACGTACACGCTTTATTTAAATAAACCGTGTGGGAGGACTTAATGTGATTTACAGCAACTGCACTGGTCTGAACGCGGACGGCTTGTCAGCGTTGTGCGTCGGGTGTGAGGCATGTTTTTGAGAACATTTAGAATGTGCTATTGCATATTAAACGGAATCAACATCAATAACTAGAGTTCTTAGACTTCTTCTGCTACTTCTTAGACTAACTTCACTAAACCTATTTTTTTTTTTCCATGAGTTAACGTGTTGTGTGCTTAATCCTCCACTCAGAGATGTGTAATCAGACAGAACTAACCCATTACTGAAGCACTGATCATGTACAGTAATTCCCATTATGGGGGTTACAGAGACCTAGAGGTGTTATTTTATTTGTATGTTTACAGTTTAAGAAAACGTTCCCACACTCGTACAGACACTTCATATGCTATTAAACACTTTTAAACCTTCAGAAAATTCAGTAACGCATGTAACACGTTATTAGCTATGGTTATCGATGCCGGTAATTCTGTCCAATATGTGTAAGCATGTTTTAAATGTTTCCTAAAACATGCCTCACAACACAGAAAAACCCTCTGTGTTCAATCCACACTGCTCCAGTGCTGCTGTAAGTCACAGAGACCTGAAATCATTCTGCACGGTTGATTTATACAACACTCGATGTTCATGCTCTGAACTGAGCTACACTTACACTTAGAATACTTACAAATGTACTCTGCGTGGGAAAGCACGTACCAAAACATGATGCCCCTACAGAATGGTTCTCAAAAAATACAGAGTACTATTACATCCCTCATGGGAAGGGTTTAACTGAAAATTCCTGTTTCTTTTATCAGGACCCAGCATTACATCAACCTGCCCGTGCAGTTCAAGCCGACTCTTGTCGGCAAGTTCACTGGTTCACTTCTTGCTCAGACGGATACAGGCGTTAAAGTCACTATTGATCTCTCTGGTGAGGCTTTACCATGAGTGTCACAAGTCAAAAAGCATTTTAATTTAAATACTCTAACAAACGGTTTGTTAAAGATTAAGAGTAGCGTTTTGCTACTCCATGATAATTTTTGTAGTACTATAAAAACCAATCCCATCGTTTAATAAAGTCCTGAAATTTGTTTATACATGACTAGATTTATTCATGGTCTTTAGTGTATTAACAAAATGTTCTTAATGAGAGAAATTCAAAATAAGAAAATGATTTAAAGTGCACTTTGGCTAATTGATTCATTGGCCATTGTCGCTTTTTTTTAATTGAACTCTAAACCTTACGTGTGTTGATTGCACATTTTGTACAGCTCAGTGCAGATGTATGTGTTATTTATTTTTAACTATGTGTTCATAATAAAGTTTCATGAATGATGCTATGCATATCTATTATTCTCTAATTCTCTATTATCTAGATATCTAGACAGCCTGTGCACACATTTAGGTACTTCTAATATATAAGGTTATAGGAATACTTCTATTGGTTAAATCTGGGTATATAAATTTTAAAATAGTCAATCAAAAAATATTTATCTTTGAGCGAGCACAGTCATACAATTTTATTATAGAAACAACAGTACCCGGTAAATATTTATTTATACTACAAATGTAATGTTCATGTTAATGCCTTTGTTTAATAGAGTTCAAATATAGTAATTTTGAAAGAACAAATACAATAATATATAAAAAAAATCCTTTACAAATAAATGAAATCCTTCTTGATTAAAAATACATATGTATTAGCAGCAAAATGTAGGGAAAATTTATTAAAGTACAGGCAAAAAAAAAAAAAAAAAAAAAAGGGTTTTCTTTAACTTTCTCTGGCTCTGTTATTGGAATTAGGCCACAAGTGAGCAATACATTAATGGCACATTACCCAGCTGAAAATGGTCTCTTTTATTTGCCAACGACGGTTAAGAAGTCAATTATCGGACACTAAATTATCCATGTTACATTTAATACATAGCTATTTTGTTAGTAAGATTTGAACATGGAGTTTAAAAGTTAAATATTTCTTGTGAAAACAGGCTTGCATGCAATAGTTCAGTGCAAAACAAAGTTGTGGTCAGTTTGGCGGGAAATAAGAAAAATCTTTAAAACTTTTATTTCAACACACTGATCACAAGAAGCTTAGACCTGCTGTTTTAAGTGAGTTAGCTGCCCTAACTATTACATTGCTAGCAAACTCATGCTTGTTAGAATTCTATGCTTAAGAGACAAACTTGAACCACTACAAATGAATTGATTGCTTGCTATTGTTGTGGAGAAATTCTTGTAGTTGTGGTAATCATTGTTTCCATTGAGCATGGACGGACTCAAGCAAAATATTAGAATGATTATACAGTAAGTAGTTTCTGGTGGACCTTACTGCTTTTTTCTGTTCTTAGAGCAGTTACAGTTTAAATGAGTTTATAAATTAAATTTTTAAATGTTTGCTAATTTTCCTCATTCCAAAAAATGGTCAATCACTTAAATCCTTGTGGGTGGGTTATTGACCTGACATTTTCTAACCTTTTTGGGGGACATTTTATTTTATATCAATATTTATATCTCTCAGCGCTGGGGATTCAGGTTCGAATTCCAATCTGGGTGGCGGTTCCATGTTCTCCTGTGTCCAAAAAACATTGATTCAAGGTAAATTAAATGCTCTGAATTGCCCCATGTAGCGTGTGTCTGTTAGTGTCCATTGATGGATTGGTGCCCTGTCCTGGGTGTATCTGCCCAGTGCCTGAACCTCCCCTCCGGCCACCTTTTGTAGAGGATTAAGTGAAATATGATGAATGTATGAATTTTATATAAATGTATCACTTTTATATAATTATGAATCAGTTTCAGTAATAAAATATTTGTATGATTTTATAGGGATATAAATTTTATGAGGGCACACATCAAAATATGACAAAGTAAATGACCTGTAATTACCACTGACGGGCTTAAAGGGTTAATGTAATGCCAATCAACAAAATGTGATCATGACTATTCTCCTTTTCCTGTCAGTAGATATAGCATTTGATCTGCTTCCAAAGCATCGCTAAATGTTACTTCATAAAATATATGAATTTCTTTATGAATTCTTACATTTTGGGAAGTTGTTGCGTGGTTAAGAAATCTAAGGCAACCTAACCCCAATTGCCCCCCGGGCAGTGTGTGTTTCACCACACGGATGGGTTAAACAGAGAGGATCAATTCCTCTGTGTGTAATGAATAGTAGGCAAATTGGATTGCTTTAAATAGACCACTAAATGTCCCTTATGTGTAACAAATCAGCACATCTTGGGTAATTTCTGAAGGAGCTGCTGCACCTTAAACTAGAAAAGAAAGACTAGAATTTTCTACATTGATATGGAGTGAAACACTCAGATTCTATTAAGAGAATTTTCACTCTCAGCCTGTCCGTGACAAAAAACATACATTTCATCCGAGGAAAACATTGTACAGCTTTTTTGCTACCTGTTGCATTTATAATGTAATACTTTATTATTGTATGTAATGTATTGTGATAATTATTGCTCATTTTTGTACCTAGTTGATATTTAAATCCAAAATGAAAGCAAAATGGTGTCAGGATTAAATATAATATTAGATTCGTTGTTAAGACGTTCCACAATGTGACAACTTAATAAGCCACCAATAACAAAATAAAAAAGGCAGGTGAGGTTCTACCCATCATGCTTTAGGAACAACATCAGCAGACATGGGAGAGTCAGAAGCCATGAGGAGAGCTGGATGGTTGTTCCAGCACTGGTGTTACACAAGTGACTCTTGCAGCATGTAACTTCGTTGCCATCTCCATTGATATTCAGTGAGGCGCTGCTTGCTGCACCTGCACAGATCCTCGCACTGGAACACTGCTTCACAATCGCCTTCACTTTACCTGAACAAAAGTAATAAACAAAATAAGAGGGGTCTGAACATCAGTTTTAAGCTAGGGTTGTGCAGTTTGTAAGTAAAAGCAGTCTGTAGTTATTTTTACCTTCTGTATCCACAGTAGTCATGCAGGTGTCTAGAGGGGCCTTACACTCCTCGGAGTTTCTGTTGCAGTGCTCGTTAGAGGTAGTGGAACTGCACACGTAACACTTCAGAGAACTTGCTGCAATATACAGCACATGTGTAGAGACAGGGATCAGTTATGATTTAAATAGGTTTTAAATTGTTCATTGAGGAGAAGGTTTTTTTTTTTCTTTTATGGCACTGACAATCTGAAACAATCATTCAAATCAAATATTCCATGAATTCATTTTTTCATTCATTCATTATCTTCCGCTTTATCCTCTATTAGGGTCGCGGTGGGGTTCCCCATGCCCATCCAGGGGAGAACGTCTCGGGTGCTGGGCAGATACACCCAGGACAGGGCGCCAATCCATCGCTGGGCACACACTCACTCACACAGACACACTCTATATGGAATTTGGAGAATTCAATTGACTTGATCCATGTTTTTGGACTGTGGGAGGAAACCGGAGAACCCGGAGGAAACCCACACGGACACGGGGAGAACATGGAAACTTCACCCAGATGGGGATTCGAACCGGGAATCCCTAGTGCTGAGAGGCCAACGTGCTAACCACCATGCTAAGCCACCATGCCGCCCACTGAATTCATTTTAAAAAAAGAAAAATTGTATATTAACAGATTAAGTCAAATTATTTTCGAACACATTTCTGTTTTCTCCCAGTGTTTGCTTGGTTTTTCTCTGGGTTTTCCGGTTTCTTCCATGTTCTAAAAACATGGATGCAAGGCTGCTTTAAATTTGCCCCTATATAGTTTGTGTGTGTGTGTGTGCGTGCCCAGAGATGAATTGGTGCCTTGTCCTGGGTGTATCTGCCCAGTGCCTGAAATGTCCTTCCCTGGATGGGCATGAGGAACCCCCAACGAACCTAGTAATAGATCATGCAGTTAAGATAATGAGATATCTGCACAAGCAGATGATGAGCCCGATCTTTGTATTTATAAAAATACAGTACAAAGATTAGAAATTAAAGATTAATTTAATAAACACTGAAGGCTGTATCTAGGTAACCGATCTTTACGTAGATTGGTCGTAGCTTTAATATTCTTAAACAAGTTAAATAAAACATCTACTCAAGCTAGTGAGAATTTTTTTTTAATAACAATGAGATACGAGTGGACCTTCAGAATGTATTCATATTCATGAATCTGATCAGGGTTGTGAAGGAACCTTGTGGTACAGTGCAAGGCAGAAAAAACACTGGGCATACTGCCAGCCCTGTAGGCCACATACGCTCACATGCACATACTTTTACACATGGGCACAAAACCCTTTTTTCCATGTGAATATAAACTGGCCTTTGTTGTTGTTAAAGCTTTCTGGTATCCTCTTTTTTAAAGTGTTTAATTGTTTCCTCATAGTCCATGCTGGTTCGTTTCTCTAGTGGGTGGTTTAGCTGTGAGCTCACTTGTTTTTCAGTGTTCTCACTATGTGCTTTCTCTGAGCTTAAAATAGTCCAGGTGCCTGTTGTTTTATGTCTGCTTTAAAATGATGATGCTTATATCTTTATAGTGGTGATGATTAAGTACAGGAGTTCAATGTAAAGCTCAACAAAACATTTACTTCCTCTAACTTATTTGTGCTGGTTTTAACACCAAAATCAAAGGAACCACTGTCTTTTTTTTAATGCAAATATTAACATTTATTCTCTTTTGCAACATATTGATTAGCAATCTGCTGTCAATCAATTTCTTTCATCCACTCAAGCAGTGTTTTTAACTTATATTATATCTCAGAAGTGTCCCAGTGAAGCAAGTTTAACTGCAAACCCAGCTCCATCCGGATGGTTGGACTAACTTGTCTAACTTTAACTTTCTGCTGATTACAAAAACACACCATCATTCAGAGTCAGCAGAAATGCGGGCCATACATTATCATCCATGTGCTTACATCATTACATTGTTGTGCAGCTCTGGTAGGGCTACAACACTCTACAAATGTGTAGAGTACATTTATTTGACCTTTTTAGTAATATTGTTTGTTTTCAGGCCATTTCTAAAGTTAAAACAATGAAAAATGTAATTCTATTTAAAATGTCTGCCAAATTTAAGTATCTAATGCTAATCATTTTTAAAGCAATGATCAGTATTTTCATCTTCCGGCATCCCTATTTAATCCTAATGACACCTGATAAGTTCATGAACTAGATATTGAAGTTTTGTAATGTTTATTTTTTTCCACTAACAACAAATTTCCTCCTAAAAAGGTAATAATTCTTTTTTTGGTATACCATTACCACACCACCACCACTCAAGATTTTTTGTATATTGGAATTTAGCTCATTTATTCAGAAAAGCATTTCTGTGGTCACTGAAATTAACATAAGTTGTTCAATTTTTTATTAAAAAATTTTAAACAGTAATATCAACCAGTATAGGTAAACTGGTAAAATCTAGTGAAAAGACTAGTCCATAATTATATCATGAAATCAAATGGATAATTCACAGTTATGTCTCAGAAGTGAATAAGTAAATTAATACCTGAGTGCAGAATTAAGAGGAAAATCCAGAGTCCATGAAGGTTCGCCATGATTGTGCTAATGTTTGCACACCAGACTGTAATGATTTTTCTCTTTGAAAGGCCACCCAGCAGACGTGCCTTCACATTACCAAAATGGCATGAGCCAGCCCAGCTGCCATTCCCTCATGATTTTGACCTGTTGGCACAACAGCACAATGACATTTTTTCAGTACAACAGCTGCCTATCATTGTTTCCACACACAGAGCGCATTGTGTGGACAGACGTCAATGTAGTGCAAATGGCCCCCTGCACACACTGAGTAAGATCATTCATCAGGATCATTGTAATGTTTTAATTTACTTTAAGACAATTATATTATGGGGTTTATATTATTTTAGTTGAAGACCTAATGTGACTGCTTTAAATTTTAAGAATGAAATGAAGTTACATTTAAATGGTGGTAGAAATGCAACAGGCTTTCAGAAAGCAGCTTTCACATCTCTTCTTGCAAGGCTTGGTAAAGTTCTCTGCTGATCCGGCTTTACTTTTGTCTACATCTAAAAGCACATTTGCCGTGATCTCAGCGAAACACTAGATTCTGAAAACTAGGTTCATTGTAGGAGACCAGCAAATTACAGAAATAGAAACAAATATGTAATTGCTATTTTAACTTTCATATTTAATGTATAAAAGTATAAATGTACATTTCTTGTGTTGATGCTGATTTTGGCAGTGGCCAGAGACCTTATGACTTAGGGCAGTATGTAAGTCCTAGTTTTTGTGAACAAGTTATCTCATTAATGTCTCAGATTTTACTAGTTTAAGGCTTGTTGTGCAAGCCTTGTGTTTAGTAATTTTGTCTACCACATTTATAAAGAGGGGTTGTCTGTCACTGTTATCTTTCTGTCAGGTTAAACATGTTTCATTGACCTCATATCAACAAGTCATTTCGTATTAGACCTACCACTCATTATGTCATCTCCCTGTCTGGTGCTCCAGTTACAATAACTGACATGCATTATGATGGTTGATGTGAAAATAACCTTAAGCTGCTGCTCATCATTCTGTTCTTTATCCAAAATACTGAAATGCAACTTCACAGAGAGGGCAAACTGCAATAAAAATGTATATAAACAAAATTTATTAAGGGCTTTTATTGGGCATGATGAAATGTTTTCAGAACATCAGACATGGTCACAATTTTAAGACGTATTGTAATTTATACTTCAATTAAAATAAACCAGATTGCATATAAACTGGCTTTTAAAATATTTAAAAAATGCATGTTTAAAGCAGGTTCTGTTTTAGCATTTGTACAGTACAGTACAGTATAAAAATAGCATAAACCTCAGTGAGATGGCTGTGTCCAATCACAGACCAGAGCTGTGTGTAAAATGTGAACAATGAGAATATCTGTCCATTGAGCCGTACAACGAAGGTCTTAGAAGTGCAATCTCTGATACTGTAGAGCAGCATGAATGACTAAGAATCATTTCAGAGTCTGTAGGTTGTAAATATACTAGATGGCTTTGTTCTGTTCAGCAGGTGGCATATCAACATAGTTCAAGTAATAATATCAATAAGTGTTTTGTTCTTACAGTAGGATGAATGTTCATGTGTGACTCTTAAGTTTATGATTGCACAATTCATTAACTGAAAATGAAGACTTGGCGTAATGACCGTTCATGCATTAGGCCTGAAATGAGTTCTTATTCAGGTCAACTTTTATAGTAAAATAAGAAGCATCATAACCAGCATAAAGAGATTGAGAAGGCTTCAGTTTTGTCCTGGGAGAAGAAGTTCAGGCATTATCTAAAGTCAGGCTTTGTGTCTGAGCATCTCCTGAGTGTACTAGCATGCAAGCACAAGCTCTTCCTCGGATCCCTGCGATGCTTTCTTTCAGTCCTCATGTTGTTTAAATTTGGATTTCTTTCTGTGTGCCGCCCCATACTCACGACCTCTTGATTTGTTGACAGGGTAGATCCTAGTGAGACACCAATTATAAAATATATAATATGCACTCTATTTGAATATAAATACTGCACACTGTGGCACTATTGAGGTCACAAAAAATGAGTGGTTAATGAACCCTAGTTTTAAAGCATTAAAAACTACATTTTATTAAACCACAGAGAAGCTACGAAAAAACAAATCTCTTCCGCACTATTTGTTATGATTGCAATATATTCAATTCACATTTTGTATGTTAGATCTGAAATGAAATCAATGTGGAAATTAATTGCAAATATGTTGTGACTGACTTAACTGGAAGTATACTTCCAAATATATTGTTTACAAGTATATACATATCTAGGATTAACTCACGATATACACAAACTGAGCACTTTATAAGGATCAACTGAACAGTTTATTAAAGAAATGTCTATACAGACAATCATGTAACAGCAATGTAATAGATAGTTCAGATACCCATCATTTTATCTACAATCAGACTGGAGAAAAAAGTAGCCGCCTGTGATTTTGACTGGCATGATTAAAGGTGCATGACAGGTTGATTAAAGTATTTCTATAACTGATCTGGAATTTTTGCACAAAGAAACTTTTGGAAGTTGACAAAAGACTAACCTAGATATAGTGTCACAGCCTGCAACTCAAACCTTAAGGCTGTTTTAAACACAAATTGAGAAAACTCCCAGTATTAGTCTGGAGTTTCTAATTAAAGTGTAATTAAAGTGTAATTTGCATTTAAAGTGTTGACAAACTGTCAAAATGTTTTGGGTATGAGTGAAATTCCTGCAGTGCTTATTTATACTGCACCTGCGCTGGTAGAGGTAGATGAGGAAGATCACGTCGTCTCTGAAACAGGCTAATGGATGAGGTCCTGGTGTTGTTATGATGCCACTAAATACATCACTCATAAAAGTGTTTAAACCCTGGAAGTGTAAGACGTTAAAATACTATTACTTTCCTGACTAAAACCAAACAATTAAACAATTTCCATGTATAACACTTACTTTGTAGAATAACACTGACATTGGAAGATGAGAAACTGATTTCAACTGTAAAAAAAAAAAAAATAAAACTTGCATGAGGCCTTTAACTCATTCATGAGTGAAACCTCATACAGTAATAAAGAACAAACCTTGTAATTAACAAATAGCTGAGGTACCATTGACAGGAATCCAAACGCATAAACTCCTAATTTGTAAATAAAAGAAATGCTCATTGCTTTCTCATAATCAGTACAACAATGTACACTTGAATTTGAATTATACAAATTATAAACTTACCACTGACAAGACTGTTGATGACCCAGAAGTACCAAGTGCTGGGAATACAAGAACCATGCCTTAGTCGTGTTATCAGTACACTATAATGAAATCACTACACATGGATTAATGATTACCTTTTGTTCCTCAGATATATGAAGGAGTACATGGCTCCACTTATACACAATGGATACAGTAAATATGACAAGAATTTCATAGCCTGCAAGAAGAGAATTTTTTTTTAGCTTTACGTTTTACATTAAAGCCTTAAACTCCAGGTGAGGAGTGACATTGTTACCTTAGAATCATATTCCTCTGTCGCTCGCTCCAGGTCATCTAGTTTCTCATCCTGAAGAGCACACGTAAATGAGCACAAAGGTAAAATTCTACTGCCTTACTAAACTGAATCCTCAATAAAACACGCAAAACAATGAATATTTGTTTTATATGATCAAAAAAAAAAAAACCACACAATCAGCTTCAAATGAACAAAAGAATAAACTTACTTTTAAATTAGGTCTAATTGCAAAGACTCTGCTTACTTTCCACAACTAAAAATAACAGAAAGAACAGATCAAAAGGCATGTTATTTATTATTTTTATTTATTATTAATATAGTAAAGTGTTTGGTTTTATTACCTCAATCAAAGTTGTGATGCCCATGGGGATAAGGGTAAGCCAGCCAGTTTGCTCCTCAAACAGATAAAACAATACAATAACTGTGCTACAGCACCTCCAGATCACTGTGGAAACAGACAGGGATCTGTGTCATATGTAAGTGTATCACTGATATATACGGTATATAATATATAACATGGACTTGGGTGGGTTCACTTATATATAAAAGTGGTGTAATAACAAGGTATAACAAGTTCTCTCTATATATATATAGAGAGAGAGAGAGAGAAAGAGAGAGGCGGCACGGTGGCTTAGTGGTTAGCACGTTCGCCTCTCAGCGCTAGGGATTCCCGGTTCGAATCCCCATCTGGGTGGAGTTTCCATGTTCTCCCCGTGTCTGCGTGGGTTTCCTCCGGGTTCTCCGGTTTCCTCCCACAGTCCAAAAAACATGGATCAAGGCAATTGAATTCTCAAAATTGCCCCATATAGAGTGTGTCTGTGTGAGTGAGTGTGTGCCCAGCGATGGATTGGTGCCCTGTCCTGGGTCTATCTACCCAGCGCTCGAGACGTTCTCCCCTGGATGGGCATGGGGAACCCCACCACGACCCTAATAGAGGATAAAGCGGGAGATAATTAATTAATGATATATATATTTACTAGGACACAACATTTAGTGATTGAATTCAGTTTTCATTAAGCATCATTGCCACAGATGTTTATAAAAAAATTTACATATGTGTGTATTTTAAACAACTGTATACATTCAACTTTGTGAAAACAGTTTGGGGAATTTGCCCTTACTGTTCCTGTACCCCAGTGCACAATACATGTCTATAAAAAATCTTCTTTTGAACTAGTCTGGCTCATACAGAACACTGATCTCAACTTCCCTAAACACCATTAAGATGAAATTAAGATGAAAACTGGAGATTGTGAACCAGGTTCTCTCGTCCATCATCAGTATCTAACCACACAAATAAATAATGGACAGTGCAGCTGCAGAGAGGGGACCACATTAGAATGGGATTTCATGAATGCTCCTATAGGCGTCATGTGTTGCAACACTTTTGTCCATATAGTGTGGTAGAGATGGTTAGGTGTACATTACATTACATTGGTTCTAGAACTGCAGCCTGCCAGGAATAAAGATCAATTCTCACCTGAGTGCCTAGAAATGCCAGCTAGAGTCTTCTTTGCTCTCCAAAAGCTCACATCATTCTTCAAAGCAAACACTTCAAAGGAAAGCTACAAAATGTCACATTACAGTGAATTAAATGTGTTGAGATATCCGTATAATGATTGATCACTAACTGCAATCTCACATGAAATGCAGGCACCAGGATCGAAAATGCCAAGATATGAAACCCGGTCTCAACAAACATGGATTTTATTTCATCCAACTTCTGCTCAGAAAATCCTGAAAAATAAAGAAAATAATGGCCATGTCCATTCATTTGCACTCAAACACATTGAAAAATATGACTGTAGTTAGCTTTAATGGATTATAAACATTGGACACACCAAAATGTTTGAGCGAGTAGATGACCGCTTGAATGTGAATCCATATTCTAAATTTCTGCAGTGTTATAGTATCATAGGATATAGTGAGAGGGACCACTTTTGTAGTGTTGTTTATTTCCTGCTCAACAATGACAAAAGTACAATAAGATAAGACAAATCACAAACAACCAAAATATGATTTTGTTTCTGTTTTGTTTGGTAAACTCTCATACATACTATTAAGTCCTTTAGTCTGCTTCTCAGTTCATCGACAAGTAATAGGGGCAGATAGATTTTCTTCTTGTCCCTCTTTCCTTCTTCAACTCTTAAGAAAATACATAATAATTATTAAAAAACACAACACATTACATAGACCAACACATTGGCCACTTTATTAGTAAATAAATGTTGCTCCAGCCATGCACATGGCCACCACCAGCATTCCGTGTCTGTGGTAATGTATTAGAGGATAATGAACACAATCTGTGCAGCATTAAATTTGACACTGACACTGTGTTTGTAGTTATGGTAATATTGTGCACAATGAGTGGAGCAGCGTATATAAAAACACAACCACCCGGTCAGCGACATAATCCTAATGTTTATCCACCACCCTAATCATACCGGATCTTAAAGAACAGAGTAAAAGGAACTAGGGTTAGTATGCAGACATATAACATATACTGTTCATTTACTGAATTTAACACTAATGGAAAAACTACATTAAACTAAATACATAGCACACTGTTCTTATACATGTCCTGCACCAATTCCGTGTACATTTCGGTCACTCCGGGTTTCCTTATACAATACCACAATTAGGGGTGAGCTGCAATATTCGCTGATTCAATGATTCTATTCGGAGAACCGTAGTCGACTATGAACCTCATAGTCGAATGTACCATTTTGACCACATGGGGGTGCCCATGGCTGCTGCTATGCATTAGTTTTTACATGAAATGTCTTTGTTTTCGTTATATATATAGCCTTTTGTCAAATAAAATCATCCTAATTTCTGTTAATATATTTTTTTAATGATGTGTGCGCTTTAACCCATTTACGGTGCTCTAGAAAAACAAGTAAAATATAAAAAAAAATCTTTTTGAAAAAACACGCTTATAGCGCCATCTTGTGGTGAAATTTTAACTGATTCGACTATCAGTCAACTATAGGGAAAATCTGACGAATCAGATTCGACTATGAAAATCCTTAGTTGAAGACAGCCCTAACCACAACTCTTTTCTTTGCACCCTACTGAAAGTTGTCACCAGATCTACAAACACACAGTGCAGCTCCTTCTGGCCTCCTCTATACTTCTGTATTAACATTTTCAAAGCAGACACTGAATTACTGTACTGCTGCTCACAAATCTCTACCTCTTTCTTCAACCTAGCTTCCACTACTAGATCTTCATGCTGTGATTGATCAGATTTACTTCTCTGTGGTTACTGCTACTCTGCATATCTCCCTTAAAATAGAACCATTATTCTTCCTTCTTTATTCCTCAGGGATCTTTACACTTTCCTTAACATATCATCCATAACATAATATGGTTTTATATAATAATAAATGGCGGCACGGTGGCTTAGTGGTTAGCACGTTCGCCTCTCAGCGCTAGGGATTCCCGGTTCGAATCTGCATCTGGGTGGAGTTTCCATGTTCTCCCTGTGTCTGCGTGGGTTTCCTCCGGGTTCTCCGGTTTCCTCCCACAGTCCAAAAACATGGATCAAGTCAATTGAATTCTCAAAAATTGCCCCATATAGAGTGTGTCTGTGTGAGTGAGTGTGTGCCCAGTGATGGATTGGCGCCCTGTCCTGGGTCTATCTGCCCAGCGCCCGAGACGTTCTCCCCTGGATGGGCATGGGGAACCCCACCGCGACCCTAATATAGGATAAAGCGGGAGATAATTAATGAATGAATGAATAATAATAAATTAGATGCCATAAAATATGCATATGTCTTTTTATGACACGTAGTGTTATATTTGTAAAAGCTGCTCCAATAGTTACAGTTGGCAAGGCTCTTGACATAGCATAGATCCAAAAATAATATGCATGTTTTTTTGAATAAATCTAAAGGGATATTTTTACTCAAACTTACATTTTCATGTATCTTCGAAGGTCACTGGGAACTGCTGCGCTATTAAATGTAAAGTCCTCAGTCATCATGTTTAGGGTGATATGTGATTTCCAGTAGGGCACAAACTTTTGTGCTTTTGCTCCCTGCAATCAACAGAAAATATGATTTAGGATTTTCTTTCCAGCTAGATTTTTTTTACCATTAAACATCTACAGCAGTACATAGATTATAGCACTTAAACATGTAAGTCAGCAGATGGTTCATTGTTTCAATGAATTTATGTTTTATTTATTTTAAACTAAAGAATGAAAAAAATCTGTTATATGGATGTGTATAAATGCAAAAAATACAAAATATTTCACATTTAGAATGGTACTTGATATTTTGTAAAACTTTTATTATTTCTTATATTTCCTGCATAAATTTGATTGTGTTGATCCAGAATTTAAGTGAAACTTAACTGCATACATCATCGTATGACCTTTTTATAATCCATCACCTTGTGGACCTGTTTACTGGAGTCAGCATTGGGAAGCAGAGAAAGCATCTGTGAGGTTAGGCGGGCCACGAGCCGTACGTGTTTGCCATCTTTCCATGGGGAAATTCCAGTTTTGTGTACAAACACCACAGCGTGAAGACTCCCATTCTTTGAATTCAGCTCAGGCAGCATCACACTCACCTTTCTTGCTCAAAAAGACACAGGGAGCAGTGTAATATAATCCACATTGTAATAGTAGGAGAAACTGGTCATCATTTTAGATACATTTACATTTACATTTAGTCAATGAGCACTATTTTATCCAAAGCAACTTACAAATGAGAAAACAACACTAGTCAGTAGTTAAGGAAACAACAGTTACACTGTACAATTATCAAGCCTGATCATTATCGATCCTGCCTTTTTTTAATTTATTTTTTATGTAATACACTGGGCGGCACGGTGGCTTAGTGGTTAGCATGTTCGCCTCTCAGCGCTATGGGTTCATGGTTCGAATCCCCATCTGGGTGGAGTTTCCAAGTTCTCCCCGTGTCTGTGTGGGTTTCCTCCGGGTTCTCCAGTTTCCTCCCACAGTCCAAAAACATGGATCAAGTCAATTGAATTCTCAAAATTGCCCCATATAGAGTGTGTCTGTGTGAGTGAGTGTGTGCCCAGCGATGGATTGCCGCCCTGTCTTGGGTCTATCTGCCCAGCGCCCGAGACGTTCTCCCCTGGATGGGCATGGGGAACCCCACCGCGACCCTACTAGAGGATAAAGCGGGAGAGAATGAATGAATGAATGAATGAATGTAATACACTGTATAATTAGCAAGCAGCTATAGGGAGCCATTGAAAAGAGATGAGTAATGGATTGACATAAATATATAGTCCCTATTATTAACCTGAACACAGTATCTTGACTTTTTGCCCAACACTGATTTTCAAAAAATGACCTTAGCCTTATGCAATAAGCAGTGCGATTTTCTCATCTCATTCTTTTCCACTCAATCCTCTACAAGGGTCGTGGGTAGGGGGGCATGCCCACCAGGGGAGAATGTTTCAGGCACTGGGCAGGGCACCAAGCCACCACTGGACACACACTCACACAGACACATATTATATAGGGGCGATTTAGGTCAGTCAATCACATTGAATCCATGCTTTTGGACTGTGGGAGAAAACTGAAGAACCCAGAGCAAATCCAAGCAGACACAGGGAGAACATAGAAACGCCAATCAGGTCAGGATTCGAACCAAACACTGAGAGGCAGATGTGCTAGCAACTATGCCACTGGGCCGCCACAGTCTGACTTTGTTGAGTAAAATAACTCTTCAGAAGAAGAAGAATGTGAACTGCTAGATTCCTGAGCTCACGTCATTGTCATTACACACTGCCTGGTCAAAAAAGGTCACCAACTGGATTTAACTAAGCAAATAGGACCTGAATTTATTATAGTTATATGTTTGATTAGTAAAAGAGTTTCTATTTCCCAATTTAAAAAGACAATATCATTTGGCTAAAGGTGCCTATGTGCGGACAGCTAAAACTGTTATACAGTTTTGAAACATAAACTGTCTAACATTACCTTTCTTTAGAACTTCACTTATCAACTTTAAATGAGCGGCACGGTGGCTTAGTGGTTAGCACGTTCGCCTCTCAGCACTAGGGATTCCCGGTTCGAATCCCCATCTGGGTGGAGTTCCATGTTCTCCCCATGTCCGCGTGGGTTTCCTCCGGGTTCTCCGGTTTACTCCCACAGCCCAAAAACATGGATCAAGTCAATTGAATTCTCAAAAAATTGCCCCATATAGAGTGTGTCTGTGTGAGTGAGTGTGTGCCCAGCGATGGATTGGCGCCCTGTCCTGGGTGTGTCCTGCCCAGCGCCCGAGACGTTCTCCCCTGGATGGGCATGGGGAACCCCACCGCGACCCTAATAGAGGATAAAGCGGGAGATAATGAATGAATGAATGAAAATAGGACCTGAATTTATTATAGTTATATGTTTGATTAGTAAAAGAGTTTCTATTTCCCAATTTAAAAAGACAATATAATTTGGCTAAAGGTGATTATGTGCGGACAGCTAAAACTGTTATACAGTTTTGAAACATAAACTGTCTAACATTACCTTTCTTTAGAACTTCACTTATCAACTTTAAATGAGCGGCACGGTGGCTTAGTGGTTAGCACGTTCGCCTCTCAGCACTAAGGATTCCCGGTTCGAATCCCCATCTGGGTGGAGTTTCCATGTTCTCCCCGTGTCCGCGTGGGTTTCCTCCGGGTTCTCCGGTTTACTCCCACAGTCCAAAAACATGGATCAAGTCAATAGAGTTCTCCAAATTTCCCCTATAGAGTGTGTTTGTGTGTGTGAGTGTGTGCCCAGCGATGGATTGGTGCCCTGTCCTGAGTGTATCTGCCCAGCGCCCGAAACGTTCTCCCCTGGATGGGCATGGGGAACCCCACCGCGACCCTAATAGAGGATAAAGCGGGAGATAATGGATGAAAATGAATGAATGAACTTTAAACTTTAAATGAAGAGTGTTTTTGTTAACACATGTTAAAATTCGAAACGTCCGGTGTGTTTATAGAGAAACTTGCCTTTCAAGCTTGGAATGGATCTCAAATTTATCCACTTTGAGCAGGAGTATGTGTGCAGCCTCATCACCGGGATCTGGGGTCCAGTACACACTCAGCTTTAAGAATCAACGCATTACACTCAGTTGATAAGGAAAAATGGCAACATTTACACAAGATCTGCGAATCAAAGTGATGTTATTAGAACATGGACTCACCTGCAGTCGCGGTTTGGATGTGAGGTAAGAAGTAACGCAGTCATCTCCTTTAGCGCTGCTGCAGGGTTTAGTGTGCACGAAGCCATATAACGCCCAGCATGTATGTAGCACATAAACCACCAACATCCCGAACAGCACTTTGGTGTAAGACATCTTAAACGGGGAGCCATTCTTGGGTTTCGAACAACACGAAGGAAACATGTTCCAATAATAAAACAGTCCTAGTTTTTTTTTTTTTTTTTTATCAACGCGGGAGCTCTGAATGTTTCTAACAAACACTCATCATCGGTAAAACCTATCACATTCCTTCAGGCGCGTCTCTGGGACGAAATATTATCATCCAGCTCAGCTTTACACCTACAACAGACCGCCGCCATCAATGCGCCAAGTGGAATAAGACAGTGAGTCGTGTATAGGTGTTATGTGACCTAATCTACGCTTATCCAGCTACAACCAGCTTCTGATGGAATGAGGGCAGAGAGTTAAAGGACGAACCTCAGAATTCCAGCTCTATATCATTTGCAGCGCAGAACATGACAGAGCATCAGCAGCCGCCCACATTCCCCTCAGCATCCAAAAGAACAGAAAAACAGTGCTGCAATGCATCTTGGTGACGCTAGTGGGCGCACCGCGCAGCAGATTCACCTGCCTGAATGTGAATTCTTTCCAGAGCGAGTCAAAAATGCCTCGACTTTTTCTGCTTCCCACCGACTCTTCATTTAATTTCATAATTTTTGCTAATAATTTTAATTGTAGGGCGGCACGGTGGCTTAGTGGTTAGCACGTTCGCCTCTCAGCACTAGGGATTCCCGGTTCCAATCCCCATCTGGGTGGAGTTTCCATGTTCTCCCCGTGTCTGTGTGGGTTTCCGCCGGGTTCTCCGGTTTCCTCCCACAGTCCAAAAACATGGATCAAGTCAACTGAGTTCTCCAAATTGCCCCATATAGAGTGTGTTTGTGTGTGTGTGCCCAGCGATGGATTGGCGCCCTGTCCTGGGTGTATCTGCCCAGCGCCCAAGAGGTTCTCCACTGGATGGGCACACACTCACTCACACAGACACGCACACATACACACTCTATATGGGGCAATTTGGAGAACTCAGTTGACTTGATCCATGTTTTTAGACTGTGGGAGGAAACCGGAGACCCCGGAGAAAAGCCACGTGGACACGGGGAGAACATGGAAACTCCACCCAGATTGGGATTCGAACCAGGAATCCCTAGCGCTAAGAGGCGAATGTGCTAACCACTAAGCCACCGTGCCGCCCTATCAGATTATCACATATTTTTAATTCCCTTTTTAAACTTTTGTGAAATAGCTCACAAACATGTCTCATTACTTATGGTTCATTCGACCTAATAACACAAAGTAAGAAATAAATACCTCAACTATTTCCACTGATTTGCAACTTTTTATTAAAGCCACAACTGCTTCTCTGTGACATGGTACATAATTTCCCTGTTTATTAGCATGGTTTCTTTGGTGTCATCTGGCAGGCCATTCATGCACATATCAACAGACTGAGGAACAGATTCTTTACAAGAGCTGTGGCCTCCAGAACTCTTCCCCACCCCTCATAGACTGTAAACTTAACTTGAAATGTTGTTTCTTTTGCGCATATGAATATACAGTCACTTTCTAGAAGGTGTTACATGAAACTTTCCATGAAAGTCAATAAGTTAACCTGGGCACGTTCATTTTATATACAAGCGGACAACAAAAAATTATACAATTTATCTTTGCATTTAAATTGTACATCCAGTGTAAATATCCATCCACACACTTGGGTAAATCATTTTTCCTTCTTTCTTTTTGAAGAGTGTCAACTTGATAACGTTGTACACAAGTACATGTGCGCTCATTTCACTCAGAGAGTTTGTGTATATGTGTGAGTATGTGCACGTGAGCTCACTTCACTCAATGGTATATGTGTTTGTGTATGTGTGTGTATATATATATATATATATATATATATATATATATATATATATATATATATATATATATATATATATATATATATATGTGTGTGTGTGTGTATGCACGTGCACTTACTTCACTCAGTGTGTATATATATATATGTGTGTGTGTGCGTGTGTGAGTGTGTATGCACGTGCATTACTTCACTCAGTGTGTATATGTGTTTGTGTATGTGTGTGTATATATATATATATATATATATATATATATATATATATATATATATATATATATGTGTGTGTGTGTGTGTGTATGCACGTGCACTTACTTCACTCAGTGTGTATATGTGTTTTGTGTGTGTATATATATATATATATATATATATATATGTGTGTGTGTGTGTGTGTGTATGCATGTGCATTACTTCACTCAGTGTGTATATGTGTTTGTGTATGTGTGTATATATATATATATATATATATATATATATATATATATATATATATATATATATATATATAATGTGTGTGTGTGTGTATATGCACGTGCACTTACTTCACTCAGTGTGTGTATGTGTATGTGTGTGTATATATATATATGTGTTTGTGTGTATGCACGTGCACTTACTTCACTCAGTGTGTGTATGTGTATATATATATATATATATATATATATATATATATATATATATATATATATATATATATATATATATATGTGTGTGTGTGTGTGTGTGTGTGTATGCACGTGCACTTACTTTACTCAGTGTGTGTATATGCATGTGTTTGTGTGTTAAATGTGAAGGTCACATGACTGCGTGTGTAAGAACAGCAGGCAAATTCTTTTTCCTCTTAAAACTGAATGAGTTTTACTAGTTTTGCTTTGAAAACTTGGTCATTACAACTAAAATGTTTATTGAAGCTTGGTGAAAATTGCAGAAAAGCAAACCCGGAAATACTCAGTGTGGAAGTGTGCGTCTGCGGCACCACGTGTCTGTCTGTCGGGCGGGCGGGAGGGAGGAAGGACCGGTAGTGTTACCCTCTTCGCCTTTTGACAACCTTCGTCTCAACCTGCTCAAAAACAGCAGTACGCTTTCTCCCTTTAGACTAAATATGAATGTAAATACAGATAACCGCATGTCCTTTGAAATCTAGACGTTTACGGCGCTCGTCTGGATTTATTTTATCACGTTTATACGATCTGTTTCATCTGGTGACATTTCGGTAGTTCTGCAACCTAAAGGCAGAGTTTAGGTATTTTCAGACGGTATGGTACATGTTGGAACTTTCTACGGTACAGGCCTCCGAACTCTCGGGACGTGTTGATGGATCCATCATTAAGAATCGGCTCCGTGTAGATAACGTAAAGAAGCCGCGCGTGGCCGCGACCTGTTCGGTTACAATGGAGATGTGTGTGAGGCCGCTGTGTCGCGAGGCTTCAGTGCTGGTGTCCAGCAGATCTTGGGCTGTAGTTGTAAAATGCTGCAGAAATTCTTTTACACTTCCTCTCAGGACACGTCGTTCAATCTGGACTCGCAGAAGCCTTTTACCCGAAACTCCAGTGTTGCGTTTCCCCTCCTCTGCTTTCAGTAAGTCACATCTGTACCATGAGCAAAATGTCAACGTGGCTCTAAAGCTACTTATTCAATGAAAGTACTGCTATTTAATAATTTACATACTTTATCGACATTCACCTTTCTTTAAATAAGCTTGGAAAACGATTTACCGATATTTAATGCAATCCATTTGGTGGATAAACTGTTGTCATTGGTGTTTGAGTATAAATAAAATTCCTCAATAATATATAATATATAGTTATAACCTTAGTACCCCAAAAGTTGGGATGCTGTGAGAAATGAAAATAAAAGCAGAATGCAATGATTTTCAAATCTCATAAACCAAAGTTTAGTTCCCAGTAGAACATAAACGACATGTCAGGTTTAGTAATTTAGTAGACATGTTTAGCCAAAGCAAGTTACAAATAAGAAAACGCCACAAGTCAGTAGTTAGAGAGGAACCAGTTACACCATAGTAGTATCAAACCTGATCATTATAAAGTGATACAATTGATAAAGTAATCTATTTTTTCAACTGTGCTTACACACACAGAAGAACATGTCCTCCTCATATATCCACCCATCCATGCAGTGAAACACACACACACATACACACACACACACACACACACACACATATATATATATATATATATATATATATATATATATATATACACACACACACACACACACACACACTGGTGAATTGTGCCCATGTGCCCAGAATATTAAAAAAGTGTTCCTTAATGTAAAATTGTGTAACGTTCAAAGATCCCATAATCTACAATATCATTCAAAGATTCAGTAAATCAGGATAACTAAAAACTGTACCCTCAGGCAGCACTGTATAAAAACAGGCATGAATCTATTGGAAATCTGTTGAATCTTTAGAGGCTTAGATTTACATTTGCATGATTTGTACATATAGAACACAACCATAAGTGTGCGGAATTGGAAATAATTTTACTAGCCTGTATTTAAAATAAGAGAAATCCACTAATTTGTCCTTTTCAGCTTTCTTTTGTCGTGGTAGAGTAACGGATACCTCCCATATAACACTGCCCAGTGTAGCCCCCATTTTTGTTGTGGTAAGTTAGTGCTGTATTTATTTTGAAGTCATTATACCTGCATACAAACGTGTGTGTGTTTGTGTGTAAATTACTATATTTTTGTTTACACGTTTCCATTTGTTTCTTTTCTCCCAATAGATGAAATTTGACCCAGAAGGCAATGTTACTTCATATGGTAGGTGTAAATATTTATGAGTTGCACATACTACCGCTCAAAAGTTTAGGATCACTTGCAAATTTCCCTCTTTTTGAAATAAAAACACAATGTCATGAAATTCACAAACAATATTACCTATGAATTTAAGTGTGTTAGATGATTTTTTAGATGATTTTGTATTAAAGCCTGTTTTTGTATAGAGACCTATTTTGCATATTGTCCTATTATCAGCAATTCTCAGTCCTCTGCCTAAATCTCCCGGTATGGCCATCAATTTAAGTTAACAATGTTATTGGGCTACTTGTTAGGACACCATTGCTCAATTGTGATGCACAGCTGGAAAATGTTATACTAATAAGTAAGCATAACATGGAGCACAACATTCTAGGTTAGTTAAGTATCTGAAGCATCAGCAGTTGTTGGCTTGCTTACAGGCTCAAAATGGCCAGAAAGAAACAACTTTCTTTAGAGACCCGTCAGTCCAATGTTGTGTTAAGGAAGGAAGGGTACTCAATGCCAAGATTGCCAAGAAACTGAAAATATCATACCATGCTGTTAACTACTCCCTTCGAAGAGTTACACAAACTGGCTCTAACAAGGGCAAAAAAAGGAGTGGGAGGCCCCGATGCACAACTGTGCAAGAAGACAAATCACTTAGAGTTTGCAGTTTCAGAGAAAGATAATAATCAATAAATGGAACCTGTCAAACACCAGTGTCAGCATCAATGATCAAGAGGCGACTTCGGGATGCTGGACTTCATGGCAGAATTGCCAAGAAAAAGCCATATTTCACACTGGCCAATAAAAAGAAAAGACTGCTATGGGCCAAAGTGAAAAGTCATTGGAAACTGGAAGATTGGAAGAAGGTGTTGTGGACAGATGAGTCCAAGTTTGAGGTCTTTGAATCAAAAAGAAGAACATTTGTGAGGAGCAGGACCAATGAAAAGATGCATGACCAATGCTTAATGCCATCTGTCAAGCATGGTGAAGGCAGCATGATGGTCTGGGGATGCTTTGGAGGTGGTAAAATAGGAGATTTATACAGAGGAAGGGGGTCTAAAGAAAGAAGGCTACTACAAGATTTTGCATCGCCATACCATACCCTGACAGAGCTTGTTTGGGGCCAATTTCATCCAACAACAGAATAATGACCCTAAACACTCCTCCAAGTTGTGTCCGCAATATTTAAGGAGTCGGTCAGAATTTTGACAGTAATCGCGTGGCCAGCACAGTCTCCGGATCTGAGCCCTATTGAGCTGTTGTGGGAGCAGCTTGACCGTATGGTATGGAGGAAGACTGCATCAAGCCAATCCATGTTGTGGGAGATGCTACAGGAAGCATGGGGTGAAATCACATCTGATAACCTCGAAAAGTTGACAGCAAAAGGTGGCTTCTTCGATTAAGGCAAAATTTTAAGTATTAAGTTATCATTTTCATTAAAATCAATATTTCTCACTCTGGCAATGTCTGCATGTCCTGTTTATTTGTTTTATTTCATTTTCTGAAGTGTGTTTCCATTGAAAACAAGAAAATTTCACTGTGATCCTAAACTTTTGAGCGGTATATATATATATATATATATATATATATATATATATATATATATATATATATATATATATATATATATAAAATGTTTTAGGTCATTTTTAGGTAAAAAAAATGTTTTGTCTTTTTTTAGAAAAAAAGAAAACTGAGATCTATCAGGAACTTGGGTTGCAGGCAAGGGATTTGAGATTCCAACACCTCACTAGCATTACGTCACGGAATAATGCAATCATCATTCGAATGGAGGTAGGTTTTCTTCCATTTTTTAATAATGAACAGTTATCAATACAAAAATAATTAACCAGCAAATGCAGTGGGAGAAAGCTTTACTCTTTACAAAGTTCAAAATGACATCTCTTCCTAGTACATCAATACCATTTCTAACTGCTCAAAACATTAACAGTTTAGTCCCATGTTTAATTTCCAAACTTTACACAGTTTCTGCCATTTAATTAATGGATCTCAAGCTCTTATTTGCACATCATGGCTTTGTTTTTGACCTTCATTATGGTGATTTATTTTTAAGTATTCTTAATCTTCAAGATAAATTTTAAAGCAATAATTCTAATATGGGCGGCACGGTGGCTTAGTGGTTAGCACGTTCGTTATTCCCAGTTCGTATCCCCATCTTGGTGGAGTTTCCATGTGCTTCCCGTGTCCGCTTGGGTTTCCTCCGAGTTCTCCGGTTTCCTCCCACAGTCCAAAAACATGGATCAAGTCAATTGAGTTCTCCAAATTGCCCCATGTAGAGTGTGTTTGTGTGCGTGTCTGTGTGCGTGAGTGTGTGCCCAGCGATAGATTGGTGCTCTGTCCTGGGTGTATCTGCCCAGCTCCTGAAGCGTTCTCCCCTGGATGGGCATGGAGAACCCCCCCCCCCCCCCCCGCGACCCTAATATAGGATAAAGCGGAAGATAATGAATGAATGAATTCTAATATGAATAAACATACAAAAACGTGTACATTTACATTTGGTCATTTATTTATTGGACGCTTTTATCCAAAGCAACTTACAAGGTGAGCACAGGGTTAATCACAACATCCCTGGAGCAATAAGGGTTAAGGGTCTTGCTCATGGACCCACATTGGTAACTTCAGTGGACCTGGGATTTGAACCCCCAACCTTTAGATTGATAGCCCAACACCCTAACCACTGAGCTACCGCGCCCTCACTAAAGATAAAAGCATTAACCAATTTATAAAACAATGTTTTTAAGATAAGTTTATAAAGGTTAATTGTTAAAAAAAGAATAAAAAGGTAACAATTCATTCTTGTTTAGTCTGCTGGGTCTACAGTGTAATTTTGATCTGTGGTTTGTGGCAGTGACACTCACTCCTTATTTCAGAAGTATGCGTAATAATGCTGCTGCTCAACTACTAACTACAGCTTAACAAAGTTGTATGAACAGTTTTTTTCCTTTTATTTTTAGTTATTAAAAGCAGTCATTACACCAGAGTGTTTGCTGGTGCTGGATTTCCGAGGGCTGGGTTTGGAGAGGTGGCTGGTTTTGGAGCTGGGGCCACAGTTAGCAGGAGATGGCAGTCTGGCAACCTTCTCTTTACCTTTTGAGTTTCGAGCCCTGGAGGCCATTCTGCAGCACAGGGTGAATAATGAGTCAGTTCTTAATTAATGTCACATAATAGTTGTACTTTAAAGTGTTAATGATTTTTACGTTTGTGTTTTATACAGATAAATACCCTTCATACAAGATTACATGAGGTTCAGCCTCAGATCTTGGACTGCATAGAATCTTTAGTGGATCCCAAGCTTCTTTCTGCGGATCGCAGTAAATTACATATGCTTCTGCTCAGCAATAAGAGGTTGGTACGAAAATTGGTTGTAACCTGTTTGTGCTTCTATAAGAACAGGTGTTTGTATAACGTAGGTTGATGCAGGAAGCATTTGGAAGCAATCAATGCCAAGGCTTTGGTATCATTTATAATTTTTTGTATTAAAACAATTAGAGATTAAAGACAAATCATCCATTCATTCATTATCTTTGTTGTGAATATCCCCATTGTGGGACAAATACAGGTCTATCTTATATTATCTTCTGATTAATATTCCACTAGGGTTGCAGGGGGGGGGTCCCTATGCCCATCCATTGGGGAAAGTTTCGGGTGCTGGGTAGATACATCCAGGACAGGATGCCAATCTGTTGCTGGGCACATTCACATAGACACACACGATATGGGGCAATTGGAGCATTCAATTTACCTTCAAATCATGTTTTTGGACTGTGGGAGGAAACTGGAGAACCTGGAGGAAACCCACAATGACATTGGTTGAACATGGAACCTCCATCCAGATGGGGATTCAAACCTGGATCCCCAGCGATGAGAGGCAAACATGCTAACCACTAAGCCACCATGCCACCCAAGACATATAATTTTAGAAATAAAAATCATTCATTCATTCATTCATTCATTATCTTCCGCTTTATCCTATATTAGGGTCACGGTGGGGTTCCCCATGCCCATCCAGGGGAGAACGTTTCGGGCGCTGGGCAGATAGACCCAGGACAGGGCGCCAATCCATCGCTGGGCACACACTCACTTACACAGACACACTCTATATGGGGCAATTTTGAGAATTCAATTGACTTGATCCATGTTTTTGGACTGTGGGAGGAAACCGGAGAACCCGGAGGAAACCCACGCGGACACGGGGAGAACATGGAAACATGGAAATTCAAACCGGGAACGAACGTGCTAACCACTAAGCGACCGTGCCGCCCAATAAAAATGATATAAAATGGAAATAAAAATGGACTGGACAAAATCTTTAATTAAATATATATGGTAGTATACTATTTAGAAACTACACTTATTACAATCAGTACTAAGTTTCTTACAGTTCTTTATTGCAATTCTGAACTACATATATTTAATTGATTGCTCTAGAACTCGTTGATGGTCACTCTCCAGTGTTTCCTAACATTTTTTGTCTTGAAACATTTATTCGGTGCTTCGTAAAGTATGCATTGGGTTATGGTTGAGCTGGATTACACCCTATTTCTAACAGAACCAGCTCTGATACCAGGCCTCACATTGCTATCCAAAAATTCTCTGGTAATGTTTTGATTTTATGACACAGAAGAGAGTGCAGATGCCAGAAGCAATAAATCAGCCCCAAGACTTTTTTGAACCTCCACCATGTTTAACTTAAAGCCCTTTCATATTCACTAATAATCAGAGGAACTTCAGTAAATTAGATAATTTAAATATTATTTTCTTTTTTTCACACACTTGGTTCAGGTGAACATTACATTGATTTATTTTAGTTTTCTAGCATGTTCACAGTCCTGCCATGATGTTGCTGTGAATACATTGAGCACTTTTATTTTTATTTACAAAATGGGGGATTTTTATCAAAATATAATGACTAAACTGAATATTTTTAAAAAATCAACAATAACTAAATTTAGTCATTAACATATACATATATAACAATGGACCAAATTACCTTGTATTTGGACTGTGGGAGGAACTCCACCTAGAATGGGATTTGAACCCTGATCCCCAGTGCTGAGTGGCGAACGTTTTTCTAAACAATTTTACAAAATATCTTTATCCAATTTTTAAAAAAAGTGAAAATGGTTGTGTATGAAATGATATCAGAGTTGAACCTTTCAATGCAAACAAAATCTGATGGAAACAAAACACAAAAAGCATTTGGATACCAAAGCTAAAGTACAGAAGTGCCTGTGTTATTGACCGTGGCTGTAGCAGCTTTAATTCTACATACTGTCTGTCATGTAGTTATTTCTTTCAGTGTGTTAAGTTGTTTTTTTACCCAACAAAAACAAATAAAGACACTGAAATAAATAGTCAAAAACATTTTCAAAGCATTTAACCTAGCACTGGAATCTTATATACATGTCAATACATTAAATGTGCTGAAGCTGAAGCTTTGCACTTTTATAAGTCCATCCACGTTAAATGCTTAAGTCAGATCTTTGAAAGACGAGACCTAAACTAACTTTTTTTTGTAGCCTTTCTGAACTGGAAACTGACATTAAAGTATTCAAAGACAGCCTGCTAAAGATCCTGGATGAAGATGAATTGATTGAGGAACTCTGTCTAACCAAGTGGACTGATCCCCGTGTGTTGTAAGAAAAATGTCATTATTGCTACTTTTTGGATTTCAGTGTTACTAAAAGGGGAAAATTGCCTAGCAACCTGTATTTTTTTTTTCCTGAGTAGCCACATACAGTTGCAGCAGAAAAGCATTCTAGGCAGGTTTATGTACACATTTACACCTGGGGCAATTTTTTATATCTATTTTACCTATTAGCATGCTTTTGGACTGTGGGAGGAAACCTGCACAAAGACAAAAATATTTTCTTATTTTACTTGCTCATTTATTTTTTTATATCTAATCGACCCATTTGTTTGTTTGTGTGTGTGACTTCTGTAACGCGTGGAGGCAGTGAAGAGACTAGTTTAGGCATTGATCATGCTCATGAGATGGAACTACTTTTGGAAAATTATTACATGCAAGCAGAGGAGCTGGGAAACAAAGCACGTGAGCTGAAGGGGTTGATTGACGACTCAGAGAGTGTCATATTCATCAACCTTGACAGGTAACTAACAGTTGCAGTCCATCATAAAATACCTATATTTTTTTTAATATTCTAGTGTCCTTCTGATTTATTCTGTTGTCCCCAATTAACATGTACACGGAACACATGCAGACCACAGTCAATTTTTACTAGAAAAGCATCCAGACCAGGACTGTTTACAAAAACATTTCTGTTGTGTTTAAATTCATGTCTTTGTTTAGATATGCACTTATTGCCATGTGTTTTTAACTTGCAGTCATCGAAATGTTATGATGCGTCTGAACCTTCAACTCACCATGGGAACCTTCTCTCTGTCTTTATTTGGCTTGATGGGAGTAGCATTCGGCATGAATCTGATGTCTTCATTTGAAGAAGTATGTTAATCATTGCATTTCTTTCATCAAAAGAATTTAAATCATGCATATAAGTGAACGTGTGCATCTTCCTATATCACTTCACAGTGTATGTATTCAACAGACATGTTGTTAGGAACACTGTTAGCCTTTTCCTGCATTCTATTTAGGATTTTTGGCCACTCAATGCTGTCTAAAGATCCAGCCCCACATTACCATGAATTTTTTTGAGGAAAAGTAATCAGAATGCATTAACAATTTTTAAACAAATGCTATAGAACCTTTTATGGAGAAATGTATTGGGACACCTACACATTACAACTGCAGGAGCTTTAATGACTTCTTAATCTGTTCTTGTCTTAGCCTTTTTAAAAGAATGGAAGTTGTTATAAAAAAAAAAAAAACATATGTGAGGTTAGACACTGATGTTGGACAAGGGCCTGGTTTGCAGTTTCTGTTCCAGTTCATCCCAAATATGTTTGATGTTGGGCTTCACAACAGACATCATGTTGGATTAGAAAAAAGACTTTTTAATATTAAAGGCATACGGTTGACCAAAACCCTTATCTAGTTGCTTGATTGATCAGTTTATACGTTTGACAATGCAAAAGCTATAATGCAGCTAATCTTTTCCAGCTTTTTGTACATTTCCTGAAATAAAATGGTTAGTAAATGACAGTTTTTCAGAAGACAACACTAAATCTTTCCTGCCAATCTTTTTTTTGTTTGTTTCTTTTAAATATGTGTGTATCCACTTTTTAAATAACCCTACTCATATTTATCTGTATATTTTATGTTTATAGGATCCACGAGTATTTTGGTTAGTAACAGGATTTATGTTCCTGGGCAGTGGCCTTATCTGGAGACGCCTGCTTTCTTTCTTGGGAAGACACTTGGAATCAACCTCGCCTCCTCCTGTAATCAGATTTACATTATATTCAAGATTCTCTATTAGAAAAGTTTACATATCCTGTATAGCCACTCCTTAAATGTTTCTTTAAAAAAATCTCACAAAAGTATGATCAGTATTAGAAAAGTCATGTAGAAAAAGCATTTGGAAAAAGTTTAAAATTAGTTTAATAGCCAGCTGTGCCGTAATTTCCCTTTTCAGCTTTTTCAGTATAATAATGCAACAGTGAAAATGCTGTTCTTTTGATATCAGAATGTTAAACTTGTCAAAACTGAGAAACTATGAAAACCATGAGATTGTACAGCACTTATGTGTTATTTGCACTTAATTTGCATTGAAATTACATTCAGGTAAACAGCAACTAGCTACAACAACTAACAATCAAATATATAAACATTTATAAGCAATTAAATGGAATAGCAAAGAAGTACTAAACTTGATTCTGTATGATGTGTGGAAAAAACGTAGCATGTCTTCATAAAGGGCTTAGTGGTTAGAACGTTTGCTTCTCAGTGCTGAGAATCCAGGTTAAAATCCCCATTTGTGTGGAGTTTCCATGTTCTCCCTGTGTCCGTGTGGTTTTCCTCTGGGTTCTCTGGTGTCCTCTTACAGTCCAAAAACATGTATTGAAGATTAATTGGCAGTTCTAAATTGCCACTATTTAATTTTTCCCTATATTGTGTGAGTGTAATTAAGTGAGAGAGTGTGTGTGTGTGCACCCATTGATGGTTTGGCACCCTGTCTGCCCAGCACCCGAAACATTATCCCCTATGTGGACATGGGGATCCTCCCATGACCCTAACATAGGATTAATATATATGAAAATAATGAGATGAATTTTTTCATATTTCATATTTTCATATTTCAAGTTTCATTTATTGTTAGCATGTTCGCCTCTCAGCGCTAAGGTTTCCCGGTTCGAATCCCAATCTGGAGTTTCCATCTTCTCCCCGTGTCCACGTGGGTTTCCTCCGGGTTCTCCGGTTTCCTCCCACAGTCCAAAAACATGGATCAAGGTCAATTGAGTTCTCCAAATTACCCCGTATAGAGTGTGTGGATAAAGCGGAAGATGATGGATGGAAGTTTCATTTATTGATTTCTATCCCTGTGGCCATTTCACTAGTGTGTGTGTGTCACTTCACTGATGGGTTAAATGTGAAGAACATTGTGAAGAATTAAATGTGAAGAATTTCTCTGTGTGTAAGCACTGTAAGAAAAATAGATCACTGTTTATTGCCATTGATGCCGGGATGTGAACAACATAATGCTATTAGAAAATGCAAATGTCAGCTGACAGATATAAATAAAATTATTTATTTTCTGCTGTTTTTTTTATTTCACAGCTTCCACCTATTTTGAAAAAAAGCCAAATTAGCACCTTAAGAGGGACTGATATAAAGCCTGGATCAAGATGATTTATCGTACCAGTGTCTCATCTGGATGCTTAACATTATTTTTGTTGATAATTTCTTATCACTGCAATAGTTGTCATGGTACCAAATAAAAACTCCAAACAAGTGTCTCCTAATTAAGCCCTAAGCATTGAAATTCCCCATGTTTTGTAGTATTTTAACATTTAAGAGTTTACTTAATCCTAGTCACTGTGTGGTGACCTAATGAATACAGTGTTCACAAGTGTTCTTGACTGTGTTACAGCCTTATGTTACTTGTCCCTGATTCTTTTATTTGCCACTGTATCTGTTATTTACATTTAAATAAAATGTTTAAAAATAAACCTCATTAGTTTTTAAAACTTTAAGAAACTGTACTACATTTTTTCAGTAGAGGGCGCCTCACATCACTTTCGTGTTTTGCAATACAGATGGTTTATAAATACTAATGTACTAAATAACATACAATCTCAATAACACAATGTCGAG